>VZRR01006279.1:0-23285 GCA_013398015.1 Oreocharis arfaki | reverse complement strand
CTCCTCCCAGGCGGAGCATCTCACAATGGGGTGGTGAGGCACTGATGGGCCCATTAACAGAAGATAGTCCAGAGGGAGGAGGCAAGGAAACACTGCCCCACCTGGTTTCACAGCTCACAAAGGTGGTAATAGAATACACTGCAACCCAGGACACTGTGCCAGGGTAGCCTCCCACCATAGGGACGTGCACTAGTCCTCCTCTCCTCACAAACGGCACATCCAGCACGTGCCTTCTCTAGCTGCCCCCTCACCAGCTGTGTCAGGAACATCTCTTCCACACGCCCCAGGAACCTCCTGAATTCTCTCCTCTCTACCGGATTGTATTTTCATCAGATGTCTAGTGCATTGAAGCCCCTGTAAAGACAAGGGCTGGCCATCATGAGACTTCTTGTCTGCCTCTTGGTCCTGGTTGGGTGATCTGTACCCAACTCCCACCTGCATATCTGCACTGTTGGCCTTCCCCACGATTCTTACCCACCAACCTTTGACACTTGCATCACCACTGTCAAGCTCTAGACAGTCAAAACACTCTTTCGCATACAGGGCTACCCCACCACCTCTCATTCCTCGCCTGTCCGTTCTGAAGAGTTCACCACCATCCATTGCACCATTCCAGTGGTGCCAGTCATGACACCATATCTCTGTGATGGCAACTATGCCATAGTTTTCCTCTTGCACCACCCCTTCCAGGTTCTCTTGTTTGCTGCACACACTGCAGGCATTGGGGCAGATGCACTTCAATTGGGTTATTGATCCTGATGTCTTTTTGGGGACAGAAGCTCCAGTTGCTGAGTGACCATTCACAGGAGCTTCCATGGTTTCTAGCACATCAATAACACTTGCATCTTTGCTACTTCATGGATCTCTATTCCCTACATCTACTGAGATGGTAGCCTAAATGACCTCACTAACACACCATCCCTCAAACAGCATCAAGCCACTCCCAGGCTTATCTCCAGTGACCTGTTTTTTATCCCCTTCACCCTTCAAATCCAGTTTAAGGCTCACTCAGCATGCCCTGCTAGCTCCTGCACAAGATCCTTTTCCCTTTGAGACAGGTATACCCAGTCTGTCACCAGTAGGCTTGTTGTCATCTAAACCAACCCATGATCAAAACCCCCAAAATTCTGTTGGTGACATCTGGCTTAAAGCCAGGGATTTGTCTGTACAACTTTGCTGTTTCTACCCTGAGCAGTAGCCCTACCAGACCAACTTCCCCCAGTTTTACTGCTGACCATGACATCCTGTGGTTGGGAATATGCCTGGGGTCAGTTGGGGTCCAATGTCCTGCTCACGTCCCTTTCCAACTTGTTTTACACCCCCACCCTACTCACTGGTGGGGCAGTATGAAGAGCACCAAAAGCCTTGATGATCAACATTGACAGAAATATCAGTGGTTTATCAGTGCTCCCTCCAGCAAAAATCCAAACCACAGCCCCAGGGAAGAAACAGAACTCCTCCTCTGCCTAACATAGTACATTCTCCATCCCTGATTCTATGCCATGTACATCCTGCTCAGGCCCTGTGCTATCCAAAACCCACCACTCCCTTCCCACCCTTAGCTATCATGCACAGATATCATTCCCTTAGTCTATGGACCACTACTATGAAATGCCCATAAAATGCTCATAAAATGTCCACAAATGTTCACAAAATCATAGAATCACAGAATGGTTTGGGTCGGGAGGGACCTTAAAGCTCATCTTGTTCCAACCCCCTGCCATGAGCAGAGACACCTTCCACTGGACCAGGTTGCTCTCCAGGCCCCGTCCAACATCGAACATTTCCAGGGATGGGGCATATACCTGCTCTAGTTTGGCCTTCTGCATGGCTGTGTGGATGCTGAAAAGCTGCTGGCAGGGAAAAATCCAGCATTTTGCAAGTATTCTGTGAGAAAGTTGTTGGTTCTCATGCGAACAAGCAAGATGGTTTTCTAAACGTCATGCAGGTGGTGTTTGTATGTAGAGTTGTTACGAAACTAAGTAGAAAATATTTTGAAAATAGGTGAAGTCCAGCCAATCACTTGGAGAGGTGGTTGGACCAGAGACCAATGATCTTTTGCCATATACCAATGTGAGGGTTATATAAATCCTGCCTGTAACTAAATAAATAATTCACTTTCTCTCAACCTTGTCTCCAACTTGGACCTTCATTTTTCCTTGCCATCTATGTTGCAACAGCGACATGGCTGCAGTGCCTCCAGGGGTGTACCTGCTCTGCTGGGGGCTTATGCATGGCCACACATTTTGAAGTGTTCTAGCATGACCTCCAGCACAGCCACAGATGCTTCAAGGTGTACCTTCTACAGTGTGGTCTTATCCTCGGGCCACATTCCCTTCAGAGGTGCTCCTGCTGCAGCATGGACATACCCACGGTCACTGATGCTTCGGGGTGTCCTTCTTCCACATGGACACATCCACAGGTCACAATAAGCAGAAGCAACCACTAATGAGAACCAGACTAATTTACAGTAATGCGAGTACAAGAGCCTGTGGTTTTACTTTCCCTTCCTCCTTAACCCCCAGGGCTGCCCTGGCCATGCTCTCCTCACACCAGAGCTTACTTCTCATCCTAGGTGCTCCAAGGGGACAGTGTCTCCTTCTCCTCACCAGGGTCCCCCCAGCTGGATTCCTGCCCTCAGGAAGGAATAGTGCTGCTTGCACTTCCTCCACTACAGGAAATCTTTTGTGTGCCATCCCAGCAAGCCCCAGGACTCCTCCTCCTCAGTGTCCCCAGAACCTCCAACTCTCATCCCCCTGACCCCTTATCACCCACTGATATCCCCCCATTTTTGGCTCTTGTCCATCTCCCTACTGTCTGATGGGGCCCCTCGTCTGGGGAGGACCCTGCTTCTGATGGACATGAACCCTGACGGTGTGTGGGGGTGATGGGTGAGTACGGCCAAGTCGCTGCTGCCAGCATAGGAGTCAGAGGTGGCTCAGCCACATGAGTGATAAAGTCTTGGGGGTTCACTTTGGCTTGGAAGTGATGACGAGGGCCCAGCTGTAGGCTGCCATCCCAGTGTCATGAGCATGGGCCCCATGGTCCCCCTGGTTTGTCTCTGAACCTCCAAGTGTGCTGTGCCCTGCTATGCAGACCTGGGTCCCCAGGGAGAGGTATTGCTGCTGACCTGAGCCACAGCCTACCCTGTCCTCAGCAGCATGGCGGTGACTGCACACACCGCATCCCGGGTCAGAAGCACCCTGTACCCATGTACCCAAAGGCTCAGGACATGCTGTTGGCTGGGACCCAGTGAGGCTGCTCCCGGTGGGTGACACAGCAGGGCAGGTTTCAGCTGGTGCTGGCATTAGTGTCTGGGTTGGTGCTGGGACATGTGCCAAGGAGGGCCTCTGGCCTGTGATGCAGCTAGGTTGCTTTCCCCCAGCCTGCCCTGCGTCTCTCACCAGCCTCTCCCAGGCCCCACCACCTTCCCTGAGCTGACCTTGCTCCTACTGCCACACCTCCGCAGCCACTTGAGGAGCAACCAGCTGCTTCCCTGTCCACAGCACCGCAGCATCTGCGGGCTTCCCTCAGGGTGGCTCTGCCCACCATGGAGCACCTGCTGGCCAGGACCCTGGCCGCTGGCAGGCCCCCATACCAGCAAGACCTCCACCTCATCAAGGAGATGGTGTTAGACATGGCTCCCACCTTCTTAGCTGCTACTGTGTCCACAGGAGCATACCAGTGCCACCAACCCATCCATGTCAGCTGCTTCACCTCTGCCTCCCTCTGGAAAACAGGCACCCTACCCTTCAACTGGGATGCCATCTTCATGATGGAGACCTGCTACAGTGTCCCTACCAAGGACTTCTTCCATGAGGACAAGGAAGTCCTCATCCCGCTTTTCCAGATGTTTGAGGAGGCTGACATGGCTTTCTTTCAGCTCTGTTTCCAACTGTGCTCAGCACCTACAACTGTGAGTTTGTGAGAGGTGACGTCCCCGCAGAACAGTCTCTCCCACCACCAGGCCACGGGGACATGTGGCAGGGAATGGTCTTGTCCCACCAGCTCTGTCAGGACAGGGAGGTCTTGATCTTGGTCGTGGGGTGGGCAATGGGGAGGTATGCCATGGGCACACGGCCTTGAGCATCTCTCAGCTGCTCTGACCTGGGGTTTGCAGTGGGGTCCATGGGCAGCAAAGTGTGACACAGCGTGGCACGACACGAGATGGTATGGCATGGCAGGGGTCAGGGATGGAGCCACCAGCATCACAGTGACAGCAGGACAGCATGGGGGACACAGAGATACCTACACACAGTCCTGCATGGCACGTATCTGTGCCCAGCTCAGCCTGGCCATAGTGCCACTGCCCCCATGACATTGGCTGAGCCTGGCAGAGGCCTTTGCTGAGTGGCAGCTGGGGTGTCGGGATGCAGCTGAGTGTGGAGTCTGTGAGATGCTCTCCCAGGAATGGAGGCTGGCATCAACTGGGCTAGGGGGTGCAGCAGGGCTGCCTTGGGAGAGTCCCTGCCCAGGTGGCTGCTCTACTGCTTGCCTTCCCCTGGCTTCTAAGAGTCACTGTGGGACTGGGGTGTCCCTAGGTGGCTGCTCCTGTGGCTCCCTGGGCTGAAGGGAGGCTGCATCTGGAGGCTGCGTGGGCCCTCTCATGGGGACTGCATCTGGAGGCTTCTCCACCCCCCATCCCTATTCCTCCCACATTCTGAGCATCCTGAAGCGTGATGCCCATAGCCCAGGGGTTGCTCAAGGGGTTTAGGACCTGTTCCCAAGCCTGCCCCACAGCCCAGGGGGGTCACAGCCCCTACAAGCACCTGAGGAAGCAAGAAGGGGGCTGGCACCCAAGAGCAGGGGCCCTGCCAGCACAGGATGGTTAGGGGAGCTGCCCCATCGAGCAGCAGATGGGACTCAGCAATGCCATGCTGGGGAACAGCCCCAACCCCCCCAGGTGCAGAGAGGGATGTGATGGGCCCATGTCCTGGGGCGCCTGCACCCCAGGGCTTCCCCACCCACCCTCTCCTGCAGGGCATGCTGCCAGGTATTCTCTGGGCAGAACTGGGACTGACTGTGGCTCTCCAGCCCTTTGCCAGGCGGGAAGGGGGTCAGGAACGGATCCTGCCCTTCACGGGCACCAGGGCTACCTCCTCTCCCTCCCTCCTCATCCCACAGGTGCCCTCTACACCCATGGGCAGCACCATCCCCAGGATGCAGGTGACACTGGGCAGCCATGATGTACTTTAATAAAATATGGGGTCCCAGAGCCAGCTCCGGGCAGGGCTAGTGCCAGCCAAGGCAGCACTCCTGACTCGGCTTGGGGCACCAGGAGCCCCACTCACAGTGGGGCCAGCACATGGGGGGCCATGCAGTCCCCAAAGCAGGTCACAGAGATGGGCCTCCCTGGAGGTGTCACATGCCCATGCAGTGGTGTGCGGCTGTCAGAGCAGGGAGCTGCACTGCAGGGCACTCACCCAGCATGAGTTGCTCCCCCGTCTGAGCCCAGCCCCCCACTCTTGCCAGTGACAGGGGCCAGCGCTGAGGACGGCCATCGCACCTCCCTGGTGTCGACACCGAGGGGACTGAGCACCACGCAGGTGAAGTTGGCGTGCAGGTGCTGGGTGTCGAAGGAGCTGAAGTGCAGGTCACGGTGCAAGGCCATCCCCGAGCCCTGCAGCTCCTCTCTGTGGACCCAGCGGGGACCAATCAGTGCCCGCTGCAGGCTGGCAGACCTGTCAGGGTCCCTGTCCCAACCGGGGCTGTCCCGCTGCCACTGCCCCCCAGGCCCCCTGTCCCCACACTCACTGCACGGTCCCCTCACGCACAGCCCCGTCCGGATGCAGGCTCTCCACGAAGGAGCCGTTCTCCAGCCAGTAGAGCAGCGTCAGCTCCGGCAGCCCACTCAACGCCTCGCACGACACGGTCACGCTCTCACCTGCAGCCGGAGGATGCGTGAAGGTCGGGGGGCTGCAAGAGTCCCCAGCGTCGCCCAGGGACAGGCACAGCCCCCCCTCCCCAACTAAGGGGAACATCCCCCCACCTCATCAGCACCCCGAAATCTTGGCTGTGGGTGGAGGATTCACCTTGTATCTGCTGGAGGCTGGCACAGGAGCTGACCCCCACTGCAGCCTCCCCACCCTTAGGCCCTGCCATGGCCCCGAGGGTCTCTCACCTGGGCGGGGAGGCTCTGCCGGCATTCGCAGGATGGTGATGCTGGGCGGCGGCAAGGCCATGGCACCTGGGGGAGCAGAGTGGGGTGAGGCAGGAGGTCAAGAGTGACCCCGAGACCCCACATTTTTGTAGTGGGTGAGGGGGCAGGGTCCCATAAATGGATGGGGGGACACTGCTCGTCCCCAGACCCCTGCAAAGGCCTCTTGAAGGGCACAGAGCCCGGGGTTGACCTTAGGCCCCCTGGCCCCCCAGTAACCCCCACTTACCTGTGCAGCAAGTGGCCAGGCCCCACCAGAGCAGGAGGATCCAGACAGGGGGTCGTAGAGGCCCTATGGGCAAAAATGGAGCTTAGTGCTGGGCACACAGGGATGCTCCCCCTGAGCGTGGGGCAGTTCCCCCAGCAGTCCCCGAGCCTGGGGTGGTCCCGTCCTCTCAGCATCCTCCGAGCTGGCCATGGTCCCCTTAGCATCTTCCCCCCAGTACTCCCGAAGTGGAGGATCCCGTACCCTCGCATCCACCCAGCACCCCCCAAGTATGGGATGGTCCCGTATCCCCCAGCATTCTCCTCCCCGGCTCCCTCAAGTCGCGGCTGGTGCTCCTCAAGGCTGTCCGTCCACCGCTCCGGTCCATACGGAGAGACCGTGGCTCAGACACGGGGCGGCGGCGCTCGGACCCGGAGCGCTTTATGAGGCGGCCCGGGGAGGGGCGAGAGGCAGCGCCGTGACTCAGTGGGAGCCGCCCTCGGCTCCGGCCCTGGCGACATGGCGAGACGCCACCGCACGGGGACCTGCACTTGGACGCTGATGTGTGTCGATGGGTCCTGTGCCGCCATGCCCCCAAGCCCCCAGAACGTGCCTAGTGTCCCCAGCACTCCATGCCCCTGTGCTCTGTGTCCCCTGCACCTGGGGGTACACATCCCTCAGGCACTCCCATGACCGGCATCCCGCGACGCTCCCCGCCCCACATCTCCCCCCGCCCCTGGGGGAGCATCCATGGGCTCCCCAGGGATGTAGGAGTGGGCCCCAGCTGGGCCCCACAATGTCCAGCACATATGGTGCCGGCTGAGTGTCACAGGATTCTGAATGTGCTGGTTTGCTCCCCAATGCTTTGGGATGGGGGCAAGGCAGGGTCTGCACAGAAGGAAGGTGGGTGAAGCCCCCGGGAGACTGAATACAATGGCTGGGCAAGCCTGGGTGCTGGCCCCTGGATGTCCTAGCTGGTGCAGGACAACAGCCTAGCAGATAGAAACCCCCAGGGCTTTAGTTCTCGGCTGCAGGAAGCCCTCTCCTGTGTCCCACAGCAATGCCCCAACCCCGGAGCCAGCCCCTTGACAGCAGACGTGGTTTTGGCAACCCACTGGCTACAAAAACAGGGGCCAGCCCCTGCACCCCACTCCCCAGGAGGACCAAGGCCGGGAGCCAGTGCTGGCACAGCAATAGGGCAGAATCAGCCACCTGAGTCACAGGCCCTGGCAACGCCAGGAAAAAAGTCCCTAAACTCCCACTGACTTTTGTTATCTCTGTTCCCAGCAGAGCAGGAAGGTGGCAGGAACGGGAATGTTATCTGGAGACCCGGCAAGAGCAATACATTCCCAGCCTCCTGCTGGGATGAAGCCAGCAGCTGCATCCTCCCCACAGCAACCATGGGTGTCCAATGGGCCGGGAGGAGCCAGAGGCAGCTCCCACAGCAGCACCTAGCTTCTCTGCCACCTCCCTGGTTCCACCAACACCAACCAGCTGAGCTCTGGATGCTACAGGGTGAAAGAGCTGGGCATGGAAGGCAGATGGGTGCTTGGTCATCATCCACGCAATATCCTCCCCCCAGGAGAGGTGAAAGGAGGAACCATGGCCTTGTCCTGCAGCAGGGAAGATGATCAAGAAAAACCCAGGGCCGTGTCTCCATTTCCAGGACTCTTATTTTGGTGTTTGGCACAACACTGCAATGTGGTTTCACCCAAAAGAAAACTCACAGGATGCAGCAGCAGGGCATTGGGGTTCCCCGGGGGGAAACACAGCCCACGCAGCACCCACAGCCATGCCACCACTGTGGCCACTTCCCAAATCCCCTGAGCCAGGAGCTGCCTTGTAGCCCTCCACCAGATCCCAGCACCCTCAGGGAATATAACTTAAGTCTCCACATGCCAAAATACCACCACTGGCCCTGGGATTGAGGAATTTGCCCCCACCCACTGACAAAAAATGAGCCCAAGGCCACTTGCACCAGCAAGACTGTGGCATGGCTCCTACCAGCATGGCCAGGAAGATGTCGTGGAGTAATGCTGGGGCAAGGAAACGCCAGCACCAGCCCAACCTTCACTCCATCCCTTTTATTCCAGTGCCAAGAGTGATGCCCAGTGAGGGCGAACCCGCGCCCTGGGGCCGGGGCACCCACTCTTGGCTGCTCTTGATGTACCTTTACCATCACCCAAAAGGGCACAGAGAGGAACAGCACTGGCCCCACTCCATGCCTTGGCTGACCCCCCCGAGCAGTCAGGGGACACCGCTGGCCTCCAAGGAGGAACACGGAAAATTTGGGAGCATATAAAAGGGTTCCCCGAGGCAGAACCCATCATCACCATGCTGGAGAGCAGCTTGGTTCCTCCTGGCACACCCATGGCACCCAGAGCAGACCAGGCAGCCAGGGGTAGCCAGGAGACCTTCCATCCTCTCTTTCAGAGCGCTGGGCTCCAGCCTCTCCTCCGCAGCCCCCATATCCCATCCTCGCTGCCAGCAAGGCTGCTCCAGGGTGCTGGCGCTGGAGCCAGAAAAGCCTCAGCCCTTCTCCCCATGGCCTCCGCTGGCAGAGTGGCAGGAAGGAGCTGGAGAAAAGCCTCCAGCCCAAAGCTCAGCCCAGCAGGGTGCTGCAAAGGGCTGGAGAGGGGCAGGGAAAGGGGACAAGCATCTCTTTTTGGCTGCAATAGAAAGTTTTAAATATGCTCATTAAAATAATTGCTTTTTTAAAAAATCCTCCCCTAGCCCCGGCAGGAGGGGCCCCGATGTTGCTGTCCTCGGGGGTGACCAAGGTCCTGAGAGGTGACGGAGCAAAGCCAGCATCCCTGGTGGCAATGTCCTCTCGTGGTTCTGCCGCTCCCCACCGCCTGCCCTTACTCCAGCCCCAGGATGTAGTTGATTCCCTGGACCAGTCCGATGATCACTGGCTGCCAGGCCACCAAGTAGCGCAACCAGTCCAGCAGCTGCCCGTACATGACGTGCGGCCTCTCCCAGCTGGGCAGGAAGGAGTTAAAGAGCCATGGGGAAATGAGTGAGAGGAGTATGGCCCACCCAGAAGCCACCCAAAGGTGCCCCAAAGCAGGGAGAGAGAACACAGGTGCCCAGGGAGGGATGGACAAGCACCCAGGGAAGGACAGACATGGGTCTTCACAGAGGCACAGCTGTGGCCAGGCTTTCCTTGGGATTTGCAGGGTCTCTGCCACAGCCACATGCTGCAGTGACCTACCCAGGGTCACCAGGCAAGCCCCTCGCCCCTTGTGTGCTCTACCCACTGCTTCCCTTCCCAAAGTGCTGGCTCCCAGCAGGAGAAAGGATACGGATTACTGAACATCCTCTTGAGATCCACCTTCTCTTTGCAGTATGGACACGTCTGCTTCTTCCCGACAATGCACCAGCCCCGGATGCAGAACTCGTGAAACCTGGGGAGTGGCATGTTAAGGGGAACTGGAAGAAGAGGGGGATACACAGCTCAGCATGGAGGAAACCACCAAGCCCAAGGAAGTCCCCCCAGAGCCATGGAAACATCCTGCCATGCGTTGAACAACCACCACCCTTTCCTAGAAGGGGCAGCAGCTTCCAGGGACAGCAGAAGGAGCTCACGGGGCAGCAGGACAGGGCCAGGATGGCAGCATGAAGGCCCTGACCAATGCATCGGCACCAGGGAGATTGAACTGCATGCATTTTGGAAGCCTTCTTCAAAGGCTTCTTGGGGATTAACATTCAAGGAATTTCTCTGTAAGTAAGGGTCTGACTTACAGGTGCCTGCTGTGCTGTCACAAGGATTTACACAACCTGAGCACAGCCTGGAGAAGTCACAAAACCAGGAAAATATGAGGTGGCTGCAGCTGACTCTGCCACATACAGGGATGTCACTGAGCGAATAAACTTTCCCCAGAATATCTCTGCTGCTCAAACCATGGAAGAATGCCAGGGAACAGCAACAGGAGTCACTCCCTTGTCAGCCCTGCAGCCATCGATCCAGGAGTGCCCAGCCAGTTCTTACCCCTGAGGATCACGAGGAGTACCGACCAGCTCCTCTGGCAGCCACACCACCCTAAGCTGCTGCAGTCCTGGGCCCTTGCACAGTGTCAGTCATATATCTCACCAACACTTCCCAAGAGTTAAATTTAGGCCCCAAGTTTTGCCTAAAAACAGCATGACCTTTGCTCAGGCCCAGTTTGGAAACCACCTTGCAGGCAGTAATGCACAGAGTGCCAGAGGACATCCCATCTCCATGCTGAATCATCATGGGGAAAAAACCCTGACCTGCGGCCCCAGCTGGGGCTGAGCACCAACCACGACTTCCAGTTTCAAAACCCGCTTCACATCAATCAGCTGACAGGAAGGGCTAAGTGACTCCAGCGTGCTGGAAACCCTGGAGGAGTTCTGAAGAAGGAGGAAGCTGCTGGGCTGTGGCCAGAACAGGTAGCGACCAGCAGTGCTGGACCAGGGGGCTGTTTTCAGAGGGGGGCCAGCAGTGTTTCCCCACAATTCTTCCTTATGAACACTCAGGACCCACTGCAATGGGTCTCTGATCAGGGGCCAGTGTGGCACAGAGCAGGGATGCCTCATGTCCCGACCTCACACCATTGCTTCCCCTGGAACATCTGCTGGGCACTGCCAGGCAGATGGGTCACAGCGGATTTGTCAAAAGCAGGTAGAAACTGAGGAGCAACTCCATGGCTGAGCAGAGGTAGCTGAGGAGGAGAAAGAAGAGGAAACAACCACTTGTGAGTGGTGACAAAGTAATTTCAGGGACACCTCTTCCCATGCCAAGTCAGTGATGACACACGCACAGATCACGTGCAAATTCAGCCAGATGGCCTCGAGTCCCAGAACAGGCATTTCTTCACCCAGTGTGGGAGAAGCCATGGGCAGGAGCTCCCTGCTGCCCACCCCAGCGTGGGGCCAGTGAGGCAGGGGGCTGGCACCTGCAGAGAAGGATACACGTGGTTGCAGGAGAGGCGGTAGGTGTTCTCAATGATCCCCTCCTCATTGACGTCCACGAAGATCTGCTGGCCACAGACAGCACAGACGCTGTCGGAGAGGTGCTTGGTGGGCATCCCTGAGGCGCTGTAGAACTGAGCGAGGGCAGAGCAGAGGGAGAGCGGTGACAGCGGCAGGGCACGTGTCCTGTGCCCGCAGTGGCACAGCTAAACTCTAAGGAGGGCTGGGGTCAGCACCCCAGGAGTCCAGCCTTGGCCTTTGGGGCTTAAAAACCTTGTTACAGGTCTGGCTGCAGGAAACAACTACAGCTGCAGGACAGCTGCTCAGTGATGCAGTGGCCCATCACACCCCAGCCCCATGCACCCCCTCCCCATGTTGAGGGGCCACCCCTCTTTGCTCCCCGACAGGTTTTCAGCTGCGTGCCAGGGCCGTGCACCGAGGGGAGAGAGCAGGACAAGCTGGAGGTCACAGCTTTGACCCTTGGGCTGTCAGTCAGATACAGCCCCCACCTCCAGCCCTGCAGGTTCCTGACACTCATTCAGCAAAGCACAAAGCAGCCACCCCCCTCCATTTCCGAGCCTGATGGCTCAGCACAGGCCTGACACAACATGGAGAGCGCAGGCACAAAACGAGGTCCCACACACTTTGGTCCCACCCACTCCAGCTGCAAGGGACCCCTCAGGATCATTGAGTCAAACTCCCTGCTCCACCGCACTCTCCAAAACTAAACCATATGACAAAGAGACTCCTTGAACTCTGGCAGGCTTGGTGACGTGATCATGTTCCTGGGGAGCCTGTTCCCTCTGGGTAAAGAACCTTTACCCCATGTCCAACCTGCACTTCCCCTGATGCAGCTTTATTCCATTTCCTCATGTCTTATTGCTAGACGACCACCTCCCCTGGCCAAACAGTGATGCTGTGCCTGATGCACCTCAGGACACAGTTGGCTCCTTTTAGCTGCCAGGACACACTACTGACTCATATTCAACTTGCTGTAAACCTAAACTCTCTAATCCCTTTTCACAGGATTCTCTCTGGACTCTTGTTCCCTAATTTGTACCTATAACGAGGATTACACCATCCCAGGTGGAGAATCTGGCACTTGCCACTGTTAAATTTCACACAGCTGGTGCTTGCCCAGCTCTTGTCTGTCCAACTCTCTCTCCAAGGAGGTCACAGCTCCTCCTGCTTTAGTATCATCAGCAAAATATGCCTCTGGCAGACCCCTGGCACAGCTTTGCTCTGAGCATCCAACAGAGCCCCGGGAATCTAAGAGAGACCCAAGCTGTGCAAGAGTGTCCTAGTGTGGCAGGCCAGGGGCTGGAGCAGAACCTCAAGGAGCAGCAGCAGCAAGCTCAGAAAGGAGGAAGAGGAGGAGGAAACACAAAGTCCAAGACCCTAAACAGCTGCTGAAAAGAAGAAACGTGACCTGGTGTCCTAGGTCATGTATTTTTGGTGGAGTGGGTTATTTTGATACCAGGTGAGTGGGGTACAGATTTTAGGCCATCATGTCCTCTGTCTACAGGGACAGCAAAAGTTGTAGCAGGTACAAGGAAGGAAGCCCACAGCGTGACTCCTTCCCTGGTGGCTGCAGGTCACAAGTTAATGCAAGCACAATGTGGTCCCAGAAATGAGAGTGTTCATCGGCACTGGAGATTTTAAAAGCCCAAGAAAATAAATATTTGTCAGTTTAGCAGGGCTACACATATCATTCCACTTCTCCATAGAATCAGAGGATGGTTTGGGTTGGAAGGGACCTTGAAGATCACCCAGCTCCAACCCTCTGCCATGGACAGCGACACCTTCCACTAACCCAGGTTGTTCCAAACCCCATCCAATCTGGCCTAGAACACTTCCAGAGATGGGGCAGCCACAGCTTCTATGGGGAATCTGTGCTGGTGTCTCACCATCGTCACAGGAAAGAACTTTGTGTCCTTCTGGGGATGATGGGACCCTGCAGAGGCTTCACTCTTCAGGAAGGATCTCAGAGCAACTCTTGTTCCATTAGATCCAGGGACCCTTCCTTGAGGGGGAAATTCCCATTTGAGGGAAGCCAAAGCTGCTGCTGAGACCAACATGTTCCAGGCCCCCTGATACAGGGCGCAACTCTGGCCTGGGGGACAGTCCATCGTGAACTCACCCCGATGGTTGAGGCCATGTAATCCGCACACATCTCAGCAAAGTCCCGTTCCAGAACTCCATAGTAAAGACCGTAGAAGAGGAGGGAGATGCCAAAGTCCATTGCATCTTCTGGTTTGATTCTACAACAGAAAAACCATCAACAGGTTTTTATAGAGGGCAAAGCCACTCTAATCATATTCCAGAGAATGTATTATTCCAGAGAAGTAGTGGAACTCTCTAACCATGAAGCTGGTTTAGGCTAGAGTCCTCTGCCACCACCCATGGGCTGGCTGCTTCTTGCAGGTACCTCTTCATCAGTACAGCAAAGAAAATGCCACTGCTGCCCCCAGGCTGGACACCACAGAGCTGGGGGAGCTGCCAACAAATGAGCTGGAAGGAGGGCTCTCCAGCAACCTGGACCAATTCAGGTACCAGCACCTCACCTCTGATCCTCCCAGGAGTGAAAGGACACCCCAGTAGTCTCTTTGGCCCCATTGATCAGATTGCCAAGTAAATTGTTTTTCCAAAGTAATAGCCAAAGGTGTGTTCCACCCCATCATCCCAGGAGTGGGAGCTGAAAGATTCACTCACCTGAATAATAAGTTAAGACCAAAAAGCGTAAACATGACAGCCATGTACCCCACGATCCCAGTAGCATAGCTGATCTTGTATATTAGTAGAAACCATTTATAAACCAGCCTGGAAAGAATTAAAACAAAGAACTTAATTACTTTATTTTTTCCTGAATGAAAGTGTGCCAATCACCTCAAGAGTTTTATTTTTCACACCTGTAGTGCTTTTGCAGACACTTCATGGGCAAGAGCTTTACATTCCTAATTCAACCTGTCACAGGCTGCTCATAGTCTTGACTTCCAAACTAGAAACCTCATGATCTCCAAAGGCCATAAGGAAGCGTGCTGCCTGCTGGGAATGCCTTGGGTGAGGATACCAGCCCAGGTGGAATCCACCTTTCCAAACCCCACCCAGGTACCAGGTACACTGGGCTGGCTGCCAGCAACCAGTTAAGTGCTTCGCACCCTTTCACATGTGCAGGGCTCTCACACTCCTAGGGTGCAAAGCTTGATACACATCTGTGGCAGGGAAACTGGAAAGAGCTCCCTGCAATAGTTACCCTGGGGCTGAGGAGTTCCCCCAGGAACAGCAGACGAACCTGGGTGTTGTCTGTACCAGAGGCTTTCGAGTTGCCCGGAAGGTGACAAAAGCTGTGACTGCTGAGAAGAGCACCCAGATCACCAGGAACCGCCACCAGTTCAGCTTGATAGTGAAATACAGAGGCACTACCCACATCTGGAAGAGGGTGACCATCTGCAGGAACAGAGGAAAGGCATTTGGAGCTAGTTCTCTGCTCCTCAGATACCAGAAACATCCTGTCAGTCATGGCAGCCACTCTCCTGCCTGCATCAAATGGCCCTGAATTGCACCAGGAACCTGGAGAGGTTTGACCTGTGGCACCTAGAGAAGAGCTCAAAGCTCACCTGAGGGCACGAGTCAGATAGGGAGCAACTGAGGGAGCTGGGGAGGCTCAGCCTGGAGAAAAGGAAACTCAGGGAGGACCTTCCTGCTCTCTGCATTTACCTGAAAAGAGGTTATAGCCAAGTGGGGCTTGGTCTGTGCTTCCAAGTAGTAAGTGACAGGATATTAGGAAAAGGCCTCAAGTTTTGCTAGAGAAGGTTAAGGTTGGCTATTGAGAAAATTTCTTCCCAGAAAGGCACAGGCTGCCTGGGGCAGTGATGGAGTCACTATCCCTGGAGGAATTTAAAAGCTGTGTGGATGTGGCACCTGGGGGACATGGTTTAGTGCAGGGCTTGGCAGTGCTGGAGGAACAGTTGGACTCAATAATCTCAGAGGGCTTTTCAAACCCAAACAGTTCTGTGATTCTGTGAGGGAGTCAGAGGCAGTAGCCATGTGATTTTCGGTAGCAAAGGGTACAGCTGGTGAAAGAACACAGAGGAATCATCTCCAGAGAAATATATGGGAGATGATCCACACAGCTAGTTGTTTTAAGGCAGCTACATAAACCTTCACCTTCCCAGGGTCCCAATGCTGCAACTACAGACACTTCAAACAGGTATTACACAAGGCAAGAAGGTTTTGGCTCGCCTCTGCACTACAGCCTATTCCCAAAAGGATCTACAGCTGTGCAGCTGAGCTCCCACAGTGCTGCTGGAGGGAAACAGGCGAACAGGTTAAGTTTAAAGTTCACAGAGGACTACAGGTACTACCTGGAAACATTAAGTACAATATTATTATCGCTATTATTATGACAAGGAAGTCAGAGTGAAGTTGCTTCATGTAACTAACAGACCCAGACAAGCTGGTGGCATCAGCAAGCCGCAGGTCTGCTCAGCATAGTGCTGCAGGAACCATCAAACCCAGGCTGCCAGCAGCAAGAAGCCCCCATTGCTTCCGAGGAAGCACCCACAAAATGCAGCTTCCCTCAGGACAGCCCACAGGATC
Source organism: Oreocharis arfaki (assembly GCA_013398015.1). NCBI lineage: Eukaryota > Metazoa > Chordata > Aves > Passeriformes > Paramythiidae > Oreocharis > Oreocharis arfaki. Next base: position 7,389 of record VZRR01006279.1, on the reverse strand, counting down.
TGCTTGTCCATCCCTGATGTCAAAGCACTATGCCACACCGAGTTACTGACATCGCTTCCAACAGAAACCTGAGGCCTTCAGGTTTATCCATCCTCATCCCTAGCTAGAATCCCCCACATGCTGGGAGAAACAAGGGAATGCTGGGAAAACAAGGGAATCGCAACACCAGACAACAGGAAAACCAGGAACACTTTTCTCATCAGCAAAAGGAGGGCATTGCTCAATGCTCACATAAAGCGTCGGAGGCAGAACGACTGTGGGGGTAACTTACATTGTAGGAGCGAGGGTGCCGCTGCTTCCACTGAACCAGGAGGAGCTGTGCCACCACAAGCGTGGCGATGAGGATGAGGACCATTTCGGCATGCATCGCCTCGTGCCCACGGTGCTTGGCATGCATCCGTACATGCTCCACCCTGCAATGACCAGGAAAAGGCGGCTAAAGAGCACACCGGCACAGATTGCATGCTGGGGGACAAACACCTCAGGAGAGCCGAGAAGACTAGATGGAAAATCAGCACTAAGAAGAATTGTGGCTGAGAACAATCCAGAGGAGAAGAGACAAAAGGCTGCTCTGGGACCAGCTCATTTCTACACTGTGAAAGCCAAGAACAACACTCGGCCCATCTGAGCATGAAGGAGGTGGAGAACTCCCAGTGGCTTTTCTGGACTAATGAACATGGAGTGCACAGTTGACATAACTCACAATCTCAGAATGGGCAAGGTTAGAAGAGACCACCAGTGGGTTCATCTCTTTCAACCATCCTGATCAAGCAGTGTCTCTCTAGAGCACACTGGAACTGTTTTACCTAGAGCAAGTGCCAATTCTCAATAGCAAACCCTTGGCCCAGTTTCAGAACCACTAACACTGTTCTCCCTCTTGTCCAACAAGCGAAAGGCTGGAAGGGTCAAGGTGGAGAGTGGGGGGAGCAGCTGACATCTGGCAAAACCCCCAAACGTCAGCAAATTGCTTCTCTCCACCCTGAGCAAGATGGAACAAGTGATTTCCAGACTGATACTTGCCAGACACCTGGGGTTTCTTTGCCCAGCTTGTGCTGTTTGACCAAAAACCAAGGTGGAATTAAGAGCTGTGACATCCTTATGTCTTGGTCTCCAGATGATAATACCGTTCAAGAAATTAGGGGGAAAAAAATCCAAACCAAACAAGTATGTCAAATTCTCTGATTTGAAGTCACTCTCTAGAAACTAATACAGAATCACAAAATCAGGTTGGAAGGCACCACAGTGGGTCATCTGGTTCAATCTCTCTCCTCAAGAAGGGTCATCCTAGAGCACATAGCACAGGATTGCATCCAGATGGTTCTGGAATATATCCAGTGAGGGAGACTCCACACCCTTCTAAGCAATCTGTTCCAGTGCTCGGTTGCTGCACAGGAAAGAAGTTCTTCCTCATGTTCAGAAGGAACTTCCTGGGCATCCATTTCTTCCTGTTGCCTCTTGTCCCATTGCTGGACACCACCAAGCACAGCCTGGCCCATGCTCTGACCCCTCCCTGCAGACACTGACAGACAGGGATGAGGGCCCCTCTCAGTCATCTCCTCTTGAGGCTGAACAGGCCCAGCTCTGTCAGCCTTTCCTCGTAAGAGAGATGCTCCAGTCCCCTCATCATCTCTGCAACCTCCACTGGACCCACTTCAGGAGCTCCATGTCTCTCTTGTCCTGAGGAGTTCAGAACTGGACACAGCACTACAGAGGTGCCTCACCAGGGTGGAGCAGAGGAGCAGGATCACTTCCCTTGACCTGCTGGCAATGCTCTTCCCAATGCACCCCAGGATCCCATTGGCCTCCCTGGGAGGCCAGGGCACTGCTGGCTCAGGAACAGTTTGTTCTCCACCAGGATCCTGAGGCCCTTCTCCATAGAGCTGCTCCAGCAACTCAGCCCCCAGCCTGTGCTGGTGCAATACCGAAAGTCCAGTCTCACTGTGATTTTCAATGAGCATATGGATTAAATTAAGGGAATCTCAATTTCCTCTTTTTCCTCTTAAGGGAAAAAAAAGAATTTTTCAGGCCCCTTATTATAAGACAGACACTGAAGGGCTGGAGGGTGTCCAGAGAAGGACAAAAGAGCTGGAGAAGGGTCAAGAGCACAAGTCTGGTGAGGAGTTGGCTGACGGAGCTGGGGGGGCTCAGCCTAGACAAAAGGAAGACTGGGGGGGATCTTCTTGCTCTCTACAACTCCCTGACAGGAGGGTGGAACCAGGTGGGGGTTGGGCTCTTCTTCCAGGTAACAAGTGACAGGACAAAAGAAAATGGCCTCAGGTTGTGCCAGGGGAGGTATAGGATGGATAGTGGGAAAATTTCTACACAGAAAGGGCTGTCCAACCCTGGCACAGGCTGCCCAGGGCAGTGTTGGAGTCCCCATCCCTGGAGGGATTTAACAGACATGTAGATGTGGCACCTGGGGATGTGGTTTAGCGGTGGCCTTGGCAGTGCTGGGAGAACAGCTGAACTCAATGATCTCAGAGGGCTTTTCCAACCTAAACGATTCTGTGATTCTATATTTAGCGGCAGTTTAAAATAAAAAACATTAATATTGCATTTTAAGATAGTTCATACTTCCCCCCAACAAAAAATGCTGACCCTTTCTTGCCCCACTGTGAACACAAGCTATGCTGCTGGTAGCTCTGGTCAGTAGCAAGAGCTCAGTTGAGCTCTATGCTCCAAATCAGCTCCCAAAACACTCACCTCCATCTCTCCTCTGGGGACAAGTGTGAAAGATCAACCTAGGGAGAAAAAATACCATCCATGAAATCAGCTGCTGGGAAACACTGGATTTAGACGCTTTAAATAACAAACCTCGATATGCCTGAAGTGCCAACACAGCCCAGAGTTGTCCTTCACCTTCCCAGGCAGAGTGGGAAGAGCAGCGACTCCCCCTGCTCCTCCACCACTTACACTCCCGTATTTTACTGGAGCCGAGGCTCTGTCCACCATTCCATGCCACCAGAACCAGAGAACTGGCTTAAATCCCACATTCATAAACCAGCCAGGTGTCTCAGGGCACAGAGTGGTGATCCCAGTGCAGCCAAGGCTCCCACCAGTGGTAGGAGTCCAAAATCCCACTAGGCTGCAGAACAGGGGATAGTATGTCACACACCAGCAACAAACCACTGCCAAAAAGATTTCAAAATCACAGAAAAAGAAAGATTTAGGCCTTTAGGTTTGCTGAGATAGCTGGAAATTCCTCCCAAACATTACAGGCAGGAGCTACCAAGAGCCAGGGGAGTTGCTGTCATCAGTGAGGATTGACAATGGATACATGTATCCCATCTTCTCCAGTAAGACTCACAAAAAGTGTGAATACTCTCACTTTTGGACAGGTGAGGAATAAGGGGAGCTTCCACACTGCATTTCTGCTTTCACTTGGAGCTTTATATAGAACCACAGAATCACAAAGTGGTTTGGGTTGGAGAGACCTTAAAGCACATCTTACTCCAACCCCTCCTGCCATAGAGACACCTCCACTAGACCAGGTTGCTCCAAGCACCATCCAACCTGCCACTGAACACCTCTAGGGATGGGGAGTTCACAGCTCCTCTGGGCGAAACCTTCCCTTGGTATCTTCACCTCACTGCTGAGGAGCCTCCAGCACCAGTCATGTCCCCACAAGGACTCACTGACCGGGCAGCACACCCTGATGCGTGACACTGGGGAGGGAATCCCGCAGCTCTTCCCATCACCTTTTCTTGGCGAGACACAAACTCAGATTAAACCAAGAGCAGCTTGTCTGGGCTGGGAACACACATGTAGAATTTACAAATCCTCACAGTGCTGGAGACACTCCAGCATTGCTGAGGTGTTGGAGATGAAGGTTGGAAACAAGCCATAGCAGGGACTGTCATCACTTTCCTGCACACACTGGAGATGTGTACACAGGAACAAGCTTCACCTCACCCCACTGGGAACAGGGCCACAGGCTTGGCTTCAAACGTTATGCCGGGGCTCTCCCCAGGCTGGTGCAGTAGTCAGTCATCTCACCTGCCTGGTCACCACCACCAGCACACAGGTGTCTCCCAGGCAGCAGCTCTGATTACAGCCAGGCTCAGCTGAGGATGCACAGCTGCCTCACTTCCTCTGTGGCACCTAATTATACCCCAGGGTGAGGACATAGGAAAAAACACATGGCAGCAATCCGACTGCCTGATGTGGAAGATCTGCTGAGCTTCACCCCAGAGCAACACCTGCAAGAAGTGTTTCTTCAGGACTTAGATGCAAAATCTAGAGCTATGAAAATCCTTGTTGGACCTCGCTGGCTTGTGTCTGAAGCCAAGGGAAGGTGGTGACAACCTGACACTGAGAAGGGTGTTTGTATCGACCAAATTCCCTGAGCACTTCTGTTCCTAAAGAAGCCACATCCAGATCCATCAGTTCAGTAGCTGCAATGTAATTTGGAGCAAGAACTCCTCCAAATAAACAAGAAAAAAGGAGATTTTAACACGTTCGCTAGTCACTGCACACAAGAGAAGTGAGAAACCCCAAGTGCTTGTTGGCTCCAGCACAGGTCAATACCTCTGCAAGCTCTGGGAGTCACCCAGGTGCTCCAGCTGCCTCCTTCCAGGAGATCCCCCCTCCTCCCAGGCTCTGCCCCCACCCTTGCTGGATGAAGATGTTTGACAAGCACCTTCCACCCACAGCAATTATTTTCATTCCTATACAGTGGCTCAGCTCACTCCTCAGTACCATACCAGCAGCCACTCCATCCACAGGGTTGGTCCCATCTTAGAGACTGGGACATTTACCAGCCTCTTTCCTTTGGCATCTTCCCATAATCTCCAGATTCTTCCAGCAAATGAACTCAAGACACCTCAGACTCAAACCCTGTGGAAATCCTGCTGGCATTGCTCAGAGACGGCTTCTTCTGAGCTGTGCTCCCAAACCAACCAGGGATCCATGGCCCTGGACACAATTTTCTCTCAATTATAAGGACTGAGCTTCACCAGATTCCCCAGAGCCCAAAGCTCCTGAAATAACTTTATTAATGGGGGGCGAGGACGCGACAGAAGGGATGTTGGGAGGGATCTGATGACTGTCAGACAGGACTTGGCAGAGCAGCCACTCTGAATCAGTCCTTCCAGTTAACCCCTCCTTGATCAGCACACTCTCTTAGCACAGAAGTTTTGGGTTGGGGCTAAAAATGCACAGCAACGGTGAAGAAAGCACCTGCTCTTGCTAGCAAGCATTCATTCCACTTCTAGTTTGGGGTTGTCTTATTTTAACATGCAGTTTCAGGGTCTTTTGTGGTTTTTGGGTCTCTTTCTAACCCCAACAGCTAGGTAAAAGAACTTCTACTCCTAAATCTCCCTTTACCAAGAGGGGTTTGACAAGAACAATTAGGTGACTGAAGCAGCTGAAGATCAGCTCTACCAGGTGTTGAGCACCAGCCCACTGCTGTTTCAGCATCCTGCAGCTTCCACACCAACACAGGACTCAGTGTGCAACCAACTACAACTCTTAGATTTTTCATTGAAAAAAAAGGAATTAAGAATAATTCTTCTGCTCTCTGTCTCCTCCGTAACTCATGATCCTCTCAAACCTCAGCCTCCTCCAGGTGATGACTAGGAGAAACTGGATATCTAAGACTAAAGTCTAATCCTCTCCTCGGACATGGTATTGTGGCCTTTGGAAGAACTTCGTGCCACTTCCTTATTTTCTGCAGGGGCTGATGCCCCAAAGCCTCCACAAACCTGTGTTCCCACGACTGGGACAGTCAAGGAATAACTCCCTTTTGGAAAATACAAAGGCTGTTGATATGGATCACACCAAAGCCAGAGCCACACGTTTCTCACAGCCCAAGGAGCTGGGAGGATCTCTGGGCAAACATACACACCACTGTGAGCTAGCTGTAATCTACTTATGCTCTAAATCTCAAAAGGAAGCAAGAAGAACCCCTTGAGGATGGAGAATAAGCAGCTGCTGATTTCAGTTCAAAGCCCCAGAGCAAACTGGCAGCCCTGATCTCACCTTTCCCATGGCCCCCAAGCTCAATCTTTGTCTCCCAGCATCTACCAGGAATAACCTGAAATAAGGGGAAGATAAATCTCCACAGTGCTGTAAGTCCAACCAAGGCAGGTTGGGAAGAGGCACACTCTTTAGTGAAAGTCTGAAGAGATTTTGAAATCTCAATTTTGCATTTTTTCTGCTCATAAGACAGCACAGGAACAGATCGGGGAGCAGAAACATCCCAACTGATCAAACATTTGGATAATTTGAAATTAAACCTTTCCTCCCCAGAGGAGCCAGAGCCATGGGACACTTGGCTTTATTCTGGTGGAATGTTAAACTGCTTTCAGGTTCCCACCATGAGTGGCTCATCAGCAACCTGCTCTGCCCAAAGAGCTGCCAAGACCTCAGGACAACACAAGCAGATGGGTTTTGTACCAACAATTTGTGGAATCACAGAGATAAGCACAGTCCTATATGCACCTCCTCATCCGCTGCCTTCTTGTGACACCCTCTCTGTCAGCTCCTGATGGAACGAAAAAGGGGAATTTCACTTCTGAGGATCAGAGATTCGGATCTTCCACATTTTTACATACAAAGTCACCAATGAGTATCTCAAAACATAACCAATAGCAACTCAAGAGTGACTGATCTGTGGTTTAATCCTCCCATCACCCCACTGCACCCACTCTCTTGCAGCAACACAGAGCACAGGGAGGAGGTACAAGCTCCCACAGCTCAGCCATACACCAAGGAATCTCCACAGCTTGGCCCTGCTAGGCATCTTCATCAAAACAACCATCAGCATGTGAGAATTTTTAAGCCACGCCACCAATTCTTGAGGAAAAGCATAAAAAAAATACCTGTCTGTACCAGCTAAGTGACTTATGCCCCCTGTGCTGCTGCTCCCACAGTGCAGACAGGATGGAAGCAGGTTCTCCAGGTTCTCTACAAGTGGAAGAAAAACTCCCAACCATGAAGCACAGGGTATAGTGACGAGCCACTGCAAAGCCCGGGGCAGCAGTGCTGGAAAGCGGCACGCACACTGTAGCAGACGCACCGACTCTGATTCCAATTCCATCTTTCCAAACAGATTTTTTTCCCCAGTTTTGTAATTTTTCCATCCCCAGGAACGTTTAAAAGCAAACAGCTCAACTTCCATTCCCGCCCTCCTGCCCCCAGGACCCCCACTGTCCCGTGCCCCATGGGCCCTCCGAAGCTCCCAGTGCCACTCTGCCCCTGGACCCCCAATGTCCTCCTACACCAAGGATCTCCCCCAGCCCTAACCCTCCCCACACCGACTTGCCCAAAGCCCTACAAGCTCTGAGTGACCCAGAAACGCCGCCGCCCCATTCCAGGGACCCTCAGAGCTCCTCAGCGCTCACCCCTATCCCGCTCCCCCGGACCCTGCGTCCCCCAGGCCCCGCGTCC
>VZRR01006277.1:0-14595 GCA_013398015.1 Oreocharis arfaki | reverse complement strand
CTGGGCAGAATTCAAGATCGAAAGTCAAGTTTTCACTTGAAACGTCTTAATTTGACTGCCTTTATTGTAATAAAAATGTGAATTGATAAACCCGCTTGAAATTGCTGCAATGACAGTCTCTGCTTTCTCTCTCTCTCTCTTTTTTTTTTCTCTAAATCAATTTAAAGGCTTTTGCTACTTTGAGTAATTAAAATTTCTTGCAATAAATCTGCCCAAGTGCTGTCTGATTTCACTTCAGCATTCATGCGGTGCATTGGACATTATCTGCACATTTTTAGGATGCGAATCATGTGAAGCAGAGTCACCTCCTGGCATGCACGAGGAGGAGCCAAAGCCCTTCACCCTGCCCGTCGTGTGGCAGGCAGAAGCAGGAAATTCTTCCGAAGAAGTGTTGGGTCCTGACCATGCCAGGGATGCATCACAGCTTCCAGGCACCCTGAATTCCCTGGGACCACCGTTCCACCTTGGAATGGTACCCCCAGGCATGGCAAACCTTGGGCAAACACCCGCCAGCGGTTCCGAAAGGCGAAATCACCGTGTTTGCCTTTTGCAAGAGGTTTTGGGGAAAGGGAGTGTATTTTATTTGTTTACCATGAGCAGTTCAGCTTTTTTATGGCCCTGTTGTCATGGGCAGATGCAAGGTGGTGGCAATTACAGCCAGCGAGAGGTCTCATGCACAGGAACACGTGCGTGGGAGGAAAGGAAAGGGAAATAAGGAAAAGTGCGGGGAGGGAGAGTGAGGAAAACAGCTCCCGAGCTGGAGTTTCTGCTCACAGCAGCTCACGGAAGGAAAACAGGTGATGACTGCAGTCCTGCAGGCAAAGGCTGGAGGATTTGGCCTTCCCTGGGTCCAAGCAGCAGTGGGAATGCCTCTCTGTGCTCGTGCAAAGCGTGCACAGGGGATGTGTGCGGGGGAAAACAGCGGGAGCGAAAAAAGCTGCACAGGAGAGCACAGACATTTACAGAGGGTATGAATGAGGGGCACGGAGGCCAGAGCAGGTGAAAAATGTACGTGTGGGCACGCCATGAGAATAACAGAGCAGAGGATGCGTCAGGCAGAGAAAATCAGGAAGAGTGCAAATGATAAATTAATAAGAAAATAAAGAAAGAGCCCATAAAATAAAGCAAACAGAGGGAAGTGTTTAACCTCTGTGCCAACGCAACAATTATGCTAAAGAAAACAGGGAAACACAAAAGCAGCGCTACCTGTGACTGCCCAGCTTCCAGCTGTGCCAAGTTTCAGAGTTGTGTCAGCGCTCGGGTTCTGTGTGACATTCCAGATGCCAGCCCAGTGACACAACAGACCTGCCTTGGCTCCCGCTCCTGCGCTCCTCATCCTGGTCACCGCGGGCTGAAAGACGATCCCCTCGACGTGGGGAAGGCAACGCAGCCGTGTTTGCTCACCCTGAGGGAAGGCTGGCGAGCAAATGACATCATTCGATACAGAAAGGGCGCTCTCTTTGAAGGGGTGAGGGCTGGGACGGAGCCACGGCGCTGCCACTGCGCGGGGTTGGTTTGCTGAAGGGATCAGCCCTGCCACACACAGACCTCGCGCCTCGGGCAAGGAACGAGAGTCTCAAGTTAACCCGAGGATTTGGGCATCTGGTTCAAGGAATTTCCTCCACCTTTTGTGGCCGGGGCTCTGTCACCCGGCTCATGTTTCCGAGAAGCACCTGGAGCTCCACGTAGCTGCAAGTGCCCAGGCGGCTGCTGCTGCCCGCCTGCCGTGCCAGGTGCAAAAACATCTTCACAAACCAGGCCTTTCATGCAGAGATTTCCCAATTGTTGTCTTCATTTCCCATAAATCCCACCAGGCTGACACTGCCACAGAAAACAGAGTAAGTGTTACACCCTCGTGTTCATCCGTGCCGTGCTGGCTGAAGGGAGCCTGAATTCCTGTTTTTCTCCAGGAAAAACCCTCCTGTGCTGAGTAGGCACCAGCCTGAGCAGCACACCTCGAGATGTTTGGCATCAGAGCTTCAAAGATCCCAGAGGATGCCGGGCTAGGGATGAATGTCCCCATTTCTTGCAGGGATGGAGGAACCCTGCAGAGAAGAGGTGGGGTTGGCACTGAACTGGCTTTGAACTGACCCAGCCCGGAGAGCTTTGTCCAGAGCTAAAGAGTTCCTGGGGAAAAACAATACTTGAAAAAGTTGTTTAGCCTTTAGGGCCTGTGAGGGAGAATGTCCAGACTGAAGGTGAAGCTGCTGCCTCAGCACCAAACGTCCCCATGGAGGGGGTGGGACTCGATGATCTTGGAGGTCTTTCCCAACCTTAGTGATTCCATAATCCAGGGATTATTCTGGTGTCTGCGTGGTGCCAAGAGTACCTGCTTGGTTTGGGCTGAATCATGGAATGTCCTGAGCTGAAGGGACCCCCAGGGATCACCCAGCCCAGCCCCTGGCCCTGCCCAGACACCCCAACAACCCCACCCTGGGCATCCCTGGCAGCGCTGCCCAAACGCCCCTGGAGCTCTGGCAGCCTCGGGGCCGTGCCCATTCCCTGGGGAGCCTGGGCAGTGCCCAGCACCCTCTGGGGGAAGACCCTTTCCCTGCTCTCCAGCCTGAGCCTGCCCTGGCCCAGCTCCAGCCGTTCCCTGGGTGCTGTCCCTGTCCCAGGGAGCAGAGATCGGAGCTGCCCCTCGGGAGGAGCTGCAGCCCCCACTGAGCTCTGCCCTCAGTGTCCTCTGCTCCAGCTGGACACACCAAGTGCCCTCAGCTGCTCCTCCTGTGGCCCCTCCAGACCCTTCATCATCTTTGGGCACCCTCAAATACCTTTAGCTCTTATATTTTGGTGCCCCAAACCCATAGGTGTCCGATCCCCTCCTGCTGTGGACTGGGGGATCAGCCCGAGCTGGGATCTGGGGTTCTCCTTGACCTCCCGAGCACGGAGAACCTGCCCAGCTCCTGCCACTGTCCCCATTCCCCTGACAAGGATCAGGAGCCAGCTTCCCAAGGCCAACCCTCCTGGCATTATCACCACGCTAAAATCACGAAGGAAAACAACAGGGCTGGAGGAGGGCCGGGCCGAGCTGCGCAAACACGGCGCCCAAAGAAGGAACAAAGGCGTGCACAGGGTCCTAAACGCCAAAGATGGGCTTCGCCTCCCGCAGTTATTTTTTCCCTTTTGTTTCTGCCTGCAGGAGCACATTGTTCGTGTCACTGTGAGGAGTTCCAGGCAGACATGACGAAAGGGACAAAGCAGCCCAAGCCTGGAGACGTCCCGCGCAGCCCTCACGAGCGGCACTGTTTGGAAACAAGGAGTGAGCAAACAGGAAAGGCCTTTAACCGTGGAGCAGTCGGGATCCCGGCGTGCTCTTGGCACCAGCGGGAACAATGGGGTGATGTCACGAGCCAGAATTCCCCATGGTGGATGGCAGCCCAGCAAATAATCATAATTCTTGTCCCGGGACGTGAGCAACATTTTTCCAGCGTTGGTCATCCCCCACGGAGCCGCCGCGAGGAAGTGTAGGAAAGAGACATTGTCAAGTGAGGCTTCCTTTGGGATTTTCAGTGCCCCCCCTGCCCTCCCCCGGCTCAGCACATCAGCTGAAATAAATCACGGCCTGCTGCTGACGGGGAGGGAGCTCAGCGAGGTGCAGGGAGGCTGGAGGAGATGTTTCACACGGAGGAAAAGGGTGAGCACCACGGTCCGGACACTTGGAAGGCAAAGGGGCAGAGTTTCCTCAGCTCTGTGGGGCTTTGAGCTGACGCAGAGTGATTTCGGAGCATTGTCTGAGGGGTTCCAAAGGTGCTGAGGATGGCCAGGGGCTCAGGAGACACAGTCCTGCACAAACAGCGGTGGTTGGGGAATTTCAACAAATTTTTGGACAATTCCAACAAATTTTTGGACAACTTTTTTATTATTTTGTAAGGCTACTAAACGACAGGAACAATATGAAGGCCTCCTGCAGACCTCAGTTTCTCCTTATTTTGGCCTAAAGTCAGCTCTGTGGAGAGTGTCCTGCGGCATCCAGGCCTCTCCTGAGGCACCTCTTGAATTCCCTTCTGGCTCCTTTCTGTTGCTGGGGACTTGTGCCACGGGATGCTGAGGATGGCCAGGGGCTCAGGAGACACAGTCCTGCATGAAGAGTGGTGGTTGGGGAATTTCAACAAATTTTTCAACAATTCCAACTATTTTTTCGACAATTTTTTTATTATTATTTTTAAGGCTACTAAACGACAGGAACAATATGAAGGCCTCCTCCAGACCTCTGTTTCTCCTCATTTTGGCTTGAAGTCAGCTCCATGGAGAGTATCCTGAAGCTCATTTGCAGTATCCAGGCCTCTCCTGAGGCAGCTCTTGAATTCCCTTTTGGCTCCTTTTCTGTTGCTGGGGAGTGGTGCCATGGGAGGGCTGGGACAGCTCGGCAGCCCTCAGCGCTTGGGGTGGCTTTGTTATTGGGCTGTTACTGAAAACCCAGCTTTGCTCTGCAAGGTCCCACCTGGATTCCCTGCAGCCAGCCCAGCTCTGGGCTGTCACTTCTGTGCTGTCCCAGGGGAGGTGGCGCTTCTTGCTGGAGCTGGGCGTGGGATTTCAGCAGCAAAAAGGACCTCAGTGAGTCCCAGCAAGTCCTGAAGTGCAGCCCTGAAGAGAGAAGCACAAAGCCACGAATGTGTGCGGGGTTTGCTGGTAACAGCCTTGTCCTGCTCCGTGTGGTGGTGTGCTCTGTCTGAGCACACCCGCAGGGGCTGTTTGCCGTGGTCACAGTGGGGATCCTCACGTGTTTTCCCCATCCTGAGGCTCCCAGGGATCCCAGCGTCCCTCTCAGATGCGGGCAGAGGCGTTGGCATTGCTGCCCCTGCCTGCCCACACCACAAACACGAGGGGTCTCTGCGGCAGAGGGGAAGATGTCCCCGGGAGAGAAGGTCGGTCACACAGGGAGGGGAAGGTCCCGGGATGTGCTGGCTCCATCCTTCCCAGGGAGGTGGGAAGGGGCGGGTGGCCTTGGCAAGGCCCACCTGTGGCATCTGGGAGAGCCAGGCTGTGACCCAGCAGGGGTCTGTCCCCACGGCAGGACACGGCCCTGTGCCAGGGGCCAGCCTGGGGGGATGAGGCTCGTACTTGCCTGGCATCCTGGTGAGCCGCAGGCATGGAGTGCCCAGTTCTATTCCCAGGGGTGGATTATCCAGTTCTGCACTGCAGAGATGGATTATCCCAGTTCTATTCCCAGGGACGGATTATCCCAGTTCTGCAGGGATGGATTATCCCAGTTCTGTTCTCTCAGGATGGATAATCCCAGTTCTTTTCCACAGGGATGCATTATTCTGTTCGGTTCTCCTGGGATAGATTATCCCAGTTGTGTTCCCAGGGATGGATTATCCCAGTTCTGCAGGGATGGATTATCCCAGTTCTTTTCCACAGGGATGGATTATCCAGTTCCGTTCTCCAGGGATGGATTATCCAGTTCTGTTCTCCAGGGATGGATTATCCAGTTCTGTTCTGCAGGGATGGATTATCCCAGTTGTGTTCCCAGGGATGGATTATCCCAGTTCTATTCCCAGGGATGGATTATCCCACTTGTTCACTGCTGGGATGAATAATCCCAGTTCCCTTCTCCAGGGATGGATTATCCCAGTTCTATTCCCAGGGATGGATTATCCAGTTCTGTTCCACAGGGATGGATTATCCCAGTTCTGCTCTGCAGGGATGGATTATTATCTGCAGGCAGAACAGACAATGCCAGTGGTGCTGTCCTGTAGGACCTGGTGGCATTTTCCTGCCTGAGAATTTGAATTCCAGTGGCCAGGAGTGGCTCTGAGGCAGGAAAAGGGAAGGACAGGAATCCCGCAGGGGCTGGTTCCTTTCTTTAGGAAAGGAACAGGATTTGCTTCACCCTTTAACCGGAGCTCTCAGGAGCCGCTGATGAGGGCACGTTGGGTGTTCCTGGGATCCTGGCACTGATGGGATGCCCTGGGATGTCTGTCAGGCAGGGAACGCCGGGACAGGGACAGAGAGGTGTGAACTGAGGGGTCTTAGAGGGAAAAACCCCAAACGAATGTGTCCAAAGGCTTTGAAATGTCCTGAGCTGCAGAGTGGGGTGATCCTGACCCTGGAACACAAATGTCATTACATTGTGACCAGGCTTTGAGTCAGATAAAAGTGGGGGGAGGCAAGATGTGCCTCTGGGATGTAAGGTTTAATTAACTCCAGGGAGGCACCGGATAAACTGGGAACATTGGGAATGTATGGATGTCCGATCAGCTGATTCAGCTTCATGCAGGGCCCTGCTGTCCTGTTAGACCCGGATAAATCCCTCAGGAGCAGCCAAACCTGGTCTCTTACGGCACCACCTGCTGCTGGTGGCTGCCACAGGCCACAGACCTGCTCTGGCTTTACAGCAATTTTAAAATCACAATAAAATAATAAACGTGCTCCCGGTGACGCCTTTCCATGCTGCTCTGGGAGCTCCTGCAGAGAGAAACAAACGCTGCTGAAACCCTGCAGCTCTCCCACACCAAGAAATCTGCTGAGGATTTTCCAAAATGTCAGAACTCCAAAGGCTCCTTTCCTCACTACCTGGGAAGCAGAGCGTGTTTCACCCTTTCTCTGTGGATGGAAAAGGGAATATTTGCAGTCAGGAAAGGAGTTTTTTAATGGAGTGAGTGGCAATTCCAGTCAGTCCCGTGTGCCTGCCTGATCACACAACTTGTGTGCCCAAAAGGCAAGAAAAGCAAAGTGCAGAGTGTGTTTAAACAGCCCCGTGGACACATTCCTCGTGTGTTGAGTGTTCATTGGAACACCTTAACAGGGGTGTCTGCCTTTACTCCACCCGGATGGCTGAGCTCCTTCGGCTTTCCAGCATGATGAGTGACCTGGAATTCATAATTACAATAGATGTCATGCAATTAATCACCACCTGGAGCTGTCTCCCAGTGCTTCGTGAGCCCCAGCCTCTGCAGCAAGTGCAGCAGAGCAGCTTGTGCAACAGGGCTGATTCCAGCTGGGACAAGCCTGGTGGGACAGGCACAAATCCCCCTTCCTGCAGCTCTTGAGGTGCTCCAGGTTCAGGCACAGCAGTGGGAACCAGAGCAGATTCCAGCACTCCAAGTGACTTCAAGAAATCAGTCTGGAAATGTTCAGCAGCTTAAATCCATTCCTGAGCTCTCCTTCTGGGTGATATTTTCGTAGGGGAGATGTGTGGGGTGAGCTGGGGTGAGGGAGCTGCAAAAATCAGAGACAGAAATTCCTGCAAAGGACAAGGAAGATGTTAAAGAGAGGATCACAGAATCATGGAATGGTTTGGGTTGAAGGGCCCTTAAATCCCATCCAGTGCCACCCCTGCCATGGCAGGGACACCTCCCACTGTCCCAGGCTGCTCCAGCCCCAATGTCCAGCCTGGCCTTGGGCACTGCCAGGGATCCAGGGGCAGCCACAGCTGCTCTGGCAATTCTATCCCACCACCCTCACCGAGAGGAATTCCTTCCCAATATCCCATCTAAATCCATTCTCCATCCGCTTAAAGACCATTCCCTGTGTCCTGTCCCTGCAGGCCTTGTCCCCAGTCCCTCTGCAGCTCTCCTGGAGCCCCTTCAGGCCCTGCAAGGGGCTCGGAGCTCTCCCTGGAGCCTTCTCCTCTCCAGGTGAGCCCCCCCAGCTCTCCCAGCCTGGCTCCAGAGGGGCTCCAGCCCTGAAGCAGCTCTGTGGGTTCCTCTGGACTCTCTCCAACAGCTCCAGGTCCTGCTGATGTTGGAATCCCCAGGGCTGGGACAGCTCTGCAGGTGTGGAATCACCTGAGTGGGGCAGAGAAGGAGAATCCCCTCCCTCAACTTGCTGGTCAGGATTCCTTTGATGCAGCCCAGGCCATGGTGGGGGAGTTTTGGGGCTGCAAACCTTCACTGCTGAGCTTTAAACCCACAAAAATCCCCAATTCCTTCCCCCAAGGGCTGGTTTTGATCCGTTCACCCGGCTCCTGTTCGCCCTTGGGATTCCCCAGGTGCGGGACCTTGCACTTGGCCTTTGTGAACGCCACGAGGCTCTCCCAGGCCCCCCTCCCCAGCCTGCCAAAGTCCCTCTGGGTGGTGGCATAAAGCTGGGAGAAAAGCAAGGAAAACAAACAAAATGCAAGTGTCTGCCCTTTACACCTCAGCACTTTTAATGGGGGGTTAATTATTAATTATTGATATGGTTTATTGGCACGGCGGTGCATTGATTGTGCCGCCCGCAGGACGGAGCCCATTGTTCTGAACAATGTGCAAATCCGTGGCAGCACCCGAGCGCGTTACAAAGGTTTCCCGAGGAAAAGTGCTGATGCTGAAACACTGAAAATGATGAACCCTGAGAATGTCTCGCTTTCCACCCGAAATTAGGGCTGGAGAAGAAATGAACTCCTGAATTTTGGATATTTTTTTTTTACCTTCTGCTCAGTTATTCCAGCTCTCAGTCTTGCAGTTCATTGCAAAGCGATTAGATTTGTTTAATTTTCTTTACTCAGGGGCAAAAAATCGTAGTGGAACAAAAAATTTCTCCCACCAAAATACCACATTTTAATCAGACTTGCAACTTTCCAAAACATCCCGTTGTTAGAAGAAGTCAGGAACACTCGATTTGGAGGGAAAAAAACCCAAAAAAACACCCAAAAGTACAAAAACATCTCCAGCAAACCAAGAAGGTCATAATTTCCATCCAACTCTGTTTGGGAGGGGATGAGAGGCTCCAGCAGCAGATCCGTCGGGGAAGGAAACAAGGAAAGATGTACGAGAAAGTTTAATTAAAAGTGGGAATAATTAGGTGCTGAGGAATCCCGAGGAGGACTTGGCACAGGATCAGTCTGGGCAGTGTCTTCTGCTGGATGTCTCTGCCCTTGGCCAGATGGAGCTGTAATTTTGGTTACTGGTTAACCAGTTTGCCACGAAATTCCATTCTTCCCGGCTGGAACGCCGGGGGTTTGACTCCGAGTCCAGTGGGATCAAAGCTGAGGGGAGCAGCACCGGTTTTCTGCTCCGCTGGGAAGTCTGAGATTTTCTATTCCGGCCTAAACTCTCTGGAATTTTGTATTTTGACAAAAATAATCTTGCCAGCAATTTTACCTGAGGTCACAGAAATGCGTTATTGTGAGCAAAAATTGCATTTATTTCGTATCTTAAACAACGTTTTAGCGCATCAAAACAAGTGTTGCAGCTTGAGATCTAAATTTAAACCCAAGAGCGGCACAGCCCCGTTCCAGGACTGATAGGAGGTGTTGCAGAATCCGTAAGAGTGGCTGATTTGGTGACCTCTGCTGCTGGTCTGGCGGTTTCAGAACAATCGGAGGGAAGGTTTGGAGAGGATTGGGGAGGATTGGTTTGTAAGGGGTGTTTTTCAACACTGGCTGTGGTTGGGATTCTGCCCAAGGGGCTGCATTTGAATATTCACTGTCTGAATTCCCAGTGGGGATGGGGNGAGAAGAGAAGAGAAGAGAAGAGAAGAGAAGAGAAGAGAAGAGAAGAGAAGAGAAGAGAAGAGAAGAGAAGAGAAGAGAAGAGAAGAGAAGAGAAGAGAAGAGAAGAGAAGAGAAGAGAAGAGAAGAGAAGAGAAGAGAAGAGAAGAGAAGAGAAGAGAAGAGAAGAGAAGAGAAGAGAAGAGAAGAGAAGAGAAGAGAAGAGAAGAGAAGAGAAGAGAAGAGAAGAGAAGAGAAGAGAAGAGAAGAGAAGAGAAGAGAAGAGAAGAGAAGAGAAGAGAAGAGAAGAGAAGAGAAGGAGAAGAGGCGAATCCTGTATTGTCTCTTTGCCCCAGGAACTCCCGGGCTGTTGTGCTGGTTCTGAGCTCTCCAGCCCCAGCCCAGGGAGCAGTTTTCCAGCAGGAGCTGCTGAGGGGGAGCCTGGGGCTGCCCTGGGTGGTTCTGCTCCGAAGGCCACATTTCAGTTTTGTCTGACATCCCGTGGATGCCACAAACCCCCTCCTTTGTCACTGCAGATAAAGGGAAAACTGGGAGAAAACAAGATGAGAACAGAGGAGGTGAGAGGGCTCGCCCCCCACGGGGTTTTTGCTGTTTATAACCTCAGGCGTTCCTCAGAACAGCCCTGGCTGTGCTGGCAGGGTGGTTTCCTCTGGCGTGAATCATGTGGGGATGCACATTCCTGCTGCTCAGCATTCCCTGCACATCCCGGGGTCTCACCTGCTGAGGGACAAGCTCAGCCCCAGGGCAGCTGAAAACCTAAAAATCCTCTTAATCCCCCCCAGACTCCTCCCTTTGAGCACTGAGGCCACATCCACTGCCAGCCTGGAGCAAACCCAAACCTTCCTCCACGTGGGTTCATCCCAGCTGATGCCACATCCTGAGGCTCCTCCAGCGGGGAAAGCTCAGCCCCCAGCACGGATCCCAGTTCTCCCCCTTGGTGGGGTCACCAGCACTGCAAGTGGCCCAAAAACGCGAGGATGTGGCTCGTGGGGCCGTGGGCTGGTGGCTGGAGTGGATCTTAGAGGGCTTTTCCATCCCTGCCCATTCTGATTCTGTGGTCAGCGTGCAGGGACACCCAGGGAGGGCTGTCAGGGCCACTCCCAGCCCATTCAGCTGCTCCAGGGCGTTCTTGGCATCCAATCCCAATGGGAACTTAGAACCCCAGTGCAGCTTTGAGTGCTGGAAGCAGGGAACAGCCTCCTTAAATCCCATCTTCAAGCAGCGGGAGGAAGTTTCAGAAAATTCAGCCATCCTTGATGTGATCCCTGCCTCATTTTTTCAGGCCCTTCCTGAGGAAATTCTGGATAATTTCACTGAAATAACCCCCAGCCCTTCCACAATCCCCAGCGCCCTGTGCTGAGCTCTGCTCCTCCACTGCCCCAGAGCCGCCCCCTCTCTGCTCCCACCACAGCTCCCCTTCCTCTCAGAGCATCCCCTCAGCTCCTGCGTGGCCCCAGCTCAATCCCTGTGTCCCTTCTGTCCCCCGGGTTCGGGTGTCACATCTGCAGGTCAGCTGTTGCTCTCACTGTTCTCCCCAGACCCGAATTCCCACTCCACTTCTCTCTCCTCAATAACCCTCATCCCTCTGCCACAGAAACAGCCAAACTTGCTAAACTGATGATTACCCAGCACTGCAAATCCACTTGGTCGGACAACTGAGGTTCGGCCCCATTTCTTTCTGCTGCTCTTCCTCCAGAGCCCTGGGAAAAGCCCAAACACAGATTTTTAAACTTTAAGCTTCTCCTGCCAGCATGGCAAGCTGAGGATGCTTTAGGAACATGGATTTTCAGAGGTGCTGTTGTCTCAGATGGTAAATCCACGGGCCAGGGCTCAGAGAAGGCCCAACTTGAGCAGAGAGCTGCCTAAAGTGGTGGGAAATCCAAAGGATGGGGTTGTGCACCAGGGGAATGTGGCCTGGGAATGTTCTCCAGAAGTTCAGCACCAGTACTGCTCATTTATCCCAGGATAATTGAGGTACTGGAAGGAAGAGGCCTCAAGGTCTCTCCTCACTCTACCCAGGAGCCCATTTACTTCCAAACTTCTGCTTTAGCCAGTGTTTAATGACGTTTACAAACTCCAAGGAAAGATACAAAAAATCCCATCCCAGAAAACCTCGTTTCTCCTTCTCAGGGGGCTCTGGAAGAGCCAGGGCACAACCCAGGTGAGGTAATTCCCACCTGGCCTCTCCCCCAGCCCTGGAAGTGCTGCAACTGCTGGCTTGGAGGCTGCTGCACTCGCACACGTCCGAGGGCTCGGCTCTGCCTCTTTTGTGTGGCTTTGGCAAGCCCTGCACATGCCTAATGGGTCGCGTCTTGCCAAAAAACCGGAGAGCGGGGCACGCCCAGCGTGAGCGGCTCTGCAGGGCTGGTGCACCAGCAGCTCCCGTGTCCCCAGAGCTCGAGCCAGAGCGGATTAAGAGCTCAAGCCCTGCGTGAGGCATCCTTGAGAAACCTAAAACCTGAGGTGCCACCTAACACTGGAGGTGCCCTGGGCTCCCCGTGCTGACATTCCTGCCCAGGAGTGCCCACGCCACTGTCCCCACCCCGGGGCTGGTGCCACGCAGGTCTCTGCAGGCAGACACCCTGCACGGGGTACGTGCACGTCCTCATGGCCCCGACATTCCCCGCCAGCTCGGGCTGCTCTCCCCGCTCCTGACACCGTCAGAGCTGTCCCCGCTGCTTTGGGACACTCTGGAAGGGAATCCAGCAGCACGTGGCAGGGCACGGGGCAGGGACAAACCCTGGCAAAGGGGGGAGCGGGGTGGGGGTTGGATGGATCCCCAAAACCAGCCTGCCAGCCCGTGCCTAACGATGGGAGCTGTGCAGACAGGATATCCCTGCAGGGAGAGGGGTTGGCCCAACCTGTGCTTCTCTCTCCACGCTGAGCAGAGGGGCTTTGAGCCAGCAGGGGTTCTTATTGTGTAAGAGAGCAGAACAAGACAGAACAAAAGTGGTTTTCATGAGAGGAGCGTGTGAGGGAGTGTGTGAGTGTGTGAGCGTGTGCGTGCTCCCGAATCCGCAGGGAAGGGAGCAGAATTTGGCTGCCTGAGCTGAAATCCAGCA
This sequence comes from Oreocharis arfaki, assembly GCA_013398015.1. Classification (NCBI taxonomy): domain Eukaryota; kingdom Metazoa; phylum Chordata; class Aves; order Passeriformes; family Paramythiidae; genus Oreocharis; species Oreocharis arfaki. The sequence continues at coordinate 2,154 of VZRR01006277.1, read as the reverse complement.
CTGCTGGAGATGTGAACGCTCATTGCACACACACAGAGGCCCTGGGAAAACTCCTCTGCCTCCAAATCCCCGCAGAAATCCTGCAGCTGAGGTGGCAGAAGGTGTTTGCAGGTGCAGGGCAAGGCTGGGTGGGTGGGTGGTGGCAAACTGGTCCCCACAGGGTTGGAGGCAGCGGGGGGAAGTCAGTCAGGTGAGGAGATGTTAAATCAGCTGATAAAGATGAAATTTGGGGAAGGCCTTGAATGATTGGGCTGCAAATTAAAGGTAATTGGGCATTATCACTCATTAGCGTTGATTTATTTTGGAAATTCATGGAATCGTGGAATGGTTTGGGCTGGGAGGGACCTCAGAGCCCACCCAGTGCCACCCCCAGGGACACCTCCCACTGTCCCAGGCTGCTCCAGCCCCAATGTCCAGCCTGGCCTTGGGCACTGCCAGGGATCCAGGGGCAGCCACAGCTGCTCTGGCAATTCCAGCCCAGCCCCTCCCCACCCTCCCAGGGAAGGATTTCTCCCTGATACCTAATCCCACCCTCCTCCAGTTCGAAGCCATTTCCCCCATCCTACCGAGCGACATGGGGGCACATCCTCCCCTTGGCGGTCCCAGCAGAGGGGGAGAGTGTTGGAACTCACAGCCAAGGCTGGCACTGGAATGACCTGAGCAGGAGCCCTCGTTCCTGGAGTTTCCTTGCCTGTGAAAGGAAGGGGGAAATTGATTACAGAGAGGAGAGATGTTAGAAGAGAAGGCTGCAGGGAGAGCTCAAAGCCCCTCCCAGGGCCTGAAGGGGCTCCAGGAGAGCTGCAGAGGGACTGGGGACGAGGCCTGCAGGGACAGGACACAGGGAATGGCTTCCCAGTGCCAGAGGGCAGTTATCCTTAACTGCTCTTCAGAATCCAAGACTTTCTGGAGCCGACATCATGGAGGGCCCAAGGACAAAGGGAGGTGTCCAGAAGACCATCCAGAGCAAGAAAATGACCAAGGGTCCATCTGACAGGGGTCGAGCATCCAGAGGTGGGGGTGTGCCTTCAGAGGGGTCTATCAGGGCACTCCAAACCCAGGTTCCTCTGAAGTGTTGGATGCAAGAACCAAACCCTTTGTAGCCTTCTACCTTTGAAGGTCTGTCCATTGAGCAAAGCCCATTCCAGAAAAGCCTTTCCAAACTCAGCTTTGCTCTGATGTGCTGTGGAAGGCACAGAAAGCCAACTTCCCCTTTCCCTGGGTGCCCTGGAAGCCCCAGCACAGCCTGGGAGCTCCCAGGAGGACTCAAGGTGTTCCCTGTGCACAGCAAGAGGGACAGGAGTCCACCAGGAGCAGCTTCAGAGCCCACTGTCCACATCTGCCCTGCCAAGCTGGAAGGAACCTTAAAACTCATCCACTTCTCTCTCCTCAATAATCCTCATCCCTCTGCCACAGAAACTGTCAGACTTTCCAACCCAATGACTCCCCAGCACGTGCAGGGACATTTCCACTCTCCCAGGCTGCTCCTGGGATAGGAGTTAGGACCCCAGAGGGGCTGGAAATGCTCTGGGGGCTCAGCTCTGGCTCAGCCACCCCCTGCCCTGCTTTCTGTCCAGACCCCCGTGTTTCGGGGCTCAGAGCTGTGGAATTCAGAGGCAGCGTCGGGGCTGCTGGGCACGGGGAGCTGCAGGCAGCAGCAGATGCCGGCTGTGCCGTGGCTGCCTGGACATGAAGCAGCAGAGCCCGGGCCGGGGATGTCGGAGGGATGAGCTCGGGAGGAGGGAGGATCTGCCCTGGGTTAATGGCGTAATGAGAGAGGTGTGAAGGTGACGAGTCGCGGCAGCGCTGGGAGGCAGCTGATTTATCAGCCTGGTGACAGATGCCAGCTCGGGAAGGGGCTGTGTGCTGCAGACGGATGATGAAACCCCGAATCCCGGGAGCAGCAGCTCCTCGGGTGACAGTTCACGGAGAGCGCACACATTCCTGCAGCCCGGAGGATTCCCCACCCAGCTCTGCAAGCCCGGGGCACGGAGCGGCTCTGGCACAGCAGGACCTGCTGCTCCCAGCTGCTCCCAGGGGATGGAGCCAGGAACCACGGGGACAATGTCACTGCTGGAGGTGGCTCTGTCACAGCAAGAGAGGTCACAGGGATGGGGAAGACGGGAAGGTCATGGAAACATGGAGTGGTTTGGGTTG
>VZRR01006276.1:0-89760 GCA_013398015.1 Oreocharis arfaki | reverse complement strand
GGGGGGTCCCAGCGCGGGGTCCTCGTGGGAACCGGGGCTCGGTGCCGCGGGATGCGCGGGGACTGCGCTCGGCTCTTGCGGAGGGACCGGAGCTCGTCGCCGCCGGGAGAACCGGGGCCGGAACCGTGTAGGGAGAGCGGGGCTGAGTCCCGCGGGGGTGGCCGGAGCTCGGGGGAGCCGGGGCCGGAACGGCGCGGGGAAGCGCTGCTGAGCCTTGCGGCGGGGCCGGGGCTCAGTGCCCCGAAGGAGGCGCTCGGGGCCACCGGGAACCGGAGCTCGGTGCCCGGGGCTGCCGCGGGGAGCGGCGCTCGCTGCCGTCGGGGGGAGCGGAGCTCGGTGCCGGGGGAGCCGGGGCTCGGCCCGGCGGAGGGGCGCGCAGGACGGCCGCGTTCCTGCTGCTGTTCTGCGAGAGCTTTTGACCGTTTTGCAAATTTTTCTCGGTTTCCTGTTTCTTGAAAGTCGGGGCCCCCCGGGGCCCCCCCTCCGGGGCGGGTCCGGGTGCTTTGCCGCAAAGCGCTGCGCGACCGTCGGGGGCAGCGGGTCGGGGCACGGGAAAAGAGCCCCGAAAGCGGCCGGGGGTGCGGGACGGAGTGGGGGCCAGCCCGTCCCGGGGATTCGGGACCTTGCAGTGCCCCCCTGCCCCGGAGCCGAGCTAGCAGCCTCTTCCGGAGAGCCCTGAGAGGATTTTGGGGAGCGAAGGCAACACGGCTGCTCCCACAGCGGGGCTGGGAGCCCTCGGAGGCAAAGTTTGCAGAAAGTTGTGCCCTGCCGGAGCGGTCCCCAGCACCCCGCTGGAGTGGTCCTCAGCACCCCACTCCATCTGCCGTGGAACCGGAGTGTCCCCGGGGTGCGTGGGCTCGGCACCCATCCAGGGCAGGGTCTGGGTTGTGGCGGCGGAGCGAAGCTGCAGTCGCTCGATGTGAAACTGCCCCGGCTGCACACGCGTGTCGCAGAACCAGTTACCGTGAAGAGCGAGCGGGCAGAGAAGGGGAAGAGCGAGCCGGGGTGGAAATCGGAAGCGATTCTGGTACTTTCAGCGAGTTGCTGTGGTAACTCTGCAGAACTTGGCTCTGAGGGCCAGACAATGAAACCTTTACTCATAGCAAGTTAAGACGGGCGACTCATTTCGTTACCGAGCTCATGGTAACTAATGGGCTCCGGGGTGGATGTTTTGTCCCAAATGGCGTTTGTCAATCAAGGGCCTGATCTGGGGTTTCTCTCTGTCAGTCCTCCTGCTGGAGGAGCAAGCACAGCCTACCCTCAAACCCACCCTGGGTTTATTTTTAGGTGAGCCTCTCAGCGCAGGGGCCACGCAGTCCCTGCCCCTTCCATCACCCTGCGGGTGGGGGCTGCCGGGTGCTGTACCCCCCACCTCACCGGGCTGTGCAGGCTCTGGGGGTCTCAGCAAGCCTATCCCCTGCCTGGGTGACACCAGAGGGTGCAGCACCCCCGCTGCCACCAGGGCCCTGAGCTGTGGCTAATGCTGTCCCTCTGTTTGCAGGTTTACGGTGCTCGCAGCTTGCCGAATCCTGCCTCAACGGGGGCAAGTGTGAAACTTCTCCCAACGGGACGGAGGTGTGCCAGTAAGTATGGAGCAGCCAGAGGATTTTCATCTCCCCCGACCAAAGTTATTGACATGCATGTTGACTTTGCTTTGAAGGCTCTGGATTTAATAGGGCAAGATGAGTTTTCTTTCCTTGAGTGGCAAGAATAACCTGCTTGTGTAGGAGTCACCGCGAGTTTGGCAGGATCGGGGCTTTGTTCCTGGCTGGGTGGAAAAACATGGGCAAAGGGCCATGTTTTGCTGGTGTTAGCCTATGCAGACTGCCCTGCTGATGGAGCAGGAGGTAGGGCCAGCCCGCGGCGCTCCTTGGACCGTCGGGCGGGGAGGCTGTCTGTCTGTCTGTCCTCCAGCTACTCCCTCCTGGCCCCGAAGCGTCGCCTTTCAGTCCCTTGCACACTAGGGTGACCAGTGCATCTCCAATAAACACTCAGGAGAAGTTCCATGCCATGGCTCTGGCTGCTGGAGCTGCCCCGGTGGTGCCCGTGGGCCGACGAGGCATCTCCAGGAGAGCCGGGCACCTCCTCCTGCAGCCCTGCCGGTGCTGGTGCCAAGCTGTGGTCTAGCCTGGCGTTCCTGGTGGGACCTGGCACCCAGGCTGGGGCTTTCTCCAAGCTGATTGTGAGGAAACGGATGTGTAAAAGCGTTGGGACTCTTTGAAGGACCAACCGACCCACCGCAGCGATGGCCGATTCACTCCAGGCTCCCAGGGAACAATAACCGAGAGAAATGAATAAGACTCCAGCTCCCTTTTTAAAACTATTCCGTAAAAGAAATGTGAATGGGCAAGGCTCTGTTTTCCTGCCAGATTTCCCCTCTGCCTGTTGAACACGGCCTGAGCTGCGAGCGGGCGGGGAGACGTTCCCACCCACCCCAAATTTCCAAATAGGAAGTCCTCGGCGGAGGAACCTGAAGGCATTTCCAATCCCAACCTGTTGAATGGCAGTTTCCCTTGACAATGCGTGTTGCTTTTTTTGCAAATCCGCCTGGGTGCCGTTACTCTGCCCAGTAGCCGGGCACCTCCCGCCCCCTTCTCCAAGCTGAGCCCCCCAACTCTTTGGTGCAAATAAATCAGCAAATCAATCAGGCACATGAGCAATTTAATGGACAAAGGCTGGGTCCCTTTGTGAGGCACTAATGAATGCACGCCACTTTTTTTTGCACAGAAGCCCTTACCAACGCTTGACGCTCTAAATCTTGTTTTCTTTCATTCAAAGAGCGACAGCTGGGATTCGGTCGAAATTCGGCAGCTATTGTTAAGGGAGGCAGATTAATGCTGTGTGACTAATCATGTATGGCTTCCCAGAATGCCCAACCCTCCACCCCCTCCCCAACCTTACACCCCTCCTTTTCCTTGTGGTCATTCTTTCCTTTTTTTTCTTAAGTCTCTGCAACTCCTGATTTACATTTCATGTGCAGATGGTGATGGAATCTAATTAGATCTGATGTGTGCGAGCCCTGTTTGGAGGAGCCTCCAAAGCAGGCTTGGGGTGGGTTGGTTTTTTTGTTTGTTTTTTTTTAAGAGAAAAAGTTAACTTTAAAGAACTTCTTGGTTGCTGGCTGTGAATAACCACTTCTCTCTTGGCTGCAGATGCTTCGTGAGTGTGTGTGAGTTATTTTTGCAGGAGCAAAGGTGTGTGCTCTGGGTGCGTTAAAGCTCTTGTCCCGTGCGGGGCGGAGAGGGCAGAAATTGGAGCTACAGCCCCACTGAAGGAGGTGCAACTTCCCGAGTTACCTGATAGCAACTCGTGAAACCCTGGTTTTTCACTTTGTTTGAATATCTCTTGACGAGGAGTTTTGCTTCCAAGCTTCTTAAACAAAGCAGAGCCGAGAGCACAAGATACCAGACGCAGCAAAGCTTGGCACTGCCCTTTGGCGCCTGCGTGAAATGCACCATTTTGGCTGCTGGCCACATCTCTGCTCGGCCTGGCACTTAACAAAGTTTGGCCATAAAGCCCCTTTGTGCTGCCCCCACAAATCCAATTAGAAAGTGGAGTGAAATAAATAGCGTACGAGGGGGACGCTGCTCCAGAGGACGAGTGTCCCTGCGCTTGTGGCGGGAGAGAGCTCGTTGGGTTACGTGGAGCCGACTCTGATAACTCCAGCCCCGGGTTATCAGCCCTGTTACGGAAAGGGAACCGCCGGTGCGAGACCAGGAGCCTTCTCTGCCTTTTATTATTTTACAGGGATAGCTTGTACAGCTCCAGGTGCCTTATCTTGCTTGTCCCTTTGCCAGGCAGCGCAGAGCACGCAGGGCTTTAATTGAACAGAGGGGACCAAGCATTGGATTGGAAGGCTTGAGACAGAAGCGCCCTAATTAAGCTTCTTTGGAGCTGCTTTCCATCTTGGCAGGGTTATCCCAGCCAGGAAGAGCAGCAACAGAGGTTTGTGGGTCTTGCACAGACCCCAGCTGAAGGCACTGGGTGTTTCTGTCCCAGAGCTGGAGCTTTAGAAGGTCCAGTGTGGAGCTGGTGGCTGCTGCGGGGCCTGGCATGAGGCTCCGTGGTGCTGGGGAGCTGTGGCATTCCGGAAAAGGCACTCACCTTGGACTGAGGCATTTTCCCAGACTAAATGAGGAGGTTTTTCCAAGAGGTCGTTTTGACTTCTAGTGATAGCTCCTAATTAGACTGTTGGATAACTCTAGTTTTGACTGGCATCCCTGCAAATGAGCCGGGCTGATTTTAGCTCCTTGTGCCATGTGACGTTTATTCCCAGGACCTCCCTTGCTCCGCTAGTTAAAAGCAGATGGCACTGAGAGAGGGCTGAGCCTCTCACCATTAAAGCCAGAGGAGCTGTGCCTGGGTTCTCCTCTCGCTCAGAGAAGCGAAAGAGGCGGCGGTGGGAAAGAATAAGTTAAATTAATCACTGGGCTTGTGCTGAAAAGGGGGAAAAGTCGGTTTGCTAAAGTACTTCCTCTGTTTATGAATCAGCGCAGCGTTGTCGTTCAGCCAGGGCCATGGCTCCTGAGCTGGTGCCCGTTGCCACCACCAGCTTCCACAGGCAGCTGGCCAGAAACATGGGAAGAAGCATTCTGAGGGGGGCCGTAGCGGGAAGAGGTGATTATTTTAGCTCAAAACTCTTTCAGGAGACAACCAGGAAGGCAGAGGAGTGATGTGAGCCCCGCGAGTTTCTGTGCCCTTCAAGTTATTCAACTGCTCAGTCATTGTTATCTCATTGTAAAGGGCGGAAGTTTCCTTCTGGTTTGGTTTTTCTCATGTGCTTTAACCCAACGTTATTTCCATGAAATAATAACAAAGAAAAAATGCAGCCTCGGTGCTGGAGAGGAAGAGGGTGGAGTGTTGAACAATCAACCAGAGGAAGCTCTTAAAGAAGTAGACGAGCAGTGATTCAGCCATGTTGAGAACTCTTGACGGCTCTTTCGAGTCTGATCTCATTCTCGGAAAGAACAAGGTGGAAATGGGTAAGAGGGGAGATTAAAAATACCCAAGTGTCACCTGTTGCGGATTCCAGTGGAAGAGAAACTGAAGCCCAGCTGCTGAGGTCATTGGGACAGCAGTGGGGCTTTTAACTCTTGTCTAAAAGAATCTGTTTGTATCTCTGCGAGGCGCCTCGATGGTTGTCAGTTGTCTCAGGTGGTCTCACTCACTCCTGCTCTGTGGCCTTGGGATTTTATTGCTTGGGCTGAGGTTTTTTGCTTGGCTTTTCTCATGTGGTGGCCAGAGGGTTGTCCTGTGTGACGAGCATGGGATGTGTTTGAGAGGAGATTTCTCGGTAGGTGCCTCAGCAGCACCCGCAGCACAGAGAGGAGCAGGAGAGGTGGGGTGATGCAGAGGGGATCAGAACTCACAGTGGTCTTCATCACCTGAGATTAGTGGGGCTGTTCCCCACCAGGTGCTCCCAGCTGTGTGCTCACAGAATGGTTTGGGTTGGAAAGGACCTTTAAAAGTCACGCAGGGGCATCTTCCGTTTTCACGGTCTCTTGGTGTGAGGCAGCGCACGGGGCTCTGCTCCCTGGGACCAGAGGTCACTCACTTCTTGGTATGGGGTGTGTTTTACTCCACCAAAATCTCTTCCATCTCAACACCTGACCCGCTGTCTTCCTTCCAACACGTCCATTTGTTCCAGCTGATGCCTCACACCTGGCCTGGCCTCCCAGGCTGTTGTGGTTTATTGTATGTAGCATGAGGGTGACACGTATAAGTCACTGCAAGACCAGGCTATTCACCAATTAAGGGCTCGCACAACATAATCAGGAGGCTGTTAGCGAGTTTTAAAATAACATTGTTTGGAAATTAACCTGCTTTTTCCAGGCCTGGAGGTGCGGTGGCCCTCGTCTTGCTCGTGTTGGTTGGTGTCCCAAGTGGTAGCGGCGTGTGCACATGAGTGGAATGTGAAATTTATAGAGCATCAGTGTGTTTAATGAGGGAGTAGCCTCGGGGTGCACTTAGGGAGAGCTGGTGAGCTCTGGATCTGGATGGAGACTTCCCTGTGGTTAACGTGCTGCCAGGTGAAGGTTTTGCACCGTGTGTTGGGGCTGCGGAGTGGGAGAGCCTCTGGGATACAGCTTAAACCCCCCCTGGGAAAGCAGACCTGCAGTGGGGTCTGGGTTGAGTCCTGCCTTCTTCCCAGTAGCCAAAAAATGTGTTCAGGGTCCCCTGTTCCGCTCAGGGCTGTGTCCAGCCATCCTTGAGCACTGCCAGGCTCCTGCTGCTGCCTGGGATGGGGCAGCACCGAGGGGCACTTGGGCTGCTCACTCGCCACTCCCCAAGCTGGGCTATTCCTGCAGCTCTTTGCTTCGTGTTCAGGGTTAGAAAGACCAGCACTCTGGAGAAGGGATAGTTTGGGGTGATTCCAGCTCCTTCCCAAATGGTGTTTTCACCTCATTATGCGCTCGTGGCACATGGAGCTGAGCCCCTGAAGGATGGTGCTGCATCCACCCAAATCCCGTCAGTCCCTGATGCTGCCTTGCTGCATGGTGCCCTCATGAGCCCGGATTTGCTGCAGCCAGAGTTCTGGAATGAGCACAGAAATGCTGCTCTGGTGTCAGGGGGGAATGTTGCAGTTTTGATTCTTGGGTATCTGAATGTGGAGGCGCCCAGGAGCATAGAGGGGTGAGGGTCAGGCCCTGCTGGCTGGACTTAGCACAGCTCCCATGTGTGATGTTGGGAAGTCTTTCCAGCACCCTGCTGGTCCCAGTGACACCAGACCATGGCAGCCCCCCAGGACAGTTAGAGATGCCCACCTGGGAACTCCCCAGCGTTTAACACCTGGGTCTTGCTGGCAGAGCAGCTCAGTGCTGCTTCCAGCTGAGCATCTGGCCGGGTGTGATGGTGCCTGTTCACACCTGGACACCCACGCCTGGGCTCTGCCTTCCTCTAGTGCATGTCTGGTGGGTCAGGTCCTCTCCTGTCACCTCCTCATGCTGGCAGGTGCCCCATGGGCAGGGGCTGTGGTACGGGACGGTGTTGGGGTTTCCACATATCTCAAGCAATTTGCTGGTGGTTAATTGGGTGATCGTGGGACTGTGGAATAGTTTGGGTTGGAAGGGACCTTAAAGATCTCGTTCCACCCCCTGCCATGGGCAGGGACACCTTCCACCAGCCCAGGTTGCTCCAAACCCTGTCTAACCTGGCTTTGAACACTTGCAGGGCTGGGGCAGCCACAGCTTCTCTGGGCACCCTGATGGTGATGCTGGAGGTTCCCACTGGTGAATGCAGTGCTCAGTGTGAGAGATGCAGGAATAAAACCTCTGTGAGGTGTTGGGGATGGGGCAGAGATGTCTGGCTGGGTTATATGGGGAGCTCTGCCCCCCAAAATCATGTTTTCAGTTGGGAGGACCCTACAATGATCGCTGAGTCCAACTGATGGGGCAGGACTCGTGCCCACCACCGCACTGCAGCGGGGTTCATGCCGTGCTTGAAGCCAGCCAAACCCAAAATCCGTTCTGCTGGGAATCACAGAATACCCTGAGCTGGGAAGGACCCACAAGGATCATTGAGTCCAGCTCCTGGCCCTGCACAGAACAAGCCCAAAATCTCAGCGTGTGCCCTGGGAGCAGGATGCTGGTGAGAAGGGAGCTCGGGGTGTGCCTCCCTCGCACAGCAGTAATTAATGTCTGCTTTAAGCTCTCACCCGTCACGTCCTCCCCTTCCCCCCATGGCAGCCTGGAGTTAATATTGGAAAATCCAGTTAAACAGTTAATGTTTAGGCCATGGTTATTAGGCCCTTGCACATTTCCAGCAAAGGGAGCCGAGCTGCATTTTAATGGGAAACTTTCATGCTCGGTCAAGTTGCAAAAATTTATTTGCGCCCAAGTCATTTTCTTTTAACAAGTTTTCACCCTAATTCCCTTCCCCAAAACCTGAATTTAATGGTATTTATATGGGAAATGGATTTATTAAGTTTTAATGATGCCATAACGTTGCCCTTATTTAATAGAAGGGGCACCCTGCAGGCAAGTGGCCTGGTGGTGGTGGGCTGGGAGGGCTGGGTGCCAGAGGGGCACCCACACCTGGGGGAACCTCTTGCTTTGGGCTCGATTTGAAGTCACCGTGGCTGAGAGTGGCAGTGCCAGGTTTGCTCCTACCCTCTGGGCTGTGCGTGATCTGTTGTCAGGGCTGAGCCTGGCATCCTGCTGCCCATTCCTCCTCATCCTCTGTGGCTCCTGGTGAGATGTGAGGCTCCCTGTGCCCGTCACACCTGTCCCCAAAAGGAGCATGGAAAGGAGCCTTTGGCACTGTGGCTTTTGGCTTTGTCAGCTGCTCTGTCCCATGTCAGTGGGGTGAGGGGGACCCCAAGGGCCACACACTCCCTGCTGGCATCACTGCCTGGGGATTTGTGAGTGTCCAGTGGTTTATTTTAAGGAATTTTCTGCTGTCGATGAGCAGCTGTGAAGGTGAGCATATCCCCAGCACTCCTTCCCCGCTGGAGCATCCCTGCTTGGGGCGGGGGGAACAGGATGAGACCCTCCTAAAGGCACTCGTGGGTGGCTAACCCACGGGCTGGCTCCTCTGGAGCAGGTGGAGGAATGTGGCTGTCCACTGGGATGTGCAGCACCGGCGGCTCCCGCGGCGGCCGCAGCTTTGGGGCGGGCTGGGAGAGTGACCCTGCAGGGGAGCAGCCCAGGACGAGGAGGCGAGGGGGAACCTGTCCCCGGCCCCCAGCCCCTATTAAAATGTTAGACACAGACCTCCAAGTCAAAAGGCAGGGCGACAGACGGCCCTTTCACAGGGCCTGCTGCTCCCCACAAAAGGGGGGTTTCCAGGGGAGGGGGGCAGGAATGCGGGCTGCGGCCGGAGGGCAGAGCCGCCACCATTGTCCCTGCTCCCTCGGCGAGGGCGTCATGTTGACACAGGGATTTCTGCCGGCAAAAGGTGTCGGAGGCAGAGGCTTCCCTCCCTCTCTCGCCGTTTCCTTGGTTAAACTCGGCAGCAACAGAAATGCCGGGATGCAGATCCCGGGGAGCTGATACCCGCCTGCTCTCGGGTGTTTTACGTCCCTCAGCACATGAGTTTTGTTGCTCTTGTAAAGGCAGACCAGCAGCTCCATGGCTGTGAGGTTGAGGGGAGCTGGATCCCCTCAACCATCCAACTCATCCCTGCCTGGCCATTGCCACCTTTGCCCACTCCCCATCCCACCGAAACATCCCCGTCAGGAATTGCTCTGGCTTTCGGTTGGCTCCGTGCCACAGGGGCACCCGTGTGCTCTGCAAAACCCCCCTCTCCTCCTTGTTTATAAATATCAGGGCTAAATTTAGCTTGTTTAAACTTTTGGTGGCTGTTCAGATCCTAATCGTAGGTTTTATGTTCAGGATTAGACGAGTGGGATGGTGGGGTCACGAGTGGGAGTTTTCCATATTTGGCTCTGGGGCAGCACCGTGTTTAGCCAGAACTTGGTTTGGGGGGAAAAGGGGGAAAATGAAAGAGTTCATCATCACTTAGTGAGATGGTGACACTGGGGCTCTGTGTGTGCCAGAGCTCTGAGAGCACAGCACAGTGAATTCAACCTGCATGGGCAGCAAGTGCTGGGTCCAGAGCGGGGGAAAACCAGCATTTACCCCAAAAGGGGTGGGGAGGGAAGAGTGACCTCAGGCACCAGGAATGCTGGGCTGGCAGGCAGCCTGTGGGAGGTAGAAATTCCTCATGTCCCCCAAATTCTGACTTTTCCTTCTGCTGGCTTAAAACATTATTGAAGGGGAAGAGTTTGGGAATGAGGAATCAGAGCAGGGAGCAGTTGCAGGGAGTGCTCTCGGGTGCCACAGGGGCCGGGTGCCATTCCGGAGTCTGGTGGGTGCTTGTTGGGGGACCTGCCTCGGGAAGGTCACACGAGTGGGTGACAGGACCACGTGCCAGCCTCAGCCCAGGCTGTGTTCCCTGGGGATCCTCTGCTGGAAGCACACCCTTCATGGTCACCCCATAAATGGGCTCCTGCAAGAGAAGGAGCAGGGGCCGGGATGAGCGGAGTGAGCCGGGCTGCCACAAACAATGGGGCTGTGCAGCTTCACACCGGCAGAGGATATAAAAAAAAACATCGACTGGGGAAAACAAATATTTCATAGCAGCCATTGTTGAGGGTGGGAACGAGGCGAGTTTTGTCTTGGGCTCTTCCTTCGACATCTTTCATGTTTGTTGTGAATGAAGCTCCATTGAAAGGCGGCTCCTTCCCAGGTAGCCAGTTACCACCCGTGAATAGCCCGGCCACTCTGCTTAGTAATGGGATTATATTGTTTTTCATTACAATGGGAACTTTGATTCCCAAACTGTCCTGACTAATGTCTGCTTAAGAAACAAAGCCATTTTTTTCTTTCATAAGAGGAACAGGGCTCTAGCATGTTTCCCCCCCTCCCCACCGCTCCTGTCCACGAGTGTATCCAGCTTTGGGAATTCCTTTAGTTTCTCTCCAGATGAAAGTCTGGATCTTAAAATCTCAATTAGATGACTTGGGCTAGGTCAAAAAATGAAATAGAACAAGAAGAAAAAAAGAAAAAACACATCAAAGACTTGGGATTGCAGTTTGCTTTTTTAATTAAACAAGAATGGAGATCTGCTCTTGCTTTATTAACCTGATGTCACTTGGAGTAACCTGCCTGCTTTGCCAACCACCTCCCTGTGTGAAACTCTGCTTTTTTCCCAGGCTGGTGTCCCAGAGTGTTTAATAAAGCAGGACCTGGATGAGACTTCTTAAAAAACCACCGCTTAGGTCTTGTGCTGGGTTTTGGTACCGGGAGCTCCGTCGCGGCTGCTGGAGGTTTCTGTGGGGCTGTGCCGGCACCGGGGCAGCTTTAGGGTGCATCACCCAGTCGGGGTGCCCCACATGGGTGAGGGCAGCTGGGCAGCTCTGCCTTCCTGCCTTGGCTCTCCTGGGAGCTGTGGTGAAGCCTTTGGTTTCTTAACAGCCACGACTGCCAGAAACCACCGAGCGAAGCTGCAGGTGAGGTGTGGTGAGCCCGTGCCCGCTGCCAGGGGGGGCTCAAGCAGCCCCCCAGCCCCTGGCTACCAGGGAGCAGGGAGCATCCACAGCCCCATGTGCCCCAGGGAGGTCAGGGCAGCACCCAAAAGTATTCCTTGTCTCCCTGCACTCATTTCTTTCTGTGGGCTCCAGGTGTGCCGTGCCACCGTGAGCAGGGTGGTGATGCCAGGCCAGGAGGTGGGGGCAGAGAGCAGGGTCCTGGGTTTGATTTCCCAGCAGGATCATTTTCCACACCCCTCCGCCTTCCCCTGGCTCCAGAGTGTGCTCCTGTGTCGGCAGGCTGTTTCCAGGGCAGGAAGGCATCCTGGAGACCGTAGTGTGCACCTGTTGATCCGTGCATCCCGGGAGGGAGTCTCGGGGAGGCATGAATGGAGTAAGACGGAGTAAGAAGCAGGTCTCTTCTCTCAGGGACATGGAGACATATCCCCAAGCACTGGCCTTTTCTCTGGTCAGGCTGGAGCCAGGGGAGATCAGGGTTCCCTGGGCTGGCAGCGAGCAAACGTGTCTTACGGGGAAGGGTGTGCCTTCAGGAGAAAGCCGGGCTGTTGCTCCCAGGCCGTGCCAGGCAGGGAGCCACTGGCACAACTGGAAAGGTGACTCTTGTGGCGTGGCTGCCTGATGGAAACTGAGCTCCCTACTGCCCGGGCTGTGCAGCTGCTGGGGTGAGGGGAAGGTGTGGGGCAGGGGGTTGTCAGCTGCTGTCAGCCCGAGGGTGACGGTTACCCCGAGAGGTGTGGGGACAGCGGGGTAGGGCCCTGTCACCGCTCTGCACCTGGGAACAGCCTGCAGGGATCGTTGTGCAGCTAAGGCAGGCTCTCCTGCGGGTTGTTTCTCCTGCCCTCAGCTGCTGCCAGCAAACATGTGAAATCTGAGTGTCCTGCTCACGTTTGGCCACTTGCTTCACTCCATGGGGTCCCAACCACGCTGGCACAGCCATCCGCAGGTCACACAGCACATCTGCTGCTGCACAGGGCTCTGGGGGTGTGAGGGTCCCTCGGGGGGGCCCTCTCCACCACTCAAGGTCACAGTTGTGGTCCTGAACCTTCCCTGTGCTGGGGTGGCTCTGCCTGAGACTCTGGGGCTCATCTGAGGGGGCTGTTCTGAGCCACAGGTACCACCAGCCTGTCGGGGTGGGGGCTGCTCCCTGTGGTGGGAGACCCTGCACCCAGCACCGGGGAGTGTCCTGGTCCCATTAGTCTCGAGTGCCCCCAGAATGGTGCTCGAGTAAAGACCTGAGCCTGCCCTGCTCAGCTTTCCCACGCTGCTCATACCTTGGGGAAAACAACCACAGCCGTTTATGCTTCCAGCAGTTGAGGGTGAGGAAGAGGTTAGGTGATAGCAGAGCAGATAAGAGGCGGCCTGGATGTGGGGCCAGGGGCCGGGATGGGGCTCCCCGCCAGCCCCCCGTCCCCTCCTGCAGTGTGGGGCTGCCCCCTGAACCTCCCCCTCCATGGGATGGGCATGGGGGACAGCCTGTGCATGTGCTCCAGTTTACACCTGGTTTCCATTCTGCTTGTTGGCTTTTTTTGTACGTTTTAAGCCCAGAGAGGGTTTTACCTCCAGCCCTGCCACGGTCTCGGGATCCCTCGGGAGGACGCGCTGGGGCCGGGCAGGAGAGCAGCGGGTGGTGTGAGCTGTGGGGTGATGCAGGCTGAGCCCCCACATCCAGGGCATCCCTGTGCACCTCTGAGACACCCCCTGCCCCCGGGCTGTGCTAGTGCAGGGCCGTGCATCCCAGATTTGAACAAAGCCCCCCGTGCCGCCATGCGGGAGCCGTGCCGGGGCGGGCTGGGCTGCGGGAGCGCCTGGGTGTCATCTGTGCCGGCCGTGGCAGATGGCAGCTTAGCGCAGAAAGGAAAACATTAGTCTTGGGTCAGAGGTCGCAGAAACATCTGCCTCGGGATGCTTTCAGTGCCCGCATTGCTGCGGAGGGACAAAACCTGTTGCTGGTGGGTTGGAGGAGAAGCCTCGCGCGCCGCGAGCGGGGACGGCGCGAACAAAGGGCTGGCAGCGCCAGAGCCACACACGGGGAGCGCCCAGAGCAGAAACCACAGGCTGGGGGGGCCGGGATGGGCACCCCAACTCTGCCAGCACTGCTGGTGGGGCCAGGAGGTGCTGGAAGCTGCGGCAGCCGGGCAGGCAGAGGTGTAGGGCAGAGCTGAGGCGGCAGTGTGGCAGCAGTTGGCTCTGATGCTCCTGCAGCCCATTCATGCTTTTGATTATCTGATCTGCTGAGCTCTCCTGGAGCCTCGCTGGAATAGCTGCAGCGTTGGGCCACTGCTTTGTAATTCCTTTAAGGATGTGCAGCAGACACAACAAATGCACGTGCCCGTGCTGAGCAGATTCAGATTTGGCCCAGGCTCGGTGCTGGGAGCAGAGTGGGTATTTGGGGCCGCTGTTGCTGTTCCCAGGCTGTCCCCAGGGACTGCTGTCTGACCTTGGACAAGGCCTTCTCCATCACCCTTCACACTGGCCATGAATCATGCAGATTTATGGGCCAGCAGCTCAGTGCATTATTGATCGTGTCCCCCCTCACCACGGTTTGCACTCAGATGCTCATTCCGAGAGGGAAGACACATCCCAGCCTAGTGCTGTGGGAATCCAGCTCCCAGCCTCTGCCTGACCCCCTAAAACAAAAAAAAAGCCACCAGGATGGCCGGCAGCCCCAGACACCCTGGGAGTGTAAATCAGTGTGTTCACCCCTGCAAGGAGCACCTTCATCCACAGGGATGGGGACCGATTGCTGTCCCCTCTCCTGCCTTGGCCACAGCCTGGTCCCTCGGTGGAATGGAACACACCCCAGAAGTGTAGAGTGGTGAGGTTGTCTGCTGGAATGGTGCTGGGAGAGAGGGAGCATTGTGTGTTGGAGCAGGGCTTGGCCATCACCCAGGGATCCGGGATGGGGATGCCATCAGTGGCTAAAATGGAGCATCTGATGCCTCCCCAGCACGTTAATGAGTCAACGGAAACACTGAGGGAGACACACCGGTATTTTTAGCCATTCCTGCCTGGTTTGGGAACGGGCTGCTCGTCACGCCTGGAGCTGGGAGCGTGTCCACAGTGGCCTCTCCGGGGCTTTCACAGAGGCTCCTCAGGACCCCGGGCAGCTTGGCCACATTTCACCACCTCAAAGCCACTTTCTAATGGCCCTCCCGAGCTGTTTTGATCCTGCAGCACCCGCCCTGTCCTCTGCCAGCACATATATCTGTAATTAAAGCCGAGCTTTAATGTCTCCTATGCTAATTTCCATGAGCTGCTTGGGGTTTGGTTTGGGTAGCCCTGGCTTGGGAAATGCCAAAGGAAAAACCACAGGGTGATCTTCACCTGGCTGAGCCCGCGGGGACGTCGCATCCTCCACGGCTGCTCACCTGGAATCCCTCACACCACCTCATGTCTTTTACGGAAAATAAAGCTCAGCTCCCTGGGGTTTTTAGTCCCTGGAGAAATGGTGAGGTTGTAGCACAGCTGGGAGTTGAATTTAGCTCTGCTGAACCCAGCCTTTCCAGACGTGGATAAGTTGAAAAATAACTACACCTTGGATTGCCCTGATTCTTCACCTGGTTTTTGATCTCTTGCTTTGCATGTGAGACTTGTCTCTAGGCTTTCCTCTGCAGCCAGGGCTCTCTGAATCTGCTGAGGTCGCTGGGCTTTGAAATGCAGCTCCAGTCTCTGTGAGTGAGCTCCAGGACCCGTGAGGGGAGGGAAAGGTGGAATTCATCCCGTGGCTTCATCCACAGCCAGGAATGTGCTCTCCCCTGCTTGTCTCAGCCCTGCCGTTGCAGAGAGGGCAGGAATAGCCTCGTTCTGTGCAGAAGCATCTCCAGAAGATGCAGGAGCGGGTGTGGAAGCGTCCGGGTGTGAGGGAGGAGGATGTCCCGGGCACTTGGGAAAAGAAACCGAGATGATTTAGAAACCACGGGAAAGATTTGAGGGGCTCCCCGTGCCGGGAGCTGGTGCGTGCAGCGGGTGTGTGAGGCTGGGGGTTGCTGGGCACGTGCAGGGGGGTCTGTGCTGCACAGCCCCACGTGGCACGGTAGAAACTCCTCCGTGGGTTCGAGCAGTGACTGCTGGAGTGGAAGGGTGCCTGTGCTGTATTGCTTTTTCCCTGAAGATTTGCTGGGAATACCCCTTTCTGGGAGGAGAATTGTGGAGCCTGAGCGTACCCCGGCCCCAATGGCCCACGTGTGCCCAGCTCAGCCCTTGCGGGCTGAACCCTTCCCTGCCACCTGCTGCACTCTCCTCACTTCTGGAGCTGATTGTGGCCATAAATCAGCTCTTAACACAAACAAATAGAAATTGATTTAAAAATAGCCTACCAGCGCCGTGAAACTTGAGGGATTTCCTGGAGCACAAGCCTGGAAAGCACCTGAGCAGCCCAGCCAGGCGTGAGGCAGCCCCCAACCCGGGCAGTGCCAGTGACCCCAGCCCGCCCTGTGCCTTCAGGCAGGGGCTTCCCAGTCCCTCAGGCTTCTTCTTCCAATCACTAATTAACCTCCTGGCTAATAACCATGCCCAGATTCAGGCTTTGGTTTCCCATCCGTGTGCTCAACCCCCCACTTGCCAGCGCTGGAATTGGAAAAGGTCCGAAAACTAATCGGGTGGGAGGGCGTTGGGCTGTGTGCCCCTCTCCCCGACCTCACGGCGCAGGAACCCCAATTCCAGAGAGCCCTACCGGCCTCCTGCCCTGACCTGGGATGCCGAGCATCCCCTCCTGCCCCTCCAGCACCGTGTCCCTCTCCCACGGTGGCACCCCCGCGCCGCGGCAGCTCCCCCCGCGCTTCCCGCGCTGCCACCGGCGCTCTTTGTCCAGCATCACTTTTCTTTCTTCCTTCCCTTATTCCTCTTCGGGTTTTTTCCGCCTTTCCCTCCCCATCGGAGCCTCCCGTGACGCTGCCCTGTCCGCCAGCCGCCGCGGGAGCGCGGCGGGGGGAGGGAGGGATTGTTTTAAGAAAAAAAGCGTGTGCGCGGTGCGGGGGCGCGCACGGGGCTTCTGCCGGGGGAGCGCGCAGCCGAGCGCCGCGCCCGTCCCCGCGCCTGTCCCCGCGCCTGTCCCCGCGCCTGTCCCCGCACAAAGAGCCCTTCTCAGGCGGCCCCAACCTCCGCATTCCCCCGCGCAGCCACCCAGAAGCGCCGTCTCCCCTTGGCCGCGGCGCCCGGGGCTCGGAGCCGCCGGCGAGCCGGGCACCGTCCGCGGGCGCCGGCAGCTGCTGCGCCTCATTAGGATGCACACCTGCTCCCCGCCGCCCTTTGTGTGCCGAGCAGATGCCCTGATTTATTATTATACACATTTTCTTTTTCATTTGGCCTGGATAATGCCGTCTCATTAACTCAAAATGTCTCCGAATCCTGACAAATTCTCACACAATCCCCGACAATGAAATCAGAATTGGGTTAAAAAAAAAAAAAAACGGGGGGAAAAAAAAAAAGGAAAAGAAAAATGTAAGAGGAGAGGGGGAGCGGGGATTGAAACGTGGTTTTGCCGCCGGCAAAGTGCAGTGGCTCCGGGCTGGGGCGGCCGAGGGTGGGGTTTGCTGGTTGTGCTTCACTGGAGGAGCCCCACGGTCTTGTTGTGGGAGTTGCAGGTGACTGCTGTGCTCTGCACTATTCCTTGGGACCCCCCCTGCTCACCCCCTTGCCACTGGAGCCTCGGAGGCTGTGCAGGAGGCTCAGGAATGTGAAATCCCACCAGATCTGATGGCAACAGGTGTGAGCTCGTGGTGCCCTGAGCTGCCACAGCACCGTGGGGACCACAGTCCCCCAGCACCCGGGTGCTGTCGCTTTCCCCACCCATCACCTCCAGCTGGAGTTGCCTTACCCTGAGCTCCTGGCCATGCAGGATCCCGGATTTATTTCTGCTCTCGAGGCCTCTGGTAGAAGCCCGTGAGCTGAGCGTGGTGCACCCTGTGGTGGCATTGCCGTCGTGGTGTGGGACAGCAGCATGCCAGCACCATCTCTCTCCTCCCATGCCCTGCTCACCATGGCTGCTCAGCAGAGCCCAGCCAGGACAGAATATCCCCTTTGGAAGAGCTGCAATGTGAGCAGAGAGGGTCGGGGACAAAACCCGTAGTGGCATCGCGTGTTGCAGACAGGGTACAAGAGATGCCCCACGGGAGGGTTTGTGCCACATCCCTGGGATTTCTTGGTGTCAGGTGCACAGCTTTGCTCTGTCCTCACCTTCCCTCCTCTGCAGGCTCCTGCCAGCCACACATCCCGCCCAGGCCCACCAGGATGGCTGGTGGGACTCGCCCTTGGGGCACATCCCTGGTGCCAGCCCCAGTCCTGCTCCAGCCCGGGTGGCCAATGGTGACAGATGGTAAAGCCAGTGGTGGCATCGGGGGTTCTTTTCTCAGGGTCCCCACACAGAGGGACGCAGCAGCCAGGGCCACTCACCCTCCTTGTGCAGGGTTTGGCTTTGGGGAAGCTCTCAGCTGACCGCGAGGAGCAGGAGCGTGTCCCACCTGTTGCCAACCGATGTCGAGCCCCTGCTTAATTGTGTTTGAGTGATTTAGGATGGAGGAAGGACAAAAATAGCCCTGGTGAAGCAGAGGCCCCGGCGTGGGCAGGGACAGGCAGGGAGCAGCGCTGTCCCCATGCTGCCTGGCCCCGTGGATTTGTTGTGTGTATGGGGATGCTCCTCTTCACCCCACCATGTGTCCCTTGTGCCTCGATTTCCTCTTCAGCGGGGAGGGGAGGGCGAAGAATCTCCCCGCGATGAGACGCAGGATGTCAGCGCCGCGGCTGCGGTTGTGCAAGTCGGCACAGGCCCCACCATGGGGGACGCCTTTGCTCCCAGCACCTCTTTCATCTTCCTCTTCCCAGCCCGGAGCAGCCAGGGCAGAGCCTCGGCACCGCCAAACCCGACGTGCCGGGCTGCGGGGCCGGGCCGCTCCCCGGTGCCCGCCGGCCGCTCGGGGCCGTCCCGCTGACGGCGTGTCTCGCCCTTGCCAGGTGTAGCGGTGCCTACGTGGGCGAGCGGTGCCAGCTGCCCAACCCCTGCCTGAGCTCCCCGTGCAAGAACGCCGGCACGTGCACGGCGGTGGTGCGCGGCGGCACCGTGGATTACACGTGCGCCTGCCGCCTGGGCTTCACCGACGAGCTGTGCCTGACGCCCCGCGACAACGTCTGCCTCAGCAACCCCTGCCGCAACGGCGGCACCTGCGACCTGCTGACGCTCAGCGAGTACAAGTGCCGCTGCCCGCCCGGCTGGTCAGGTGAGGGGTGGCACCTGGGCACACGGGAGGGAGGGCCTGCGTCGGGGCTTGCTCCTGGGAAAGCCCTGTGGGTGGAGAGCTGCCTCTGATTTTGGCTTCAAGAGAGCTGGCGAGGGTGGTCTGCAAACCTGAGTTTGGGGGGGTGGGTGAGTAGCCCCGCTCCTGTGCAGTGGGGTTTGAGGTGGGGGGAATTAGTTACCGCCAGCCTCAGCTCCGGGTCTGCACCGCGGGGTTGTAGATCGCTGCCAGCAAGAGCTGAGCTGCTGTTTGCATCCTCACCCTCCCTCCCTGCCCTCCCCAGGCAAAACCTGCCAGCAGGCCGACCCCTGCGCCTCCAACCCCTGCGCCAACGGGGGCCAGTGCGTGCCCTTCGAAGCCCACTACATCTGCCGCTGCACTGCCGGCTTCCACGGCGCCAACTGCAAGCAGGACGTCAACGAGTGCAACATCTCCCCGCCCGTCTGCAAGAACGGGGGCAGCTGCACCAACGAGGTGGGCACCTACCAGTGCTCCTGCAAGCCGGCCTACACCGGGCAGAACTGCGAGCACCTCTACGTGCCCTGCAACCCCTCGCCCTGCCAGAACGGGGGCACCTGCCGCCAGATCGGAGACACCACCTACGACTGCACCTGCCTGCCAGGTAGGGAGGGAAGAGGGATGGGGGACCCTCTTGCAGCACCTTTGTCCACCCTAAATGAGTAGCGACCGAATTTCCTGCAGGTTGTGACTCTGGGAGGGGCAAAACCCTCTGGCTGTGGGCTTGTTGTGCCACGTGCTTTCGGGGAGACGTCGGGCAGCGATGCCCGAGGAGGAAGAGTTCATATGGGGGCTTTATAGTACTTTGTGCTTCACCAAAATAGCTCTTCCAAAACAACTGTTTGAGCAGAGGCCCCTGTGCGGATGCTCATATTCCAGAATAAGAGTGCCTTTTTCCGCTTTAGCTTAATCCACTTCCAGAATGGAATAATTAGCCCGGAATAGCTATTTTGGAAAGTTTCCGAGTGCTAATGGAGCTGGGGAAGGAAGACCCTCTCTGTGCTCGCTGCTGCTCCCTCTGGCAGGCTCTGGAGCAGCCCAGCAGGATTGCAGCCTCTGGCATGGAGGGCTCCTGGTGGGGGCTGTCCTGGGAGCCCAGCACCCTGGAAGGGATCTTGGCATCCTGGAAAGGAGCTTGGCACCCTGCGAAGGAGCTTGGCACCCTGCAAACCCTAGAGAAAAGCAGCAGCTGTGACAGGGCCCCCTGACCCCAGCAAGCCCTTTCATTTCTGCCCTCAGACAGCAGGTCAGCAGCGCAGTCAGAGCAGGAAGCGGAAGGGACTGAGCAGCTCCACGCTCCCCCCGGCCCCGGGTCAGCTGGAGAAATGAAACCGTGGAGTTTCAGCCCAGAGCCACTCTCAGACCGGGTTGTGTTTGCTGGGATGAGTGCTGCTTCTCACCCGAGCCAGCCACGCTGGCCAGCTGTGGCAGATGTGGAGGGGATGCACCCGTCCTGTCCCTGGGAAGGAAGCTATGGTCAGCACTACCTCAGCAGCTGCCTGAGGAGTCTCTTGTGGGATTGGTTTGATCTTCTGGTCACCCATAGCCCAGCAGTGGCCAGAGCAGGATGAGGGTTGGGTGGTTTCTCTGCTCTGCACCCTAGGCAGGGCTTGGCATTGCCATGGGGAGCTCCAGCTTCCCTCCCTCCCTCCCTCCCTCCCTGTGCCTCCTGCCCCATCTCTGCTGGGGACGGGGCATCAGCGTGGGGATGGGGTCTCCCAGATGGCACAGACACCCTCATCCTGCAGGCAGCCACATTAGGGGAAGGTAAGAAATCCCTGTGAGCTCCGTGGGGGATCTTGTCTTGATGTCTGACACAGGCTCAGAGGTTCCATCCCCTTCCCAAAGCTTTTGGCTGCAGTAACTCAGGAATCTCACTAACCACCCGGAACAGATCCCTGCAGGATCTCCTGCCTCACCTCCACCACCCCTGCTCGCCCAGGCTGGCGCAAAGCTCCTGTCCTTAGGGACAGTGAGGTGTGGGGCTGCCCGGGCGAGCAGGGCCAGCAAGGAAGCCTTTCCTTGCAGGGTGAGCTCCCGGGGGCGATGCTCCGTTGGAGCAGCTCGGAGCCCTGTCCCGCAGGAGCGGGCAGGTGGAGGTGGCAGGAGGAGCTGTGCTGGCCCTGCCCTGCCGTTCTGCTGACGAGGCACTTTCCCCGAGCAGCCCGAGCAGTCGGGCACGGCGGGGTGAGGCACGGCCCTGGGGGAGATCCCTGCTCCCGGCAGGGCAGGATCGGCGCTGTCACGCCCAGCTGCGGCTCCTCCGTGGGCCGCTTCCAGGAGATTTGCATCCTGCAGGAGCTGGTTCGCCTCCCGTGGGGTGGCACAGCCCCTGCTCCGGGATACAGGGGGGTCCCTCAGCACCTCCTCGGTGCCACACGGTGCAGGAGCTGCACCAGCAGCAGAGGCAGAGGGACGGGGGGTGCTGTTCCTCATGATAAGGGGGTGATTGATATGCTGGTATGTGGCACAGCAAACCTGGAACAATGTCCCCTTTTCATTCCCGGAGAGGCCTGGCCCCACCGGGTTTCTTCGAGTTAAACTAATCGTGGCTGTTTTATCGTGCCATCGCTGCAGAACGTAACCCTGAGTTTAAAGTAATTGCCGTGCTAATTACTCATTTGGATGGCTCAAAATGAGTTAATCCTGGTATCTGGGACATTGTGAGTTATTGCTGCTCAGGCTCAGCCCGGCTGCTAAAAAATGAGGTGCAGATCAATGTTATCTGCTCTGGACTCCTACCAGCAATCGTAAAAAGCTGTGGCTGCTCCCCATGTGATGGAGCTGGGGAGAGGAAAACATGGAGAGAACGAGGGGAAAGCCCATAGCTGGGCCAGGGTCTGGGGTCCCACAGAGTCTGGGCACCTCTCCACTCCTTACCTGTGGAGGTGACATTTTTTGCTGTCTGTGCAGAGAACAGCCTGGTCTTGACCTGCAGAGTGCCCTGGGGAGTTTGAGGGAGCTGCAGATGGACACTGGCACTGTGGGCTGGTATTGCCATCCCAACCCCAAGCAGCTGGGTCAGGAGCTTTGGGGGTCTTACAGTAAATGCAGCTTTTAACACAAATGTCCGTCAGAGGTGGCTTGGCAGATGTCCTGAGAAGGGCCTGGCTGCTTTCTTCCTGCTGGAGAGGCCGGGGGTGGCAGGGTTTGCACGCTATCAGCTGGAGGTGATAACAAACCCAAGCAGGAGGTGGGCTGGGATGAGCCCAGTTGCTGTGTGGGATGGTGGCTTGCCCTGGCAGGGACTTGGATCCCCCTCAGGGGCAAGCGCTGCTGCTGAGGCTCTTTACAAGTGGAATTAAACACTGGTGATTCAGCACTGGGTGCCACAAGCCTTCGTGGGAGCAGCTCTGCTTCGTTCTGGCTTGTGTGGAGTCAGATCCTCCACTGCTCGGGGCAAGTGTGTCCAGAGCTGGAGGCTCTCAGAGCAGGGATGCCCTGCCCTGGTCAGAGGAAGCTGCTGCCTGCCAGGCTCCAGCAGAGGCGGAATAGGGATGAAGATGAAACCAGGCAGCTGCTTCAAAGCCAGGCTGGCACACGCTCAGCACCTGATAATGAATAAACTGCTGGTGGTGGCGAGGGGCAAGGCGGTGGCACGGCCAGTGGGTGGGTTGGCATCACGGCAGATGTCTCCTCTGCGCAGGGTTCACGGGTCAGAACTGTGAGGAGAACATCAATGACTGTCCGGGCAACAACTGCAAGAATGGGGGCACCTGCGTGGATGGCGTCAACACCTACAACTGCCAGTGCCCGCCTGAGTGGACAGGTAATGCCGGGAATGAGGGTGGCACGGGGCTGGGCTGGGCTGGGAGCGCGGGTGCTGCCCGGGGGGATGTTGGGCACAGCGTGGGCAGAGCTGTCCCGCCTCCCATCAGGAGTGGGTCAGTGCCAGCTTCATGCAGGTGCCCTGTCCCCTGGCAGGTCAGTACTGCACTGAGGACGTGGATGAGTGCCAGCTGATGCCCAACGCCTGCCAGAACGGCGGCACCTGCCACAACAACCACGGCGGCTACAACTGTGTCTGTGTCAACGGCTGGACGGGCGAGGACTGCAGCGAGAACATCGACGACTGTGCCATGGCCGCCTGCTTCCACGGGGCCACCTGCCACGACCGGGTGGCCTCCTTCTACTGCGAGTGCCCCCACGGCCGCACAGGTGAGGCCCTGTCCCACCTCGTCCCCTGCCCCACATGTCCCCTGGCTCCTTGCTGCGGTCTTGGTTCGCAGGGACTCGCGTGCCCGTCATCCTTGACGTGCACCCGCCTTTTGCTGCCCAGGTTTGCTGTGCCACCTGGACGACGCCTGCATCAGCAACCCCTGCAACGAGGGCTCCAACTGCGACACCAACCCCGTCAATGGCAAAGCCATCTGCACGTGTCCTTCGGGGTACATGGGGCCAGCCTGCAACCAGGACGTGGACGAGTGCTCGCTGGGTGAGCTCCCGTGGGTGGCAGCAGCGTGGCTGGGGAAGGCTCTGGCACAGGCAGCAGCGAGTCCTGAGAGCTGTGCTTGTGTGTTACAGGAGCCAACCCCTGCGAGCACGCAGGGAAGTGCATCAACACCCAAGGGTCCTTCCAGTGCCAGTGTCTGCAGGGCTACTCGGGCCCTCGCTGCGAGATCGATGTCAATGAGTGCCTCTCCAACCCCTGCCAGAACGATGCCACCTGCCTGGACCAGATCGGGGAGTTCCAGTGCATCTGCATGCCCGGTGTGTGGGCAGCCCTGTGGGCTGCCTCAGTGCTGGGGGTGGGCAATGGGAGGGCTTTGGGTACCCCTGAGCTTCAGCTCAGTGCAGGGCTGGGTGAACAGCTCCTGTGTGCCTGGGGACAGCACTGAAAAGAAAGCTCAGTAAAGGTTGTGTGGTGGGGGGACAAGAAGAGAGAGTTGGGCACCATCGGCCCTGCCCTGGACTCCTCCTCTTGCCAACGTTGCTGGCTTGGATGGAGCCAAAACCTGTTGATCCAAGATGGACAACCATGGAGCAGCTCGTGCATCGGACCCCACCGTGTGTAGAACAGCTCCTGAGCTGCCCTTTAAGGATGGGGGGACCAGCTGTGCCCAGGTGTCAGGCACCTGTCGTGCGGTCATGCCAGCCCTGTGCCATGGTGCTGACGGTGCTGGCTCTCTCGGCAGGGTACGAGGGGGTTTACTGCGAGATCAACACGGACGAGTGCGCCAGCAGCCCCTGCCTGCACAACGGCAACTGCCTCGACAAGATCAACGAGTTCCACTGCGAGTGCCCCACTGGTACGTGGCATCCATCCCACCGCCAGCCTCCATCCCGCTGCCACTGTGGTGGAAAAACAAAGCCAGGATGCATCCTGGCTCGAGCCAGGAATGGGCTCCTTAAATTTCATAGCCCTCCGAAATGGGCAGGGTGTAGCCAGCACCTCTGGGTGCTTCGGAGGGGGCTTCTCCAAGTGCGATGAGGGGCTGAGCCCCGTGCAGGCGATGCTGCTCCAGCTCCGGCCCATGGGAGAGGGGAAGGAGGATTAAACCCCACGGCTTTGCACTTGAAAAGGCCCCTCTTTGGGGAGGAGGGCTGGGAGCTGGGGGGGGCCGCACCAGCGGCTTTGAATGCGGTGTCAAAGTCACGGGGTGGAGCAGAGAATGGGGAGACGGTTAATCTGTGAAAGGAGGTTTTGAAGTTCAGAGACTTTGCTCCTCTAGAGATGTAAATAAGATGCTCTCAATGGTGGGTCGCAGCCCCGCATTCAGGGCCCCCAGCAGCCGTCCCCATGGAAACCCGGCGCCCCAGCCGGGATGCGGGGGGCCGGCGGGAGCTGCCCGGCGGCGGGGAGGGGAGCCTGGCGGGTCCGGCCGTGCGCAGGGACGTGACTTCTCCCTTCGTTCCAGGCTTCAACGGGCACCTGTGCCAGTTTGACATCGATGAGTGTGCCAGCACCCCCTGCAAGAATGGTGCCAAGTGCGTGGATGGCCCCAACACCTACAGCTGCGAGTGCACTGAAGGTGAGGGGAACCTGCGTCCTGGGGGTGCTGAGGGGGTCCTGCCCCGTGATGTGCCATAAAACCACGTTGACAAATCATTTAGTGCCCACCTCTGCCAGCACCTGCTGTGGCAGGTGTCCCCAAACCCTCCATCAGCGGGGTCGGTCCCTGCTGATGTGATTCCCGTGGAGCAGAATGTCCCTTTCCCAGGTGTTGGCAGAGAAAGTCGGGCTCTGCAGCCTGCTGGCCCCGGAGCCAGGTGTGTGGAGCCTGGCACTCCTTAGGTGTGGCCCCGCAGCAGCCGTCCCACCGTGTTCCCGCCCGCCGGGGCGGCAGCGAGGGGGGACGGCAGGAAGGAAGAAATAAAGCTGCCTCTATGGGGACGCAAGGTGCAGGGCTGCGGGGGCTCGCCGACCGAAACCCAAGGAGCAGTTGCACAAAATGATGACTTGAGCCCTGGTGGCAAACAGTGGCTCTTTTGTGGAGCAGCTCCCGCCAGAAATCTTCCAGCTGAATGGCCTCTAATTAGTGTCTTGCTAATGCCAAGCCCCGATGAAAAGCTGCTATGTGGGCTTGGCGGGGTCTAGTCAAAGCTGTACTTTGTCCTCGGCTCTCCACCCCCAAACCCGGCGGGGAGGGAGCTGGCCAGGAGAATAGGAGCTGCCGGGGGGGGGGTTATTATTCGGGGGTGCTTGCGGCCGGCCCCCCCCTCCTTCCCCCCATGCGCTCCGGGACGAGCCGCGGGCGAGCGCGGGGCCCCGCTCCGGAGCCGAGGCGGCTTTAATGCAGGTCATTGTGGGCACCGGGACAAAGCCCCTGGGCTGGGGTCTGACCAGCCCCTCTGCCAGCACATCGGGGTGCTCCCTGCCTGCACCCCGCTCCTGGGGGTCCCAGGGATCACGGTTGGGCAGGTGAAGCCACCCCGGTGCAGTGCCTCACACCTGGCCAGGGTGGGAAGGAGTGTCCCCCATCGCCACCCCACGTCCCCCGTCCTCACCCTGTGTCCCTCCTGCTGCTGGCAGGTTTCACAGGCTCCCACTGCGAGATCGACATCGATGAGTGTGACCCTGACCCGTGCCACTACGGGACCTGCAAGGACGGCATCGCCTCCTTCACCTGCCTCTGCCAGCCCGGCTACACGGGCCACCGCTGCGACATCAACATCAATGAGTGCCAGAGCCAGCCCTGCAAAAACGGGGGGACCTGCCAGGACAGGAACAACGCCTACAACTGCATCTGCCTCAAAGGGACCACGGGTGAGCAGGAGGGAACCCTCGGGGCTCCATGCAGCTCGGCAGTGCCGGTGCAGCATCCCACTCCCGTCCTCATCCCGGGGCAGGTTGGCCCTGGGCCACCACCAGCAGCCACTCTGGTGCCGGGCCTGGCCTGGGGCATCCTGGGTGAGGGCAAGTTCTCCCGGTTTGGTGCCCAGCTCTGGCAGGAACCGCGCCCCAGCCGGGAGCCGGGAGCTGCCCATGGCAGAGGCGCTTTGTTGTGGGGCGGCGGTGGCAGTCAGTGCCAGCAGGCTTCATTTTACTGCTTTGACGGGGCTGGGGACGCCCTAATGACCCCCCTCTCCTCTTGGGGACCCCCCAACGTCACCCCTCTCCTCTTGGGGACCCCCTAATGACACCCCTCTCCTCCACAGGCCCCAACTGCGAGATCAACCTGGACGACTGTGCCAGCAACCCCTGCGACTACGGCAAGTGCATCGACAAGATCAATGGCTACGAGTGCACCTGCGAGCCAGGGTACACAGGTGAGAGCAGGGCCTCACACCCTGGGGACCTGCAGGTGCTGGTGCCTCACAAAACCAGGACAAGGGCGCAGTAAGGAGGGGGGACGCTGCCATTCTGCTAGTAGGAGGTTTTACACCC
This sequence comes from Oreocharis arfaki, assembly GCA_013398015.1. Taxonomy (NCBI): domain Eukaryota; kingdom Metazoa; phylum Chordata; class Aves; order Passeriformes; family Paramythiidae; genus Oreocharis; species Oreocharis arfaki. The sequence continues at coordinate 63,695 of VZRR01006276.1, read as the reverse complement.
TCCAGCGCTCCTGCTCGTTCAGGAGGGTGACCCTGGCTCGGTCCGAAATCAAAGGGGTGTCTGGTGCTGCGAATCCGACTCCCGCTGCGCCCACTCCCATGGGTATCAGGTTGCTGCCTTGTCCGACTGGTTTGTTTGATGGCTGCTGGAAATGGTGGAGGGCTTTGATGGGAGCGGCCCCCACCGCTCGCACGGCCCCTTGTCCTCGGGCCCGCCGGGAGCCGAAATAAAGCCTGGCTTTGTCGGCCGTGGCAGGTAGGGTTACAGGCTGAAACCTCCTCCCTTCGGTATTCCCTCCTGGACCAAAGCAGCCCAGGGCACGGCCTGTTCCCAGTCACATTTAGTGAAGGCAGGCGGGCCATGCAGGGTGTGAAGTGACCCTGCCTGCAGGGCAGCCCGCTCCTCTGCAGCCGGCACACGTGTGCCCCGAGATCCGAGCCTCCAGCAGACATTCCCTGGGTGTCAGGAAGGGGAATTGCCTGGTGGGTGCACTCGCCACGCCGTCCATCCTTACGGGGTGACTGTTCTTGGTCCCCCTTCCCCAGGGCGCATGTGCAACATCAACATCGACGAGTGTGCCAGCAGCCCCTGCCACAACGGGGGCACGTGCAAGGACGGCATCAATGGCTTCACCTGCCTCTGCCCCGAGGGCTTCCACGACCCCAAGTGCCTGTCTGAAGTGAACGAGTGCAACAGCAACCCCTGCATCCATGGGAAATGCCACGATGGATTGAATGGGTAGGCTGGAGGGTGCAGGGGCTGCTGGGGGGCTGCAGGGATCAAAGGGTCCCCAACAAAGTTTGCGTTAGAGGAGGGCGAGCATCACCCTTGAGTTGGTGCTTGTCCATGCTCTGGGCCAGTGCCAGGGTGTATTTCCCTGAAGGGGTTTGCTGGATAAATGATGGCTGGTGTAGCCTAGAGGGCCAGGTCAGAGAAGATCTTTATGCCCCAACTTTTCCCCAAAGCTACAAGTGTGACTGCGACCCTGGCTGGAGTGGGACAAACTGTGACATTAACAACAACGAGTGTGAATCCAATCCCTGCATGAACGGTGGCACCTGCAAGGACATGACCAGTGGCTACATCTGCACCTGCAGGGAGGGCTTCAGTGGTAAGTGGGGGGTTAGATTGGGTATTCTGAAAAATTTCTTCCTGGAGATGGTGGTCAGGCACTGGAACAAGCTGCCCAGGGAAGTGGTGGAGTCAACATGACTGGAAGTGGTCAAAAGGGGTGTAGATGTGGCAACTGTGGACATGGTTTAGTGATGAACGTGGTGATGCTGGGTTAGTGGTTGGACTTGATGATCTTAGGGGGCTTTTCCAGCATCACCAAGTCTGTGATTCTATGATTCTAAGGGTGCAGGCAAGGATGCTGCCATGTTTCCCTCATACCAAGGCCTGGGTGGGAGCTGTGGGTGGTTGTTTCCATGATTCTGGGCTGGGGGCTTAATTCTGGGGACAGTGGAGCCCCAGGTGTGGCTGGAAGCTGTGGCAGTGCAGCCAGCCTGGAGACCTCCAGCAGAGTTCAGGGCTGGAGCAGAGCACAGGAGGCTTTCCCAGGGCGATGGGTGGGCTGCTGTCATTGCCACCATGTCCCCACTTGTACCCTCAGCCCCCTGCCACCAGCACACCTCCAGCACAGCCTCTTTCGTCCATTTCTCTTAACACAGGCCCCAACTGCCAGACCAACATCAACGAATGTGCTTCCAACCCCTGCCTGAACCAGGGCACGTGCATCGATGATGTTGCTGGCTACACCTGCAACTGCCTCCTGCCCTACACAGGTGAGGGGAGCACCCTGTGCCCCACCACGGCTGTTCTGTGGAGTTCCTCTCCTTCACATGTGACACCAAACCGGCCCCCAGCGCACGGCAGTGAGCTGGCACTGAGCATGAAGGCTTCCCTCACACTGCCCTGCCGAGGGGCTGCCCACAGCCGTGGCTCCACCTCTCCACGGCGCAGCTGGAGGAAATTCGCGGGAGCTTTGGGAAGCTGCCAGCCACAGCTTCCTCCCTTCCTCCTCTTCCTCCTCCTCCTGGAGGGCACCAGGGCGGCGGCTCGGGGGCAGCAGCACCCAGGGGCCGCCCCACTCACACCCCATGGTTCCCCAGCCATGGTGCCCGTGCTGGAAAAGGCGATCCGAGGCCGAGGGGCCGGGGGATTCTGCTGAGCCGATTCCTGTTTGCCGGCCCTGCGCTTCCGCTGGCGCAGCCGAGCACAATTGCAGGAAGCCATGAGCTGTTTCCTGCCCTCACCAGTGGCCATAGAAACCCCTGGCGGGGGGGGATGGGGACTGGGCAGGCAGGGAAGGGAAGGCTCTGGAAAATAGCAAAGGCCAGTTCAGGAGATACTGGCTGACAGGGAAGATAAGGGTTCGGAGGGAACGTGTCCCTTGGCTGGACGTAAACAGGAAAAGCAGCGGAGAGGGAAGGGGGGAGGGAGTGCAAGGGGGAAAAGACACCCCGAGCAGCACTTCCCTGCCAAAGGAAGTGTGCAATGCTTTAATGCAGCCCAGATAGCCAGGGCTTAAAAGTTTGTGGGGGTCATGGGTGACCAGGAATGGAGGAGACAGCCGCAGCTGGGCTGCCCTTGGGTGGTGGAGGAGTCCAGAGCCTTCTCCAGACTGGCAGCAGCCCAGGGCAGGGGACGGGGATGGCAGGGTCTTGGGCCACCTGTCATTTTGGAGGGTGTCAGCGGGTGCTTGTGCCTGTGCAGGAGCCACCTGTGAGGACGTGCTGGCCCCCTGTGCTGGCAGCCCCTGCAAGAACGGCGGCGAGTGCCAGGAGTCAGAGGACTACAAGAGCTTCTCCTGCAGTTGCCCCCCTGGCTGGCAAGGTACAGGCACGGCCCTTTTGGGGTTAGAACCCCTCACTCCCCTCAGGGAGGGGAAGGCAGGGGAAGGGAACCAGGCCTGTGAGAGGGTCCTGACCTGCCCTATGGCTCAGCTGGGTGGACAGGATGTGACCATTGCCCACATCCCTTGGTTCCTGCTCTGGTGCGAGCGGTGCCCAAGACGTCATTGTCACCCCTGGGGCTTTCACCAGCACCCCTAGCCCACACAACCCCTGTCCTGCTCTGTCCCCAGGTCAGACCTGTGAGATCGACATCAATGAGTGTGTGAAGAGCCCCTGCCGGAATGGGGCCACGTGCCAGAACACCAACGGGAGCTACCGCTGCGCCTGCCGGACCGGCTTCTCCGGCCGCAACTGCGACACCGACATCGACGACTGCAAGCCCAGTAAGAGCAGGGGCTGCCCTCGGACTGCACCCAGCCCAGCCCTGAGCCTCATGGCCCTTCCTGGAGCTGGGATTCTCCTCCCCATGCATGGCCCAGCCCTGGCTGCCACTGTGGCCTGGGCGGTGCTGTGAGCCCTGCTTGGCTTTTGGGCCACCTCACGCGTGTCCCTGTTGAGCTGTGTCAGCCCAAGGGCAGATGGGAGTGGGAGGAAGGAGGCTTGGGGGATAATGTGTGCCATGGGTTCTCCTTGTGCCCGGTCTCCTGGAGGGGCTTGTCTGGCTTCTGCCCAGTCCATGGGCTCAGTCCCAGGGAATGGGAATGGGGACAGTGCTGTGGGGCAGCTCCCAGCCCGAGCTGCTGCACCACAGCTGGACCCATCACATCTTCACGTGCACGTCCCTCCTCTCCAGATCCGTGCCACAACGGTGGCTCCTGCTCCGATGGCATTGGCACGTTCTTCTGCGAGTGCCTGGCTGGTTTCCGCGGGCCCAAGTGCGAGGAGGACATCAATGAGTGCGCCAGCAACCCCTGCAAGAACGGGGCCAACTGCACCGACTGCGTCAACAGCTACACCTGCACCTGCCCCTCCGGCTTCAGTGGCATCCACTGCGAGAACAACACCCCTGACTGCACGGAGAGGTACAGTCCTGCCAGCTGGGACAAGGGGCTGAGGTCCCTGTGCTGCCCCATAGCCCTGGGTTGGTGTGTGGGGCCTTCGGCGTGGAGCACGACCAGCGGTGACTCACTTGGGGTGCGATGTCTCTGTCCCCAGCTCCTGCTTCAACGGTGGCACCTGCGTGGATGGCATCAACACCTTCACCTGCGTCTGCCTGCCCGGCTTCACGGGCAGCTACTGCGAGCACAACATCAACGAGTGTGACTCCAAGCCGTGCCTGAACGGGGGCACGTGTCAGGACAGCTACGGGACGTACAAGTGCACCTGTCCCCAGGGATACACCGGGCTCAACTGCCAGGTACGGGAAGCTTGCCTGGATGCTGCTGTGGGAGCCTGGGAGTCACTGCAGTCTCCACTCCTGCTGGGAGAAGCCCTGCTGGGTCCTCACCCTCATCTCTTGCTCTGCCCCCCCCCAGAACCTGGTGCGTTGGTGTGACTCCTCTCCGTGCAAAAACGGAGGCAAGTGCTGGCAGACCAGCAACCTGTACCACTGCGAGTGCAACAGCGGCTGGACAGGGCTCTACTGCGATGTCCCCAGTGTGTCCTGCGAGGTGGCTGCTAAGCAGCAAGGTAAGGCCCTGCCATGGGTACAGGGCTGGGCTGGGGTCCTCAGGTGTCCTCTGTGCTGGGCACTGAGCAGGGATGTGCTCAGTTCTCTTGGTGGGGATCTTTGGCACAAAGTGATCTCAAGGATTGCTCTAGCCATGCACCCCCGAGGCTGTGACTCTCTGTGGGATGTGTGGCGGCCAGGACGTGGCCCTGTGATGTGTGGGTGTCACCAAGGTCCCTGCATCTCACTCTGCTCTCCCTGACAGGTATCGACGTAGCACATCTCTGCAGGAACTCGGGGCTCTGTGTAGACACTGGCAACACTCATTTCTGCCGCTGCCAAGCCGGCTACACCGGCAGCTACTGCGAGGAGCAGGTGGACGAGTGCTCCCCCAACCCCTGCCAGAACGGAGCCACCTGCACAGACTACCTGGGAGGCTACTCCTGCGAGGTGGGTGCCCGGGGTGGGGGCAGGAAAAAAGTCCCAGTTAATGCCTTTCTGCTGCCCAAGATGCTGCCCTTGAGCATGATGCCTCTTTCCCCAAGTTGGAGGCTGGGGTGCTGGCTGTGCTCCTGCAGCCACGTGGGAATGGAGGGAACCTCTCTGATAGTTCCCTTCATTCCTCCTTGCAGTGCGTGGCTGGTTATCATGGAGTTAACTGCTCAGAGGAGATCAATGAGTGCTTGTCCCACCCATGCCAGAATGGAGGAACCTGCATCGATCTCATCAATACCTACAAATGCTCCTGCCCCAGAGGAACTCAAGGTAAATTAATTCCCCAGGCTGGGGCATTAGTGGGTTGAGTGCAGATATCCTTGGATTCTGCTCATTAGCTGCTCGGGCTGGAAGCAGCAGCAAACGCAGCGGGCGAGGTTTGTGTTTGCTCGTGGGCTTAGCCGTCAAGGCCACGCGGCCTTGGCCACGTGGTGCCATGTCCCTCCTGCCCAAGAGGTGGCTCAGGCTGCCACTGACGTGGTCAGGCTCAGCCCCTTGGCAGGGAAGGCTCGCACAAGGGAGCAGCGGGCCCCCCGATACTGTTTGATGAGCTGTGTGGGTTGTTCCCCCATCTCTCTAGGGGTGCACTGTGAGATCAATGTGGATGACTGCAGCCCTTTCTTTGATCCTGTCACCCTGGGGCCCAAGTGCTTTAACAATGGCAAGTGCAAGGATCGGGTAGGTGGCTACAGCTGCATCTGCCCCCCTGGCTTTGTAGGGGAGCGCTGCGAGGGAGATGTCAACGAGTGCCTGTCCAACCCCTGCGACGCCCGCGGCACCCAGAACTGCGTGCAGCGGGTCAACGACTACAAATGCGAGTGCAGACCTGGCTATGCAGGTGAGCACCGCGTCCCCTCTGCTCCCAGCCCGCAGCCCCCAGCCCCTCCAGGCATCCCTGCACGCCTTCCTCTGCTCCTCACACGCTCCTCTCCCTCGCAGGCCGCCGCTGTGACACCGTGGTGGACGGCTGTAAAGGCAAACCCTGCAGGAATGGTGGGACCTGTGCGGTTGCCAGCAACACTGGCCGTGGCTTCATCTGCAAGTGCCCCCCGGTAGGTGCCTGCTTCTCTCCAGCTCTGGGCAGGGAATGTTGCACAGGCACGAGGGGTGGTCAAGAGGCCAGTTTAGCCCCCGAGGCTTCCCCAGCTGAGATAGGCATGGATGAGAGGATGCTTTGCTGTGGGTGCATCCATAAATGTGCACCCTCCACGCTTGCAAGGATGCTGGAATAGAGTTAAGGAGAAGATGGCTCAGGCCTGAAGGTAGAACAGGTTGAATGTTAGTTGCACCACACAAAGCGGAGCAGGCAGCTGTGGAAAAGAGCTCCCTTCATTTCGAGGGGATGCTCTAACAGGCTTTACACTCAAGATTATTCTTGCCCCTCACCAGTTTCACAGGCTGAGCTTTAGTTTCCCAGAACACACGCGCGTTAACGCCGCTTGCAGGACAGCATCCGTGATTCTGACTCCCTCCTTGCTGTGCCCTCCCCAGGGATTCGTGGGTGCCACCTGCGAGAACGACTCCCGCACCTGTGGGAACCTGCACTGCCTGAACGGCGGCACCTGCATCTCCATCCACAAGAGCTCCAAGTGCATGTGCGCGCCGGCCTTCACGGGCCCCGAGTGCCAGTACCCGGCCAGCAGCCCCTGCACCTCCAACCCCTGCTACAACGGGGGCACCTGCGAGTTCTTCGGCGACGCCTCGCCCTACTACCGCTGCAACTGCCCCGCCAACTTCAACGGCCTCAACTGCCACATCCTCGACTTCGACTTCCAGGGGGGCATCGGGCAGGACATCATCCCCCCCAAGATCGAGGAGAAGTGCGAGATCGCGGTGTGCGCGGGGTACGCCGGCAACAAGATCTGCGACGGGAAGTGCAACAACCACGCGTGCGGCTGGGACGGGGGCGACTGCTCCCTCAACTTCAACGATCCCTGGAAGAACTGCTCCCAGTCTCTGCAGTGCTGGAAGTATTTCAACGATGGCAAGTGTGACTCCCAGTGCAATAACGCTGGCTGCCTCTACGACGGGTTTGACTGCCAGAAATACGAGGGGCAGTGCAAGTGAGTGGCTTCTTTAAAACCTTCTTGTGGTGACCCTCTGCTCCTTCTGATTGCATCTGGTAAATGTGCTAGACTCAGGCCTGCTGAATGTTCGCTCCCAACATTCTGTTCTGCTGCCTGTGGGGCTGCAACTCGAGCAACCACGTCTCCCTGTGGTCCTTCTGAGTTTATATCCACTTGGAAGCTCTCAGGGTTTGACTCGTTGCAGATGGCTTCCCTGTCCTTGCTTATATCGCTCCACAGAAGCGAATCCTCCAGCTCACAGCAGTAACACAGTCAGTTTCAAGGCAGGGAGACCCCAGATGGAAGAGCAGCCAGGAAACATGATGATGTTAGCATCCAAGCATTTCCCAAACATTGTCTTTGGCAACAGCAGGAACTTAGTCCCAGATTCCTGGACCAACTGTGGTCTTAGTAACTATTCTGTATCCCCATGCCTCCTCTGAGTCACAGTAATTTGTCCCTTTTTCTTTTATAATTTAACAGCTGCTCTCTCTCACCTGCAGAGGTGAATGCTTCACAGTGCTACATGAAACAGCTGCTTTGTATGTAAACTGGTTTAGTGTCTGTCAGGGTGAAGAATATTTATACAAAAGAGAGACCACCACTGGTTTTGTCAGCAGATAGGTGTTATTTGCAGTACTTGGTCTAATTCTTTCTTCTGCCTTTCTTCTTCCTCCTCCCAGCCCTCTGTACGACCAGTACTGCAAAGATCACTTCTCAGATGGTCACTGTGACCAGGGCTGCAACAATTTTGAGTGCGAGTGGGATGGCCTGGACTGTGCAAACAACATGCCAGAGAAGCTGGCAGATGGCACGCTGGTGGTGGTGGTCCTCATCACCCCCGAGAACCTGAAGAACAACTCCTTCAACTTCCTGCGGGAGCTGAGCCGTGTGCTGCACACCAACGTGGTCTTCAAGAAGAACCCCAAGGGGGAATACATGATCTTCCCGTACTATGGCAATGAGGAGGAGCTGAAAAAACATTACATCAAGAGGTCCACAGAGGACTGGTCAGATATGTCCAGTGCTGTCATCAACAAAGTGAAGAGCAGCCTCTACTCCAGGGCTGGCAGGAGGCAGAAGAGGGAGCTCGATCAGATGGACATCAGAGGGTAAGAGGGTTCCATTTTCTCTGAGAGTTTGCTTTCTGTGTTGATAATAGTAGCACGCTAGGAAGGGAAGGATGTAGGCCAGGTGATTGTATTTAGATGTTGCTTTCTGTGTGAACAGAAGCCGGATTTTGCTCTCATGTGGGAAAATGGAGTGATCATTCAGGAATCCCTGGTACAATGCTGCGCCGACTCTCACGATTGAAGGAGTCCTGTCCATTGTTGGGAGCCGGGGCTGGGCTGGGTGGGACCTGGAAGCAGAGGTTGGCCTGACCGACTGTCTGACTTCAGGAAGTCATTAAGTTAAGCCTCATTTTCTCCCTGGGAAATGCTTTCTAGAGCTTTGTTGTAAAGCTCAATTACTGCAATCTGTGTTTGGAGATCTTTGGTGTAAACATACACATCTAACCTGCTCCCTCTCCATGGACTCAATCAAAAACCACTGAAAGCAAAGGAGTTAGAGCAGCGAAAATGATGTGAGAACATCTGAAGGCTCCCAAACAGCATTATTTAAGATACTGTAGTGTCTGGGTAATTTTAAAACGTTGTGAAACAGAGACTCCCATCCATCCCTGTAGATAAAGAGCTGGATTTTACAGCATTCACTGAGGCAAATCCAACAGACCATGAGTGTGAGCTGCAGGCTTTGGGCCACAGGGGAGCAAGGAGATGGGTTCCCACCTTCTAATTCCCACTGATGGGGGTTAAAGAGGGAAGGGAGACGGGGCTCACCCGTGTCCTCGGTGTGGTCATCGCTCCCTGTTCCTTATTGACTCTTCTCTCTCACAGATCCATCGTCTACTTGGAAATTGATAACCGCCAGTGCATCCAGTCATCTTCCCAGTGCTTCCAGAGCGCCACCGATGTGGCAGCATTCCTGGGAGCCTTGGCCTCCCTCGGCAACCTGAACATACCCTACAAGATAGAAGCTGTTAAAAGTAAGTATGGCTGGTCAGCTGGGGAGGAGAGACAGCCAGAACTTTCCAGCCTTCCCCGAGTTTAGTTATCTGTCAATTGGCTGCATTTGAGCAGAGTCTGGTTTTATTAACCTCACATACTATTTGTTTCTTCCTTTAAGTCTTTCCTTTAAAAAAAATTGGAAACCCGCTTTATTATTTTTTGCTTATTCCAGGTTTTATTTCAAAATCATTATCACTCTAAAAGTTATTAAAAAAAAAAAAAAAGAGAAAAGAAAAAGAAAAACCCAAGCAGCTCCAATCAATCAGTGACATGCAAGGAGTTGAAGTTTGTATCTTGAAAATCCCCCCTAAATCCTTTTGTCTTAACAGCTCAATGCAAGCGCAATGATTTGAAGTTTGCTAATCCTTTTCCTTAAAGGAGAAAAAAGTGAAGCTGTCTCCTGGTGCNGGGGAAATGGTTGGGGGTGAGGGAGTGGGGGGGGGGCTGATTTAGATCAGACTTAGGTACCTCTATTAACTAATTTTCCTTCATTTCCACTCTGTCCCCGGTTTGCTATGCAGCTTAATGTCTCAGCATCTCTTTGTGCCCCACTGTTCTGTAGGTGAAACAGCCGAGCCCACGAAGAACTCCCAGCTGTATCCTATGTACGTGGTGGTGGCTGCGCTGGTCTTGCTCGCCTTCATCGGACTGGGAGTGCTGGTGTCCCGCAAGCGGCGCAGGGAGCATGGGCAGCTCTGGTTCCCAGAAGGCTTCAAAGTGACGGAGTCGAGCAAGAAGAAGCGGCGGGAACCCCTCGGGGAGGATTCTGTTGGGCTGAAGTGAGTAATTTGCTTGCTAACCCCGTAAACGCGGCGCAGCAGGGCTGCTCAGGGCTCTTCTGAGAGAGCCCCGCCGGAGTTTTGTTCTCCGGTGCGTCGTGTTGGTGTGGCAGGGAGGAGAAAAGCCTGGCGTCTTAAAGTTCTGCATGGGGGGGAAAAAAAGAAGTGTTTCATCTTTGCAATCTGTTTGCACTTGGTAAAAAATGAAATGCAGCCTGAGGGGAACCTCCTGGAAACTGGTTTATTCTTCTTTCAGTCTGTGTATGTGCATGGACACCGTCCATCACAGTTCCTGCAGAGGAGATAACTTTTTGTGTGGCTTTCTTTTTAAAGACCCCTCAAAAACGCTTCGGATGGCACGCTGATGGATGACAACCAGAATGAGTGGGGTGATGAGGAGACCTTGGACACCAAGAAGTTCAGGGTAAGCCCTCTGCCGCATTCCCTCCCTGTGCTGCAGGCTCCTGGGTGTGTCACAGAAGGAGCAGAGGGACTCTCAGGGGCCCCTCATCGCTGCCCTCAGCTCCTTTGCAAACCTGCCTGTGACAAACACGCTCCTTGGAGCCTCGCAGGGCTTTCAGGCTGTAGCTCAGCCCAGGGTGCTTTTCTGGGAGCTCATTCTCTGCTGTCTCCTCAGTTCGAGGAGCAGGCGATGCTGCCGGACACGGATGACCAGACGGATCACAGGCAGTGGACACAGCAGCACCTGGACGCCGCGGACCTGCGCATTTCTTCCATGGCCCCTACCCCTCCACAGGGGGAAATCGATGCTGACTGCATGGATGTCAACGTCAGAGGGCCGGGTAAGAACCCCCTGCACTTCTGCACTGGCTGTCAGCTCACGTCAAACCCTCCCTCAGCCCCTGCAGGGGAGCAGCCCCACAGCCCTACCTGTCCCTTGTTAGAGCAGAGTCACTGCTACGAGTTCTGCACCACAGGGTTGCTGTTGTGTGTGATTTAGAGAGAGACCCTGTCACATTTTGCTTTCCTTGAGAGCTCTTTAGTTCAGTCACTGAGATGGAAATTACAGAAGTACCTATTAAATCACCCGGGTCCTCTCTCTGCTGCTCCTGTGTTCCTCTCCTCCCACCCAGCTGTACATTTCACATTCTTTTCAGGTCTTTAACGATGGTTAGTAGGTTTTTAAATTCTTAAAAACACTTGGTCTTCCCCATGTCTGTGAAATTGTCCTCTGAAATAATGAAGGTATTTACCATACTACGAAGGTATTTACCATACTCAGCTTGCTATGAGCAGCCTTCCTTACAAACTTCACCTTACAAACGAGCAGATGAAATAGGGAAAGCAGTGAGTGGCGAGATACCACTGAGGAATTTCAGATCCATATCAGAGGAAGGATATTCGTGTTTGATGTTCAGAGCTAGCCCGGAACTCAGCCTTGGTGCACCCAGGAGAATAAGCATCTATCGCAGACAGAGCGTCTTGGCTGAGCCTCCTGCATTACAGAGGGTAAAAAGCCTTTTTCCCCCGGGTTCCCCTGTGCTTTCAGATGGCTTCACCCCGCTCATGATCGCCTCGTGCAGCGGAGGAGGGCTGGAGACCGGCAACAGCGAGGAGGAGGACGATGCTCCCGCCGTCATCTCGGACTTCATCTACCAGGGCGCCAGTCTGCACAACCAGACTGACCGCACGGGCGAGACCGCCCTGCACCTGGCCGCCAGGTACTCCCGCTCGGACGCTGCCAAGCGCCTGCTGGAGGCCAGCGCCGATGCCAACATCCAGGACAACATGGGCCGGACGCCCCTCCACGCCGCCGTGTCCGCTGATGCCCAAGGAGTCTTCCAGGTAATCGATGCTTTGGCTGCCAGTTTTGGGGTTTTCGGGGGGAAGTAGTGGTGCTGCGTGAAGAGCCTTGTCACAGGGTCTCCTGATGCGGCGGGAACCCCTTGGGGTTGTTGTCCACCACATGGGGTGGCAGGCTTGAGAAATGAAGCTCCTGTTGTCTTGGGGCACAGCAAAGTAGCAACCCCACGGCAGCACCCCTGGACTGGGAGCAGAACTGGAGGGATGAACCTTTGGGAAGGGCGTTGCAGGTCCTGAGACCTGGACACCTGGAGTGCCTTGCTGTCTGCCCCTCCTAACGTTTGTGTTCCCTCTGCTTTGGCCCCTTCTTGTGGCAGATCCTGATCAGGAACAGGGCAACAGACCTGGATGCCCGAATGCATGACGGGACCACTCCCCTGATCCTGGCCGCTCGCTTGGCTGTGGAGGGGATGCTGGACGACCTCATCAACTGCCACGCTGACGTCAACGCCGTGGATGATTTAGGTATGGAGGCAGCTGAAGCAGCAGTTCAGCCAGACATGGGACAAAAGGGCGGCTTGCTGTTGGTCTCAGCACTCACTGGTGTGTGTTGTATTTCGTGGTTTTCCTCTCCAGGCAAGTCAGCCCTGCACTGGGCAGCTGCTGTGAATAATGTGGAAGCTGCAATGGTCCTCCTGAAGAACGGTGCCAATAAGGACATGCAGAATAATAAGGTAAGGTCCCCTAGGCTGGAATATGCAAGGGAAGAACCATTATGGGAGTCTGTTAAAGAGTAATTTCTGGCTGAAATACAGATGTCTGGCACTGAGAGTCTGATTTGATTGTTCTGCTGTGAATGAAGTTGTTGGATTTGGCTCAAAGGAGTGCTGTGGGATTTGGTTGTAGGGGTGATGTTGAGGGGCCGTGCAGTGCCTGGTGCATAGTTTGGTACAGTCTCTTTGTGGCCATCTCTAGCGAGTTCTGGGTCACTTGTAGGTTCCTGGTTTGATATCAGTGCAAGGAGATGGCTCAGCAGGGTAGGAAAAAGCAGGAGCAAACCCTCACCAGAGGAGAGATGAGGACAGACCATCTCTGCCACCCAACAACACGAGGTTGGGCGCAGAGCTCAGGGCAGTGCTAGCCAGGAGAATCCATGAACTCAGCCCTAACCAAACACTGCTGGCTTTCCAGGAGGAGACCCCACTGTTCCTGGCAGCCAGAGAAGGGAGCTACGAAACCGCCAAGGTCCTGCTGGACCATTTTGCCAACCGGGACATCACGGACCACATGGACCGGCTGCCGCGGGACATCGCCCAGGAGCGCATGCACCACGACATCGTCCGGCTGCTGGACGAGTACAACCTGGTGCGGAGCCCTCCCCTGCACAACGGCCCCCTGGGGGCACCCACCCTGTCCCCCCCGCTCTGCTCCCCCAACAGCTACATCGGCAACCTCAAGCCTGCCGTGCAGGGCAAGAAGGCCAGGAAGCCGAGCACCAAGGGGCTGAGCTGCAATGGCAAGGATGCCAAAGACCTCAAAGCCCGGAGGAAAAAGTCCCAAGATGGAAAAGGGTGCCTGCTTGACAACTCCAGCGTGTTGTCTCCGGTGGACTCGCTGGAGTCGCCCCACGGGTACCTCTCAGACGTGGCCTCTCCCCCGCTGATGACCTCTCCGTTCCAGCAGTCCCCTTCCATGCCTCTGAACCACCTGCCAGGCATGCCCGATGCCCACCTGAGCATCAACCACCTCAACATGGCGGGCAAGCAGGATATGGCCATGGGCAACTCCGGCAGGATGGGCTTCGACTCGGTGCCGCCGCGCCTGTCCCACCTGCCCGTGTCCAGCCCCAGCACGGTGATGAGCAGTGCCCCCATGAGCTTCTCGGTGGGCGGCGGGGCCGGGCTGAACGGGCAGTGTGACTGGCTCACCAGGCTGCAGAACGGCATGGTGCAGAGCCAGTACAACCCCCTGCGGGGCAACCTGCAGCCCGGGGCGCACCAGCAGCCCCAGAACCTGCAGCACGGCATGATGACCTCCCTGCACAACGGGCTGCCCACCACCAGCTTGTCGCAGATGATGAGCTACCAGGCCATGCCCAACACCCGGCTGGCGTCGCAGCCCCACCTGATGCAGAGCCAGCAGCTCCAGCAGATGCAGCAGCAGCAGCAGCAGCAGCAGCAGCAGCAGCTGCAGCAGCCCAACCTGCAGCCGCAGCAGCAGCAGCCGCAGCAGCCCCAGCAGCCGCCGCAGCCCCAGCAGCAGCACCACAACCCCGGCTCCAACGGGAGCGGCCACATGGGCCAGAATTTCCTCGGTACGGAGCTGAGCCAGCCCGACCTGCAGCCCGTGAGCAGCAGCGCCATGGCCGTGCACACCATCCTGCCGCAGGATTCCCAGCTGCTGCCCACCTCCCTGCCCTCCTCCCTCGCCCAGCCCATGACCACCACGCAGTTCCTGACCCCACCTTCCCAGCACAGTTATTCCTCCCCCTTGGACAACACCCCCAGCCACCAGCTCCAGGTGCCCGACCACCCTTTCCTCACGCCGTCTCCGGAGTCGCCGGACCAGTGGTCCAGCTCCTCTCCTCACTCCAACGTGTCCGACTGGTCCGAGGGCATCTCCAGCCCTCCCACGAGTATGCAGTCACAGATGGGACACATCCCCGAGGCCTTCAAGTAAAAGAAGGTGTTTCAGAGACGCTCACTGGGAGCCAGAAGCTCGAGGGAGAGCTTTTTTTTTTTTCTAAAAAAGGACGACGTCGGATGCTTTTATTAAAGGATCCTTTTTAAATACNGTACAGCTGCATGTCTTCAGCACTAAATACAACGAAATAGTATCTCCTTTCCCTGTAATGGAGAAAGTAAAAATGGTACTTTACCAGTTTTTCAAAATAATTCCTTTTTTTTTTTTTTTTTTTTTTTTTAGTATTTATTTATGTACTTTTTATTTTACGTGAGAACACTGCCTTTTTATTTATATGTTCTATTGTTAAGAACTCAATGTGGGACACCAGTCGCGTTTGGAGAAATCAACAAATTAGGTTTTTATAGGACGTTCTCTTTTGTTTGGGGGGGGGGTTCATTGTGTTTGGTTTGGGGGGAAATGTTTATGTAAAGCTATAANGGGGTTCATTGTGTTTGGTTTGAGAGGAAGTGTTTATGTAAAGCTATAAGCAACGATTTGTGATTCTGAAATGCCATTTATTTATTTTTTTTCTCTTTCAACTCAGAAAGAGAGGTGAGAAAGAAGAGGGGAAGGAAAAAATTGACTAAAAATACCGGTCCTTAAGGGAAAAAAAATTAAGTATGGAGAAATTTTTTAAATGTACTTTAAAATGTTTCCTTTTCTGTTATATGAGAGGACATTTTATGGTACCATTCACGAATCTTTGTTTAAATTTCAGTATTATATAGTTGTACATTTGCCTTGATAATAGAAATTGTTGTTCTCTCTTGTTTTTATATATATAAAAATATATATATTTAAATGATTTTTATGATCTTAAAAAAAAAACAAAAAAAGAAAATCAGGATTATAGACCTGTAAGAACAGTTTCTAAGCTAAAAAAAACCCAACTACAAAACATGAATACTGACCCCCATCAAAAAGAATTATATTTGCCAAACTTCCAAGAGAGCAAGCCCATAACTATGGAGTATATACACAAAGGAGACTTAATTTTACTTTGAATATCTTTACTGGTTTTTTTCTTTAATTTTGTTTTGTTTTCGTGTTTGCCTTTTGAGTAACTGTTTAAGAAATAAATGCCAATATAAACTTTTGTAAACCACATCCTTATTTTAAGGATGGCCTGCCTATTTTTAAAAGAAGGTGTGTCTGGTAGTGCAGACACCCCGAGTGAGATTACAAAGCATTATCACACTGCCACCCCCCACGTGCTCGCCCGGCCCCAGCTCCTCTGGCAGAGCCCTCACTGGGTGCCCAGTGGGATGTGCTGCTGGTTTTGGTGGGAGGCTGGACTGGCCAAACTGGAGGGCGAAGGGCCAGCACAGCTGTGCTGTGAGACGTTAACACTTTGTTCTGTGACGTTAGCCTGGAGTGATGCATCTTTTTTTATACTGATGTGCACTCTTTCTGTGTATCATGTAAAATAGAGTATAAGCCTGTGGCAGATTTAATGTTTGTAAATATCTCTTTTTTGGGTTTTTTTTTTCGTTGTTGTTGTTGTTTGGTTGGGTTTTTTTTTTTTTTTTCAAGAAAAGGTGGATTTTGTTTCAAAAATCTAAATGAGCAAGTCTTAAATATATCATAAATATATCACCTTATAGAGGTGTTGGAATATCACTCACTCGGGTGCAAAAGCAAGCAGACACCCTAAGACTAGATAATGTGTATGGGACAGGCAGATAGAGAGCAGTTGATCAACAAAACCTAAGAAAAGGGTTCCTTTTCCTCATTCCTTTCTATTAGAACACCAAATAAAGTGGATATTTCTCAAGGCACAGCGCCTTGCTGAGCACTCATCTTAGTTAACATTTCAGACCATTGTTATTGTGACACGCCTAATATGAGTGATAAAAACATCACGTGGTGTTGAATCTTCCTATGTTTTATAAACTAGAGTGTAGTTTGAGAAAAGATATCTTCTGTAATAAAGTTATGTACATGCAAAGTTGTAGTTTGCAAAAATGATGTATTTTTTTTTTTTGGTTAACTGATTTGCAATAAATGATGCTTCCGGGCATCTAGATTTTACTAAAACTGGAACTTGGTGGTTTTGTTACAGGTCAGTTGAATTCTGGGTTTCTCACCTGCTGTCTTTGCACAGAGGGCTGCAGCCTCCCCAACATCTTGTTCTCTGTGTAAAAACTCAGAGAAGAGCTTTGGACAGTGAAAATTTCTCTTTAATTTCTGCTAAACTCTCACTGACTTGAGACACCTGAGCAAGGCAGGAAGGGCTCTGCCCAGGCAGCTCTTTGCCTGCTGTGGGTGCTCTGATATCCTCAGGCCATCGGGTCAAGATCTGAAAGGGGAAACATGGAAAAATTGTTTTAAAGAATGCCCCTCACGCATCTTCAAAAAAGCCAGGAACAGCAGCACCAGAGGGCCAGTTTTACTTGTGTCACTCCAGGCACACAAACACCACCCAGAAATGTTTGCTGTCCTTGCTGTGCTCAAGATTTTTAAGGTAATTTAACTCAATTTAATTTAATTCTGTCTCTACCCCACAGGGACTCTAGTAGTGCAAATGCAGCTGCAAAGTCCCCAAATAACTGGATATAAATAGCAGAGCCGTTGACCTCCTCCCAAATCACATAAGCCTGGAATGCTGGTATTTTCCACTCCGTGGCTGGGGAAGGAGAGGGCTCGTGTGTGCCTGGGCCTGGTGTCCAGCCCCAGACAGATCCACGGCCACCCCACGCTTGCTGTCCAACTGGTCAGCTACTGGTGCCCTGACAGTGGCGTTTTATGTGCCACCCACACCAGTGAAATGCACGTTCAGAGGTCGAGGAGGGGACATTCCAGGAAAGGGAACATCAAATCTCTGTGGAAAGGGGTGTTTTAACCGAGGGCAAACCCCTCTTCCCCCTGAAAAACGTGGCACCAAGCGAGGATCTCAACACCCAGAGGGCCATCCTGGTGATGGGCTTCCCAGGATGTGTCTTCCCCCTGCCTGTGTCTGGCTGCATCCCATCTGGAATGCACCAAGCAAGAGTGTGTCTGCCTCCAGCGTGACTCACACACGAGCTGCTCACGGATCCCACACAGCCCAGCCTTCCGGGCTTCTCCCACACATTCCCATCCCAGCACGGCCCCGGTGCTGCCAGTGCGGCTGGGAGAGGCTCATCCCAAAGCGAGGAGGCATTAAAAGATTCTTCTCCTGCCTGGTCCAGTGTACTGCAGCCAAGTACAGAAATTTGGCCTGGAATAGATTAAAAAAGGGGGTTTGTGTGAGGACACAGAAAACGTGACACTGCAAGAGGCAATGCGTGTGGCTCGTTTGACAAGAGGGGCTGCAAAGCATGGGATTTTCCACGGGGAATGGTCACAGGGATAGGATGAGGAAAGAGGGGGGTAAATGCCATGGAAAGAAGCAAATGAATAAATACTAATTAGTCGGCCACAAGGTAATTCAAACTAGAAATCAGTTAAGGTTTTCTAAGTAATAGAGGAGTAAGGATGCAAAAATCTAGGTTTTAAGTGTTTAGCCCCAAATGATTTATGTTTATGGAGGCATCTGGTGACCAACAAACCCGTGGGTACATGAGATGATTGTGGTGCCACAGATCCAGCTGGGATCGAGGCAAAGTTAAAGGAGAAACAAGAAATTACCCCAGTTTCAACCTCTCCTTTCACATTTAAGGTTTTCCCACCAACCCCGTCCAGAAGGATTTGTCTTCCCACACCAACCAACCCACATTGTCCCACCACGAGCTCATCTTCACCTCGTGTGGGTGAAGACTTTTGGGAGCTGAATTTCACTCTCTCCCACCACCAGAAGATGCTGAGGAGCGGCTGGATCACAGCAAGCACGGCTGTTTGAGGATTCCAGGTGAAAAAAAGGCTGAGGAGCACTAAAATCACATCAGGAGTGTTTGTGTAAAACAAGATTAGCACTGGCTATTGCCATGGCAGGTATGTTGGTGCTCTGAGGAATCCCTGCACCTGAACTATTTGTTTACATGCTGGAGGGCTTGGTTGGTTTTTTTTTTTTGTTTGGTTTTTTTTTTTCCACTCTCTGTTTTCATTATTCCTGCTCAATTAGATGGGACATTTAGAAACTGCTACTCTGTATTGCTTCTCCCTCCGGGCTGTTGGTGTTTGCTCACAAAGTTCCTCGCAGCTGCTCCAGCCCTGATGGAGGAATTGTTGCTGCAGCTGAAATCAGCCCCTGAAGAATGTGCAAAAGGAGCCAAATTCATCTCGGGGTTAGCCTCGCTCAAATCACGCAGGGGTTAATGTGGCCGGGGTACTCTGAATAATCACAGCAACTGAATGAGTAAATAAATAAAACTCAGCTTGTCCAGTTGGCCAACAAGATGCCAAATACAGGTAATGGATACAGAAAATCTCCTTTAGCCTTTTTCCCTGTTTCTAAACTCAGAGAATGATCCTTTTCAAACTCGTGGGGCAAGGTTGTGTTTCTGGTTGTGTGCAACCTGAAGACTGAATAAATTACCAGAAAAAGGTCGGTATTGTTTGTGTTGTGCCCCAGGCGAGCTGAGGAACAGAGAAGCTGTGGCTGCCCCGTCCCTGAGTGTCCAAGGGCAGGACTTGGGGCAACCTGGGCTAGTGGAAGGTGTCCCTGCCCATGGCAGAGGGCTGGAATGAGATGATTTTAAGGTCCTTTCCATTCTGTGATTCTACGAAGCAGGAGAGAAGGACGCACGCTGTCCTGACTGGTGAAGGTTTTCATTTATAATGGGTCCCTCAAGTCCAGAACTACTGCTAAGTACAGCAAATCAGCTAGAAAACTTCAGGGTAAAAAGGGGATTGAATGCTGAATGTGACAACTCTTTATAATCACGTATTTATCAGGAGAACAGCAAAGGTGAGATCCCATTGTTGGTGTTTGCACTGCGTACCCGTGTACGAGAGGGTTAAATACGTAACACAAATCTCTAACCATAGACACAGATGTGAGCTATGGATGGTGTTTAGCACACAAAAAGCCAACCAGGCTAATTAAAATCATGTTTCCTCAGATTACACCTGTTGGGGGAAATATCAAGGGAGAACCGGGGCTTTATCTGCAACTCATGGCTGCGTAGGGAAATTGTATTTGACAAGCTGGTTTATAAGAATGTTCCTACAAAAGAGGGAGATGAAAGGCACTTAAAAATCACAGCGCTGCCTCTGGTTCCCACACCAGCATCAAAGTGCTGCTTCCCCTGCCTGGACGGGGCTTTGAGGATATTCCCCTGCTTTAATGATCAAGCGTGCAGGAAGAGCTCTTGCACCGATAATGACCCTTGATTAAGATGTTTGTTTAGGTCGTTGTATTTTCCTCTCCAAGGCTCGTTGTTGGGTGCAGGGCGTGACAGTGCCAGCACGGGAGCCGCGCTGGTCAGTGACAGACATTCTTCTGGTGCTGGAACAGAGGGGTCACCCCCTTGAAAAGCTTCGTGTTTGTGTAAAATAGAGCTGCAACTCCCAGAGCCACGAAGAGATGAAGGGTCTGGAGCACCAGGAGTGGCTGAGGGAGCTGGGGGGGCTCAGCCTGGAGGAAAGGAGGCTCAGGAGGGATCTTCTCCCTCTCCACAAGTCCCTGACAGGAGGATGGACACAGGAGAAGTTCGGGCTGTGCTCCCAGGGAACAAGGGACAGGATGAGAGGAGACGGCCTCGAGTCGTGCCAGGGGAGGTTTAGATGGGATTTTTGGGAAAAGCTGATGGCGGAAAGGGTGGTTGAGCATTGGAACAGTGCTGGAATCACCATGCCTGGAGTGTTCAGAAGGGCACGGGGAGGTGGCAGGTGGGCACGGGGTTTAGTGGTGAACACGGTACTCACTCGGTGATCCTAGAGGGCTTTTTCAGCATTAGGGATTCTGGGATTCGTTTCTCATTCTGATGCTTTTGGACACGTGCACCGCAATTAATGTGCCTTTACTAATTAAACCTCCACGGATCGTGCAGGACAAGACCTCGCTTTGCAGGGAGTCACAGCTTCCCTCTGTGAGACAGAATCTTATTTCTCTCTTGGTCCATCAACACGGATTTCTCAGTTCCAGCAGCCCGGGGGAGCCCCTGACCCACCTCGCACCCCCGACCCGCGGATGAGCAGCGGCTCTCCCGGCACCGGCACCGGACCGGCGGAGCTCTGTCCCGCCCTGGCGGCCGCCCGCGCCATTGCACCCGCGGGCACCGCGACCTCCACGGGATCCGCAATGGGGCCACGCTCCGCCGCGCCCCGGCCTGGAAGCGAGACCGCGGCGGCACCGGGCAGGCACCGGGACGCGGTGCCCCAAACGGGACTCGAACCTGTGATATTGAGCCGCGCAGCCGCCCCAGCCGGGACTCGAACCCGCAACCCGCCCCGCCGCCGCTTCCCTCCAAGGGGCCGCTGAACAGCAACACAGCCGGGNGGGTGCGCGCGCCGCCGTGACGTCATCGCGCGCCGCGCCGTGACACGTCGGCGGCGGCGGAACCGCGAGCCGGATGTGCCAAGATGGCGGCGGCGGCCGGTGCTGGGGCCGTGAGGGGCGGCGGCGCCCGCGCCCGCTGCTGAGGGGCTTCGGCCGGCGGGGGCTGCCAGGTACCGCGGGGCGCGCCCGGAGGGAGGGCCGCGAGTCCCGGGTGGGCTGCGCGAGGAGCGCCGGGCCTGAGGTGCGGGCCCCGGTGTCTCCGGTGTCCACCCCGCCGTGCCTCAGTGTGGGCCTCGGGGCTGTCGCAGCGCAGGAAGCCGGCGGGTCCCGCAGCCCCCGGGCTCGGCCTCCGGGCCCGGTTGGGGGGGGTTGTGGTGCCGCAAGGAGGGGCGAAGGCGCTGCCGCAGTCTCGGGGCTGCGCTGCCCGGGGGTTTTCCCGCAGGATTGGGGTTGCTCTGGGTGGTTTCGAGTGGGGCGGTGGGAGAGGGACACGCTGCGGGAGTCCGAAGGTTATTCCGTGGGGTGCGGGAGGGAGAAAGCCAACATCAGACGGTTCTATCACGTACTCCCTTTGACAGCACCTAGCGCTGGTCCCGGGTCAGGGTTGTTTTTCCGAGCTGTCAGGTGCCACAGGTCTGTGCAACTGGTGCTGACTCAGGAGTGCAGCTGCCTGAAAGCGTCCGGAGCTGCCGCGCTAAAGAACCGGCAGTCGGGCTCCTTCCAAAATAAACGGGAACGCTCTGTGCTGCTTCTGTGCTTTTGATTCCCAAAGAGCTGTTTTCGTGGAGTCACAGACTGGTTTGCGTGGGAAGGGACCTTCAAGATCATCTCGTTCCACCCCCTGCCATGGGCAGGGACACCTTCCACTAGCCCAGGCTGCTCCAAGCCCCGTCCAGCCTGTCCTGGGACACTTCCACGGATCCAGGGGCAGCCACAGCTTCTCTGGACACCCTGTGCCAGGGCCTCCCTACCTTCCCAGGGAATAATTTCTTCCCCATATCTCATTAAACCTGTCCTATACCAGTTGAAAGCTATTCCCCCTTGTCCTGTTGCTACATTTTAACAGGATAACGTTTGTAACTCTGGTTGCTGTTTAGGAAAAGCCCGGTAAGAATCTGACAGGAGCATGGATGGTGTGGAACGTGTTCAATCTGTCACCCACATGGGTGCAGATGTGCAGCTGTCTGCGTAAGATAAAACTGAAAAAGCAGTTGCTGATTTTGAAGCTGCAAATCTCATTTTCCAGCTGTTCCTGTGTTTGAGATTGATGTGGGGTTTTTTTGTCGCTTTGTTCTCGTTAGGAACCTGGGTATGTGAACGTGTTATTTATCGTTTGGTTCATGTGTGAGGATGAAAGTTAATATTAGTCCTCTGTAACCTGCTTTGGGGGCATACTTATTCTGTTCAAGAGTAATTTATTTAGATAGGATTAAATTAATTGTCCCCCAAGAAATTATTTCTTTATAGATGAAGCTATAGAGCTCATCAGGCGAAATTATTTTTATGGCCTTGTCTAGAGGGTTTTAATCTTTTTTTCCCTCTTTGGCAATGTTTTTTTGGTACACCTGCAAACACCTTCTGCAGTCGTTACTCCTGGTGACTCATGTTTAGCAGGCTGGTCTGCTTTATCAATTAATAAACTGGCTGAAAGTTAAGAATTTCCAAACTGCATAAAGCAGAGGTGGATTGCTCTTAACTTGTACAGTTATTTCTAAATTCCTTAAAATCAGCATTTCTGTTAATCCTGGATGAGGCACAAGGGAGGGTCAGTAGCACTGTGTTATCTTCTGTTTAAATTACCTGACATGGGCACGTTCGTTTCATTTGGACTCAGTTCCTCAAATCTTGCTTGCTTTTACTACTGTGTGCAGTCTGTTAATATTAACTTTGCTTCTGAGGAAGCTGATCCCTTGTATTGAACCTCTGTCGTGCACCATCAAAGATCCTGTTAGAGGAATGGCAAGTTCTGCCTTAAAGTAGGACTTTACACTTATTTTAATTAGCTAATTACTGGTACGGGCTGTTACCAAAATATGGCAAAGTATTGGGATTTTTTTAATGAGACACTGCAAGGAGCAAAGTCCACATTAGACATTTGGAAGTGGGTATTTAAGTTGGCTTTTGTGCTCAGCTGTATTTCAGAAACAACTTTTCTATGAAAAAGAGCACAATTTAGTAGATACCAATATTTTGTTCAGTGAAGTGTGTGCTTTCCAGGACATAACTGCCTTGGCAGATGGTTTAATTAGCTTTTTTCCTCCCCAGTCCAAAGTATGTTGCATAAACCCATGAGTTTATTTGGAGGCGAGAGAGGAGTTTTTAAAGTCTGCTTAATACAACAAAGAGCACGATGAAAAAGAAATGGGGATGCCCAGAACAGCCAGAGGTTCCTTAAGCATTTGGAAATTGGGATGGGTGTTTAGGCAGGGTTTCCTGGAAACGTGGTTGGCAGCAAGGCTGGTAAGCATGGCCAGCTGGAAAACCTTCACCTCAGGGTTGTAACGGGAGAAAAGATTGCGGAGTCCTAAAATCTTCTTGTAAGCGTTCCTTGGTGGAATTCAGCAGCAGGGCTTTAGAAAGGGTGGTGGAGGCACACGCAAGCAATGCACGAAATTAATGGAGCTCTAATGCTTCTGTTGAAATCTGTTTTGTGTTGTCCTTCCCGTCTTAATGAAACACAAATTTATGGAGTCTTAACTGAAGATATGGCTATGGATTATATGGATATAGGGGAGAAATTGAGGGTCTCTATTTACTTTGAAAGAGGGACCTGGAGGCTGTTGGAGAGATTTTTCCTTAGGAGGAGTTGTACTGATGTCCAGTAAAGTCTGTGTGCTATGGTACTGTCAGTATGCTTTTAATTGGAATTTTTAGGTATAAATCTTTATGAAATACGTGTAGTATTTTTGATAACTAGAAACTAGAAGTGTATTGCGTTTGAAGTTCTCTGTAACTATTAAAATCTTGTCCTGATTAGAAACATCTGACTTTTCTGGCTTCCCATTTTACTGCTCTTACTGACAAGATGCTGAATCTTAGAAGAACTCCAAATAAGAATTGTACAGCTTTTTTCTTTTATAAGCAGAAGTGCATCTGGTATGGAACCATTGCTGTGGTTACTTCACTCTGCATATTATAAACAATGTTTGTTGTGTACTATGAGAAAACAGGATTGTCACATGTTGCTAAGGCTTTGCTGAGCTCCACTGGACGAGTATTGATGAATTCCTCTGGTTTTGTCAGCCTCCATCCTCTCCAGATTGTTAAGGGGGTGATAAAATTGAAAAAGACACCCTGATGGATTTATTGAACTTCCTGTGTACCAGATTCCTGACTGGTATTGTTTGGAGTTGGATTACTTCTGAGCGTGTCCTTCCCGCCCTGAAATGCAGCTGTAACCCTGATACTGTGCCAAAATCCAACTGGTGTTAAAGTGAGAATGGTCACTGATAGGTGGGGGTAGTTGATTGTTCTCCTATCCTTAAATTGAGTTTTGCTATGCAGCATTCACCTAGAAGAGACAATATTTGTGATCAAGATTCAATTGCCTTTCTCAAAATAAATAATAATACTGTGCCACGCAATGTTTTCTTGGTTAAACCAGAAGTGGACTGTTGAGGGTGATAACATCTGATGAATTCCTTCCTGGGATGCTTCTCATCTCACCTGTGAAAAGGTCTATTCACGTGGAGTGCCAGTGCATCAGGGCTGAAGAGCATCTCCAACAGCATTAGAGATAGATAATGACTTCTCAACTCTTCATAATTAAATTGAGCAGGGCGTGGTGCTGCAGGCTGTGTTCCAGGCTGGTTGCTGTCCTTTTTGTGGTGCATATTTCTAGGAAATGTAACACTGGGATGCCACTGGAGGGTTTAACTCTTAGTACAGGTCTGAACTGTGTTTAATTAGTCTTACTTGGATATATTTGTTAGTAGAATTGTTGAATAATGTGCATTGATGCCACACAGCCTCACACTTCACTAATGGTGAACTCAGATTTAGAAATATAATGGAGTGTGTCAGTTTCTTACATGTTCTGAGGAAAAGGGAGATACTTTCCGCTTCAAAAGTTTGGGTGCTATTGCGAGAAAGGGAACTGACTTGTACCTGTGTTGTCTCAGCAGGGCAGAAGAGATCTCTGTACTGCCTCCACGGCCGGTTTGTCACCGTGTGACCCTGCCCGAAGGCCACCATGCAGCAGCCGCCGCAGGCGGTCCCAGCGGGAGCGGCTCCTCCTCCTCCCGCCGGCGTGGCTCGCAACATGTACTGGAGGAACAGCCCGCTCAGCAAGAGGGCAAACGCCGCAGCTGCCCCGGTGCAGCCCGTGACAGACCCGTTTGCCTTTGGCAGGCAAACCCCACAGGGCTCCCCTCTAGATAATCCATCCAAGGGCAACGCACTGGCGTTCCCACAGCCAGCCCTTGTGCATCCGCCGCCCTCCCGTGCCGGGGACAATCCTCATGGACCACACGTGTCCCTGTCAGCTCCCGTGTCTCAAGCAGGGCTAAGCACCAGTACCTTTTCTAATGTTCCAGTTCCTTCTCCGTCCCCGGGGTACGTTATAAATAGTGCTGCAGAAGGGCATCCCAACGCCGATCTCGGACTCCGTGGGCCTGCAGTGCCGTTGCATTATAACCCAGGAGCAGCAGTGGAAAATTCTTTCAGCGTGCATCCTGGAGTGCTGTCTGCAGCGAACAGACCTGGAGCTAGACAGGATGTTGGCAGGGATCCAAACGATGCGCCTTCAGGACCCAACGCAGCAGCACTCTTCCCACCACCTCCCCAGCAGCCTGGGTCGCAGTGGAGGCCTGTCCCAGGGAATCTGCAGTCTCCAGTTCGGAATTTTGTGCCCTATCCTGAGCCGTCTCCTCAGACTGACGTTCATAACATTTCTCAGCCTTCTGTCAGCACTTCTCACCCTCCTCCGCACACAAATGTCCCACAGGGTCCTGGCCACCAAGGTATTCCACAAAACATCGTGCAAGCGCCTTTATCCGCTGGTTGTGAAAAGAATGGGAAAAATGGCCCTGCAAACAGCAGTCATCACATGAACAGCATCCAGCCTGGACATGTGTTTAGGCAGAACACAGAAATGACTAACCCTTGGTTAAGCCAACCTTACCAGGAACAGTTTTACCCACAGCCACCTTTGCAAGACTCCGGTTTTGTCCTTCCCACAGCTCAGGAAAACAACCCCAAAAACCAGTCTCCAGCTATGTCTGAAACATCAAATAGATCTGTTCCCACAGATCGAGATCCAGGAACTCTCTCCATGTTTTTCCAAGGGGATGAGGCAGAAAATGAAGAAATACTTTCATCTGAAAAAAATTATGTAATGGAGAAAACAGAGTTTGATGCCTGTCAGCCAAATTCAGCCTCCTTGTATCACCAGCCTGTGCATCCTCAGCAGGTGGCAACCAGTGTTCTCTCTCAGGCACAGCTCGGTACAGGTTCAGCTGGTGAGATGGTACAGAAAGGAATGGATGTCCAGTACTTCCCTAAAATTGTCAGTCATCAGGAGGCACAGGCTGCTAAGCACTCTCTGTTTGCTGGTGATGGCAAGGCGCAGATAGGTGACACAGCTGCTGGGTCCCAGTACGAAAACGTGGAGAACCTGGAGTGCATTCAGAATCAGGAGGTGCTGCCAAGTGAACCACAGAACATCAGTGCTTCATCCCCTGCTGCTGGTCCTGATCCGTACAGGTACGGATCCTTCCCGGGTCAGATGCTTCCGAAGAACGCTGTTGTGAGCCATGCTGAAGGAGGACCAAACTTGGAGGCACCTGATTCCTTACCTCACCCTGTCCGACCAGACAGTGTCTCTTCCAACTACAGCAGCATTAGCCACAGGAGCACTTCCAGCTCAGCACGGCCCCCAGAGCAAGTCGGTACATTTATCCAGCAGGAAATTGGGAAGCCTGATGAGGAATCCTCTGCCAGCTTCTTCAAACAGATTGACTCCTCTCCTCTGGGAGGTGATTCAGGTGAGCTAAACCTGAGCAAGAGCTACCATGGCAATCTATCCCAGCCTCCCACTCCAAGTCCTCCTAAGCCTACAGGAGTGTTTCAGACGAGTGCAAATAGCTCTTTTGAACCCGTGAGGTCCCATGGAGTTGGTATAAAACCTGCAGAGATTGACCAAGCAAAGATGGTGGTTGAATTAAGAGAGAACCACTCAAACCAAAAGAATATCAAGAAGAACACAGCTGTGCCTGCTGCATCCCCTGGCAATCTTGAACAGCCACCAGATAATCTGGAAACAATTTACATGCCTCAGGTACACCCAGGGCCTCTTGCAGGCGCTGGGGAAGCTGGAAATACGCTGCACTCTGGACCTGTTGTGGAAAATATACAATCAGTATCTGAGAGACGGTCCTCAACCAGAGCTCAGGGAGCAGTTAAGAAGTGCGATAGCCCAGCAACAACTTTATGGGCTCACAATGAGTTACCAAATTTTGGGGGAAATGTTCTTCTAGCTCCTGCTGCTCCTGCAGTGTATGTACCTGCCAAACAGAGTGTGGAAGTCATTCAGCCACCAGAAGAAGGCCTGTCTAATCAGCAGCCATGTAAACCAGGGACTATTGCTGTGCAGCATTCCCAAGATGGAAATATAACTTTTGAAAATCTTGAGAATCCTCCCAAAATGGGGGAAGAGGAGGCACTTCAGTCTCAGGCAAGTTCTGGTTATGCAAGTTTATTATCTTCTCCACCTACAGAGTCTTTGCAAAATCAGCCTATCCTGATTGCTCAGCCTAATCAAAGCTATAACTTGGCTCAGCCAATTAATTTTTCTATTTCTCTATCTAATCAGCTAAGCAACAATGAAAACAATCAGCCAATGAAGGACTCTGGAGTTGGGGACAAGCCTGCAATGGGTCCCCAAACTTCACATGCTGGTGGGGAAAACGTGCCGTTACCTGTGATGCAAGTTGGATCTCTCTTAGTTAATGCACTTCCAAATACTAATCTGTTAAAACATAATTTATTACAAAGTCCTGTTAATTCTTCTGATGCTGCTTCTAATCAGCCTGCAAACTTGCTTATGAAAACACCTCTTAATTTGACTCCAGAAGGGCAAAAGAATGTTAATGTGGAAGGCCTTGTTCCTGAATTTGCTAGCAAGCCAGGGTCTAACTCATCTGTTTCTCCTGGGACAAATCTTCCCAGTGGAAGTGCAAGTGGACTAGTCCCCCCTGTTAATTCCATAGCACAGGCTAATAATTCTGCAAATCAATCAAGTAGCAAAGAAGCTGCTGGAGCACTCGACTTCACAGTGTCACGGACGTTGGAGAAAGGCAGCACCAGTAATTCTGTCCAGGTGCACAATCAGTCACCCTCTGGTGCTCCAGTCCAACAGGCAGCCAGTGGTGCTGCTCAGGTGCGTCCCGAGGTGCCTGACAAGCAACATTTCTATCAACAGGTGACAAAAGATGCACAGCACCAGGCTGTGCCAGACAGAGCTGCCCAGGGAGCTCTGCCACCCCAACCGCAGACGCAAGCAGCTCAAATGCAGCCACCAACATCTGGGCAGTCCTCAGTTCCTCCAGACTCCCAGATTTCCACAGGGGCTAAAGCCATGAAGCAGGGGGAGAGCCAGGTGCTGGGCAACCGTCCCCAGCCTGGGGGGCCCCAAGAGGCAGGTTCAGCCCAGCCAAGGTATGACCAGACGAGTCCCGGGAAGCAGCCGGTGTCGGAACAGCCTCCAGGTGCTCCAGCTGCCACAGCCCCTCCTGCCACCACTGCTCAGTCAGTCCCACCCAACGGGCAGCAGGACCTGCAGCGTCCACCCCCGCCTCAGACCCCTCAGGATGCCTTTGGTCCACCCCAGAACCCTTACTACTACTACAGACATCCTTACGATGCTTACCAGGCTCCATATCCACCACCTTATCCTCCTGCAGACCCCAGGACTGCAGCTCACCTTTATTACATGGTAAGTTTTTATTTTTCCCTTTCTTCCCCCTTAGTATGTATTATTAAGTTTCATTTCTGAGTTATGAATTTAAACAGTTGTCTCATGAACAACATTCAGCAGAGCATTCACAGTAAGTGTTTAAGTGTAGGGAAAATCGAGACAGCAGTAACAAAACTGACCCTGCAAAGATTATGGAAACTTAAGTAGTTCTGCTAACAATTCCAGCTGGCACAGATGTCAGCTCATAGCAATTTGTTTGGTTCTTTGGAAAAAGTTGGCAGTTATAAATGGCTTGGCTGCCCAGGTGCTCAAATTTGGTTCCTATCTGCTGCCTGAATTAGTGATGATTTAGTAGAGAGGTCAAACTGCCTTTAGTCCAGACGTAATAGGTTTTTCCCTCTAAGTTTAGGATATTAATAACCTGACTGCCACAAAAAGTAATGAAAGCTAAACTGTAGTTTATTAATCTGCATCTCTTCAGGTATCACCACTGTGGTGTGAATGGTGATGTTTTTTGCTTTTAACTGTTGCTTTGGAGGTGTGAAGCCTCTTCCCTTGCCTGTGCTTGTGTGTTGCAGGAGGACAGCTACGGGCAGTACGACCCCCGGTACCGACACTACGACAGCAGCGGCACCGCCTACGCGGAGCCCGGGGGCTATCGCTATCCCGAGCCTGAACGGCCCAGCTCCAGGGCCAGCCACTGCTCTGACAGACCTTCCTCCAGGTGGGTAATTCCTAAATGGAGTCAAGATCTGGATACCCCAGAGCAGAGACTGTAGTGATGCCTGTTGAAGTTGTACAGCGTAAAGCACGGGGAGGAATTCGAAACCTCTTTGTGCGCTGCAGTAGGGATGGACGGTATCAAATGGCATTTCTGGAAAGGATACAATTCCCCAGCCTTTTCTCTTGCTACAGCCTTGTTTTTCCTTTCATTCATTTCTCTGGGGGTTGTTGGTGTTTCTGCCAGGCAGGAAGTCACTGCTGTGGCCTCAGTGCTGCTGTTTGCTGTGAAAGAGCAGTGCAGGCCATGGGTTGTTAATCAATACTCATTTATTTTCTGCCTTGCACTTAAGCAGGGGCCCCTCATTCTGTTAATGAATGGCACTTTTGCACATTGGTTGGGATCTGCCTTGCAAGCACAATGGATACACAGTGGTTCAGGTGCTCAGAAGAAAGTGGTGAGTCAGGTGACAACATCCTGGTGCTGTGTCAGGTCAATTTGTGTGTCAATTCCCTCAGCTGTGGATAAGCTTTCCTCACAAAGCTCCCAGGCTGTGGTCTGGCTGGCAGAGGTGCTGTGTGAACATGTCCCACCCACTCATTTCACTGCAGGTTTTGATTAGGGAAACTTAAAAGCCTTGATGTGTCTGATTAATACGAAATAAAGAAATTTAAGAGGGGAACAATGTGTTCAGATGCTACTTGAAAATTTTAAATAAAAGTAGGATTAAATCTCTAGTATTTCTCAAGAAAGAAGCAGCAAATTACCTTGAAGAGATTGCTGCTTTCTGATGATTATTTTGTAGGTTATTTGTATGAACTTCAAATTAATGACAAAATGTTACTGTTGTTGTCTGCTGAGGGGTTTGCAGTTTCCAGCAGAGAAACTCCAGTTACCTGTCTGGAAATTATTAAACCCTTTGTAGTATTTGTCTGTTGTTGGTAGTTCACTCATGAAGCAGTGATCAGATTACAAGTACAACATTTTGATTGCCATCTCCGGAAGATTATAGATGTATTTTGGTCTCGAGGAGCACAAAACAGTGGCTGCAACTCCATGTGATGGCTTTCACCATTTTCTTAAGTGAATTTAAGTGTGCTGCAAGCTCTTGAAGTGAGATGATAACCTGTAGTAGCACTTCCTGGTGTGTACTCTTCTGAGGTGCTATTTTTAGAAGGGGTTGAAGCTTCTGTACGTGGCAGTGGGCAGATCAAAGCCTGTTAGAAGTGGCTCTGTCAGGGCTGATGTGCGAGTGCCAGTGCAGTCAGACACGGACTGTGGTGTGGGGCTGCAGGGCGGCAGAGCTCTGTGTGTGTGTGTGAAACTGCCCTGAATGTGCCAGTGGTGGTGATGCAGCTTTGTAAACTCTGCTTGGGGGAGGGAATGAGCTCTCTCTGGAGGAGGCTGGGGAGACTGGTTGGGTGGCTAAACCTGATGTGATAAGATCAGACCTCCTCTGCAGAGCGAGTGCTGTGTTAGCAGACTTCCCACACTCCTTGGCTCGCTGGGCCACTTTGGAGTTTGCACTCTCAGTTGTAGGACCAGTTGTAGGGAAGTGTGGAAGTTCCCATCATTCCACAGTGGCATTTGTGTGCACAAGTGTGTTTCTGAGTGTAATGCACCTGTGTGGGTACAAACATACGTGGATGTATACATATATATACATTTATGTGCATGCACATACATGTAGACGCTGCATTTTTCATCTAACATTCATCCTCTGGCTTTTTTCAGAAATTCTAGGATGATGACCTGAAAAATTTATCTTACAGAGTCTCATGATTTTTCAAATAATGGCCACATCTTTCTTTTTCCATCAGAAGAATTCTAATAATTTTTTTTCTGTGCACTGACTCTTATTTGCTGTGTTGGTTTTAGCCATGTTTTTGTGCTCGTTTGGACAATCAGCTCTGTAAATGAGTATTTTCTTCAGTAGAAGCTGTATAATAAAACACTGTTAAATTTGGAGCAGCCATTATTTCTTAATGAAATGTTAAATTATTGACTCCTCTGTTGAGGCAGTTCAAAGGATGCTAATTATAGCAGTAGTTTTTGTGATTAATTGTCTGTAAGTAATTAAACTTATCACCAAAGCAGTTAACAAAGCCACTAAATTATTGTGTGCTAAGGCCTGTCAGCTTTTGATGGCACACAACAATTTAGTGCTATATTGGGTTGTAAAGGCTTTATTTTATGATTCCCTGATTTTCTGGAAATGCATTATTTTAACTATGGAACTCTATGTAATCAGTTATGGCATAGAGTTTTTCCTACCTCCTGCTGACTTTAGAAGAGATCAAGGTGGAATAACAACTTTTTTATACTTGTGTGCTTTCTTTCAGGCAAGGGTATCCAGAAGATTATTATGGAAAAAGTGGATGGAGTGATTATTACTCAGGCTATTACCCAAACTCATATGATTATGGGGGTAAGGTGTCAAAAAGAACTCTTATTTTTTTTTCCCCACAGAAAACTGCAGGTTTAAACAATAATTTATGGGGAAGAGAAATTTTAAGATCAGATAATTCACATTATTACAACTGATGTCCTTTCAACGACCAGCAAGAATAAAATTGTGCTACTGAAAATTGATATTTTGCCCGCTTCAGTTCTTAATACCTCTCCCTCCTTCCTGTGTGTTTTTTATTCATCAGAAATAGCAAATAGAACATAAAGTAAGTTTTTTCCTCACTTCAGTTTGCCTTTCCTTTGTGAAAACACTCCACTGTAAGGGTACAGAACGGTTTTGTTGCACGTGTTGCGAGGCTGCCTTTCACTGGGGTGTATCCTCCGTGTGTGACCCACAGGCAAACCTGTAAAGTGAATTTTGGGTGGGTTTAAACAGAAGTTGACTCATGCCCGGATTTTGGTTTTGTTCATCATTATCTAAGTGCTCACTGAGACATGCTGGCATTGGGAGTCTGGAGGTAATTGCTTGTGTAGTGCCTGGGAGGGTTTTAAGCAGCATCTGTCCACATCCTGAGATGTTTTGCTTGGCACTCTGCAGAGTGATCACAGAGATTCTGGGAATGTCGTAACAAATATTGGGATTGAGTTTTAAAGATGTTAGAAAAGATCTGATGGCAAACACTGACCCCTCAAGAGTAACTAACTGTAACAACCCTGTTTCTCTAAAAGGTGTAAAATTAATTTTTTAAAGCTTTTTTTTTAAACTAAAAAGAAGTGGACATATTTATGTAACTTCAAGTACCTTACTTTGGTTTTGCTCTGTGCTTCAGGACCAAACCAGCTTGTAATGAAAGAGAAAGGAGTAGAAAAAAATTATAGGCAAAGACTACCAATATCTGAACCATTTCTTTTTCTTTCCCCAAGATCCAAGTCGCTGGGAACGATACCCATATGACCCCAGGTACAGAGACCCTAGAAGTTACGACCAGAGGTACTGGTATGATGCTGAACACAACCCTTACCAGAAGAGAGAAGCATATCCATATGGCAGCAGGTTTGTCCAGTCAATCCACGTTGTCCCAGTGCTCTTTCCAGAGCTGGGGCAGCAGATCCTCTGGAACAGACTATTAAAATGCAGTGTTGCACGTATTTCACAGCGTTGCTAGTCCTTTCTGTAGCTTTAACGTAGGTCATTGAGGGAAACCAGATGAGCTGTCACATCACTCTGAGAGGGGGATTGCAGGTAGCAGCGCTTGTTTTCAAACCAGTTGAACATTCTGTGGGTTTTTAGAACAAAATCTGAGTGTGATGTTGGTCTTGATCTTGAATAATCTGTATGAACTCCTGGTAGGAATGCCAGTTTGTTTGCTGTAACAGCAGCCTCAGCCTAGGCAGTGATTTAAGAACCCTCCTGGAGTGAGGCCCAATTTTCCAGCCACCTCCCTCAGGGCCGTGGGTGGCTGTGCTCACTCCTGCTCCCTGTGTCCCTCAGGAACGACCGATACGAGGATAACTGGAGATACGATCCCCGTTTCACCGGGAGCTTCGACGATGACTCGGAGCCCCACAGGGATCCCTACGGGGACGAGTTTGACCGGCGCAGTGTCCACAGCGAGCACTCCGGCCACAGCCTGCGCAGCTCCCGCAGCGTCCACAGCCGCCAGAGCAGCTTCAGCTCTCGCTCCCAGCAGGTGAGTTCCAGCTGCACACACCAACCTGGCGCTTTCTCTCTTGGGGGTGGGGGAAGCATTAGAAAATAAGAAAATGTTTCGGGTGTTAGCGCGGGGAATGTGTGTTTTGAAGGCTTTTGTGAGTTAAGGCTGTTTTGTAATGTAGCTTTGAACTTAATGTTTGTCACAGTTGTCAAGAGAACTTTAACCAAAGTCAGCACTCAGCTGTGCAAGTTGCTGCACACACAGAAATGGAAAATTTCCTCTGCTGAATCCATTTGCTGTTTGTGAGAACTTTGCCTTCCCTGTGCTCAGCTGTAGTGGACAGTGTGCCTGGCTTTGTGTCATGTCATTTTTCTCATCACAAGCATGCCTGTGTTACTGAACTTGGGATGTGTTAAAGGACTAACTCCATATTTCTATGATGTTATTGTGACTTTAAAAGCAAAAACCAAAGCTAACTGATTACTCATCCACTTACACCACAAGCACAGATACCTGAAAACCTCAGAGAATATTTGGCTAGTTTTTGAGGTGCAGTTTTTGCTTGTGCAATGGGTCATTTTACTTGTAGTTGGTTCATGTGTTGGTTCATCATGTTTCTTGGAAGTTTAGGTGCTTTTCCAGTCTGAATTCCAATTCATTTAGTAATACTTGAAGCAGTGTTGGAAATCATTTAGGCATTAGTCTTCAGGCACCTGAAATCATTTGGCATTTGTTGGGTTTATTTAATTGAGATTCTCCATCTGTTACAACAGAGGTGAACGTTCATTCCGACCCACGGTTGTTAGTAACAGAACTCATGCTTTTCACACAAGCACATAGAAATTCTGTTGTGAGAGAACTGAACATGCTTGAATGTGCACAGATCAAATGATGGTAGAAACACTGCAGGAGAAGACAAAGATAAATTATTTATCTGCTGCAGCCTGTGCTACAGAAGGGTCTTGCCGGGTGGTTTTCTGCAAGGCAGCGGTGCAGTAAGCCTGGTTTACGAGGAGCATTGGGAATGGAAGCTGTCAGGAGGGAATGCTCACTGTCTGCAGTCCTGCTTGCAGTGCTGCTCGCTTTGTGTAACTCCCAGCTAACCCTCACTAATGTGATCTGTCCAGAGCCAGCTCTATAGGAGCAATCACGATCTAACGGGTAATGCCTATGAAACCCCTGCGCAGGCAGTGTCGCTCCATGCAGATTATCCCTATGGAGGGTATGATCCCAGCTTCGATGGACAGCAGCCTTTTACAGACTATGGCTACCCTGCTGAAACAGGCTGGTCAGCTGTGGAACAAGGTATGGACACACTGGGGAGGAAGGAGGGAAGGCATTGTGCTGTAGGTACAAAGCACTTCTCTGGAAAAGCTTTTCCAGAGTCTGTTGATGTCTGTCATTAGCTCTTTGGAGATGTGTTGTATGTTTGTACAGAGCTCACAGAAATGTGTCTGATACAAACAATCAAAGCCCCTGCATTGAAAAAAATAACTAGATTTTAAAGTTTTGTAGTCTAGTTTTGTTCTACTTATTGCAAATCTTCAGATTTGGGACTTTGGGACTATAAAGGAACTGATTAATTGTTTCTTACAGAGTTCAGCCAAGTTAAATGACAGAGTGTTTTCCACTAACACTGCAGGATTATTGAATTGGGTAAATACATCAGCAAGTTTACTTAGTTGCAAGACAGGTTACCTGTTCTTATTTTATCTTTTCTCCCCGTTTCAGCACCTTTAAGGCCCTCAACACCCGAGAAATTTTCAGTGCCTCATATCTGTGCCAGGTTTGGGCCTGGGGGCTTCTTAATAAAAGCGCTGCCAAACCTGCCTTCTGAGGGCCAGCCAGCTCTGGTTGAAATCCACAGCATGGAGGTAAAGTTTAAAAGGAAAAATGGGCAGTAATGGAATAAAGGTCTTTCTTTTGGAAGGGGAGTAGGGAACTTGAATCTGTAACTTCCTGATTTGTTTTTTTTTCATGTCAGTGTATGTATCTTTATCAGTTTGGGCTGTAATCATAAGTAAAACAGTGAATGTGAAAGTTCTTTTCCTCTGAGGGATGACTTAGTCATGAGCTGCATTGGCTCTTTATAATTTTTGTTCAGGATGATGTACAGAGTAACTTGCATCTAAAGTAGATTTCATCATTTATCATCCTTGAGCAGATTGCAAGTCACTTTGTATTTTGTTTAAGAGGCTTGATTACTGATGGGTTATGTTCAGGTCTGTGTGTTTTATTGATAAAAAGCAAAATTCATAGTTTTAAGGATTTCTTATGGATTATATTTGTGTTTCAGACTATGTTACAACATTCTCCAGAGCAAGAAGAGATGAGAGCATTTCCCGGTCCTCTTGCTAAGTATGTTCTTACAGTTTCCAGAAATAGCTTCAAAGCATTCAGAAATTATTTCTTCATTGCCTGTAAATTACAGGATTTAAACTGACTTAAAACATTTGTGGCTTTTCACCTGCTTAAATAATACAAGAGCTTTAAATTTATTTCTCAGACTAATCACACATAATGACCTGAATGTTTATATACGTCTCGTTAAAAACTTCTTTTCTTATTTTTTTTTCAGGGATGAAACCCATAAAGTGGATGTTATTAATTTTGCACAAAGTAAAGCTGCACAGTGCTTTAAGAATGAAAATTTAATTGACAAAGAATCTGCAAGTCTTCTTTGGGACTTTATTGTACTGTTGTGCAGGCAGAATGGGGTATGTCTCACTGCTTGAGTTTTTATCTACCCTAAAGTATTTTGTACACAGATAGTTTTTGTATAAAGGTCAGGAATATGTGTTACAGTCCCTGATCTTGTAATAGTTCACAGACTGAAGGAATGTGGAAACTGGGCACTCATCCTCAGCTGCTCAGAGGTGCTGATTTTCTCATATTGCTGTCGAAGTGACAAATAAAATGCAGGCAGTGTTGAAATAACAGATCTTTCAATTTTTGTTTTCTCTCCACACACACAGACTGTTGTGGGAACAGACCTGGCTGAACTTCTGCTCCGAGATCATAAAACAGTTTGGCTTCCTGGGAAGTCCCCTAATGAGGCAAATTTGATTGATTTCACTAATGAGGCTTTGGAACAAGTGGAAGAGGAATCTGGTGAAGCCCAGCTCTCGTTTCTCACTGATAATCTTCTAACCACAATTGACAGTTTTGAGAAGGAGACTGAGAGATTCAGGGAGTTGCTGCTTTATGGCCGTAAGAAAGTGAGTGCCTGTGCTGCTACTTATTTTTGCAACTTTTGTTACAAAATATGATATTTCATGGCACTGTATTACATTGATACAGGAATGTTAGGCCCTACAGATCATAATCTAAAGCACAATTATAGTTGTGTGTTAGCTTTCATCTAAACAAACATGTTTTGATTTGATCACAAATTACTACTGTAAAGCTGTTTTTGTGAGTAACATGTGAAGCTATTCCCAGGAAGCTAATTTGTGTCTTGATTAGGATGCTTTGGAGTCTGCCATGAAGCATGGTTTGTGGGGTCATGCTCTGCTCCTTGCCAGCAAAATGGACAGCAGGACACATGCAAGAGTGATGACCAGGTACTGGGTTGCTTTTTGATTAGTGAGATTTGGCTGCCTGTTCTGCTGGTGAGGTGGAGAATGTCAAAATCATGTTTTAGCCACAGTAGCTCATGTAAGATTTATGCTTTAGTTTTACTGTGTATTTATTTGTCATTTGGTACTTTTACCTTGGGGTCTTCTGGCTATAAACTTGAACCTGAGAAGTTATTCTCTGCCACCTGTTCCATTTAAGGGGTATTTGAACAATGCCATCTGTGGCCTTGCTTGGAAAAAACTGCAAAAACTCAACTATCAGTTTTGTTAAAGTCAGCTGGTGTGGGGAGAATCCAGAGCTTTTTCCTAGCTTGAACTGACTGATGTTATAGTGACAGACCCAGTTCACTGGGAGTGTTTTACTTTTAAACATTATCCCCTGGACAGTTTCCTCTTCAGTGTAATATTTTCACACAGCACTTCCTTCTCTTGAACTAGGTTAGATTAATTGCCACTGTGAGCTGAAGTACATTTTAACTGCTTACCCCGTGTTTGTGTTTTGTTTTTCTCTGCAATGTCTCTGTAGATTTGCCAACAGTCTCCCAATTAATGACCCTCTGCAGACTGTTTACCAGCTCATGTCTGGAAGGATGCCAGCTGCATCCACGGTAAGATTCCCTGGGAGCTGCAGGGAGTAGTGGAGTTCCCAACAGAAATCTTTCCTAGAATGTCAGAGAAGTTGTTTTGGTCCTTTTTAGGTTTGAAACACTTACCCATGCAGAGCTCCAGTCACTGATTTGACCTAGTAATTCTTCTAATTTTAGTGCTGTGGAGATGAGAAATGGGGAGACTGGAGGCCTCATCTAGCAATGGTGTTATCCAACTTGACCAATAATGTGGACTTGGAATCCAGGACCATTGCTACCATGGGAGACACTCTTGGTAACTCTTGGGGAATGGACAGGGTGATGACTGAAGGAAAAGCTTTGATTGCTCAGCTTATTTTTTTGAAAACAGGCAATTTCTTTATAAAACATAAAGTGGAGCAGTTTTATCTGGGCTTGTCTCTATTGTGAAGGCATTTGAATGCAAAGCCAAACAATACAGGACACAACTGTGCCACTGAAATATCCTGAGCTCTGTCCTTTGTTTCTCTGCAGCTTCTAAAGGCCTCCTCGATGCTGCTCATTTTTGTTACCTTATGGCCCAAGTCGGGTTTGGAGTTTACACAAGGAAGACAACAAAGCTTGTCCTAATTGGATCAAATCACAGGTTTGGGTTTCTTTTTTTGTTGTTATTTTTTTAAACTTCCAATGCAAAAATTTGGCATTGAGAAAGTTTGACTGGATTGCATTGCTCCCCTTGTTCTCACAAGGCACAGCTGATTTTGAAATAACTATTTGATGCCCTGTCTTGTAGAAGTTGTTGGTATTTTGTGTCTAACAGAGCTGTGCCTGACTGACAGATCTGTGTTTATTGTCAGCTTATATAAACTCAAATAATATTTTTCTTCTCCTCTTCGAAACAGCTTACCATTTCTGAAGTTTGCCACCAATGAAGCCATTCAAAGAACAGAAGCCTATGAATATGCACAGTCACTAGGAAGTCAGCCTGGCTGCTTGCCCAATTTCCAGGTGAAGAGCTGTTCCTGTTTTGGTTTGTGTTTTGGCAGATTTCATGCTTTTAATGTCTCATGTGCTGTAGTCAGTGTGGCAAATATTTTATCTGCTGTAGTATGAAATATTCATGGATAGTAATGCCATATAGCTGTTTTCCTGTTGCCACGTTTCATTTTCACTTTTTTCACCTCTACATCCCGAACTTCTGAATTTTAACTTTTTAAATTGTAATTCTATATTCCATAAGAAAAATCCATCAGAATTTGCTGTAGATAAATAGACAACTTCCACTGGATGCAGTAGGTGAAAGAGGAGAATTGAATGCTTTTTCTTTAAATTTTAGCTGTGATAATGGGATATCTGAGCTTTCAGCTGAAATGCCAGACTGCCTTTTGTTTGTTACCACTCAGAGAGTTGTGATCACTTGGTTTATTTGTCCTGCTTGCCTCCCCCAGGTTTTCAAGTTCATCTATGCCTGTCGGCTGGCTGAGATGGGCCTTGCTGCCCAGGCTTTCCACTACTGTGAAGTGATTTCCAGAACTGTCCTGAAAGATCCACATTACTACTCCCCTGTGCTGATTGGCCAGCTAATCCAGGTAACAGGAGGAAGAATTAGGTGTTTGTGGCTGGATAGTGTAGGTGGGAAGCTGTGGCTGATGAACTCCCACTTTGCAATGGTTCCTCTCCTCAGATGTCATCCCAGCTGCGCCTGTTTGACCCTCAGATAAAAGAAAAACCAGAACAGGAATCTTTTATTGAACCCTCCTGGTTAGTAACACTTCGACATGTGGATGGACAGATCAAGGTACAGTGTGTGCTTTTCAGCATGAATTATTCTCTTTAAAGGATAAGTGTAAATCCAGGTTTTGAAATCCAGTGCCAATCACAGAAGCATGGGAAGTGACCTTATATACTCATGTCCTAAATTGCAAATGTTATGATGTAAACCAAGTGAATTTACCACACTTGAGTGCCCTGAGATTCAGTGCAGAATAAAGTTATGAGAGGCAGGTTTTTCTTAATACCATAATGCAAGGAGAATGGCAAGGCTCATTAGGTTTCAGTAACTCCTGCTGTAAGCAGGGGATCTGCTTGCCATAAAATTGTGTGTGAATTAGCATTGCTAGATTATAACAGAGAGGAAATAATTATCATTTATTTAAAGAGATGTGTTAGCAGTTTGAACACTGACCTAATTAGCTGTTTCAATTCAAAACCAAATAAACTCCTTAAATTATTGGCTGAACTTGGCTTAGAAATAACTGACAGTTCATTTTTTTGACTAACACTAAAAAAATATTTTCACACCTAAGATTTCCTTTGCTCTGTGTTCCCTTGTTTATGAACTGAATGTCTGGTACAGCTCAGTTAATAATATTTTGCTTTTCCGTGCAGGAGGGTGCAATAGCCTATAACACAGACAGATCCACTCCCCCTCCATATGAATGCAGCACTCCCAGCTCTGAACTGGACCGTGCCAGTCAGTGTGATGGGGGAGGTGGCCGTGACGTGGGTCCAGGTGCTGAAAATGCCTTGTTGGCATCCTTGTTACCCAATATGGCTCAACAGATGCAGAGCGTGCAGCTGATGCCTTCAGGTTGGTGTTTCATGTCCTTTGTGACGGAGAGAAAACAAAGGTTTCGGGTTTCTGACAGAAGAAACCACTTAAGGGGCTGGTTGGAGCAGGGAGATTTCACTTCTGTATTGTATCATTCATAGGGTAAAAGGTTCACACTGGAATTTCTGTTTAATTTTAACTCTTAATTCTGTTTTTTTTTCATGCTGCAGTACCTCAGGCTGTCCTTGATGGCTCAGCTGCCATGATTCCTCCTGGTGACCAGGGAGGTGTCCCCTTCTATCCAGTGGCTCCTCAGCCTCTTGGCCCTGGACCTGGCTTTGCACCTCAAGGATTTTCAAATCCCTATGGAACTGAACCATCCCCACTATATTTAGGGTCAACACTACCCCCAGGGGGGCCACCACAAGAAATGGAACCACGGCCAGAAGAGCAGACAAACCTGGAAACAGGTCTGGGATCTTAATAAACAGCTTTCCTTCCTTCTAAGGGGAATGAAGTGTTTTGGGGAATAATTCAAAACATCTCAGTATTTAAAAAATAGACATTTTTGGGTAATGAAATTCAAAACCACCATGTAATGGTACAGAAACATCTGTAGAAAGCTGTAGTATTCATCCTGGCTTTTTTGGCTTACTTTAAAAGTGAGGTCTGACTCAGCAGATCGTGGTTTAGACCCTGACAGATAATCCCTGAGTGCACTGGGATTGGCAGTTCTCTTTCCAAGGTCTGTATCAGGGATTTCTGCCTCTGGACATGAGCTTCTGGGACCCTGACAAGTTTTAATTCTGTGACAGCAGAGCCTGACACACGTGGAAGGAGGCAAACCTAAGTTTGGCAGAGTTTGAGATGTGAGGAACCTTTAACTGCCCCATCCTGATGGTTGCATCCCTCAGCCTGCTCTGGCCTCTGTTTAGAACAAACACAAACCCAGACAGGAGAGGAAAAAAATCACAGCAATTGCAGCTCTCATTCTTTAAAAGACCAGGTTCTCTTTAGCATAAAACTCATAACTGGTGAAAACTTTTGCCCTAAAACTATTGCGGGGCTTGGGGGCTTTGGTGTTTATTGTTGGTTCTTTTGTTGCTGTGTGTCCCTGCTANACAAGAAAATACATTACGTAATTTTTTTTTTTTTTAAGGAATGCAGAGAATTGCCCCAGAGTCTCCTTCACAAAACTCCTTCCCTGAACAGAGAGAGGATGATTTCTATGGCAGAATGGCTAATATGGTATTGTTATTTCATACATTTCCTCAGCTGCACTGAAGCACAATGCAAACACAAGAGGATTTGGGGGCTCTGTATCGCTCTTTAGCAAGAATTGAAGCTTGCTTTTTAGAAGTCCCCAGATAACCAGATTAAATGTCTTTAATTGCATGGAAATTCTTGATTAAAAAAAATTAATGTTGTGTCAGATATTTAGCTGCTTGTTTATTATGCATTTATGTCCTGGCTTTATATCTAACCAGGCACCAGGACAAAGATCCGTCTTTAGGTGTATTAACTTTTAGATCATTTCTGTTTATGGATTTTACCAATGAAGATTTTTTTTTTTAGGAAGATGAAACGTGATCCAGCACTGCAGCAGTGACAACTTTGTGCTTTCCTGTGTTTTTGTCACACAGGGCTACGGGCAAAGATCCCGAACAACCTCAGAGTCCTCTGCTCATTCTGTGGGACGAGAGAGATCCAACTCTGCAGCGAAACAACCCTCTCCTCCTCCCTCTGCTCCTGCAGGGAAGGAGACTAAAAAAGAAACAAAGAAGGAGGCAGCACCTAAAAAGGTAAAATTTCTTAGAAAGGCACCTACAGCTGGAGGAGATTTGTTAGTAAATGTGGTCACCCCTGGTCCATGGTACTTAAGAGGTCCTGGCTAAACTGTTTATTTCTGTTTATTAGTTGCCACTCTTGGCTCAGAGTTCAAGACCCTAGCAGAAAATGTGTTGTTGCATGAATGTTTCTTTTAACCTGCCTGTAAAGGCAGTGGTGAGAGAATTAACTGAGTAGATTTAATTTCTTTTCAGACTGGTGGAACTTGGTTTCGCTGGCTGATGGGAAAAGGAAAGAATGAGGCTCACCTGCCAGATGACAAGAACAAATCAGTAAGGCCCCAGAAATCACAAAAACCTTTATACACTTTAGTTTGTTCCTGATGTTCTCCTGGATGACAGATGAATGTTGTTTTGATGAGTAAACAAATGATCGTAAAACTTTTGAAGATTATTCTTATTCTAAGACTGGCTTTAAAAAAAAAAAATAGTTACAATTACTTTAAACTCTTTTAGCAGCTTGCTTTGAGCCCTTTGGTTTTGACTGTGATTTTCTTTTAGATTGTTTGGGATGAGCAGAAACAACGCTGGGTTAATTTGGATGAACCAGAAGAAGAGGTAAAAATCTGAGTCCTCTCTGATTTCTCCAAGTAGAAAACCAAAATCTATACTTAGCACAGAATTTTCTTTAATCTCTTATTCGCTCTTAAGAGCTGCTTTTTACTGAATTTGGATTAAAATGTACAACATCAGTCAGTGATGTGATTGGATTTTTTTTGTCTCTGCAGAGTAAACCTCCACCACCACCTCCAACAGGATTTCCTAAAGCTCAGGCTGCTCCCCCTGGGCCCGGAGGCCCACCTGGTGCCTCTGTCAACGTGTTCTCCAGGAGAGCAGGTAACAGCCAGCACTGATATTCGAGACTTTCTCCTGCATAAAACATGAAGGCAGAAGTCCTGACTTTTCCAGGGTTGTTTGGGAACAGTTGGCAGCTCAGTGGAGCTGTGGCTGATGCTGCCTTTGCTCACCC
This sequence comes from Oreocharis arfaki, assembly GCA_013398015.1. NCBI lineage: Eukaryota > Metazoa > Chordata > Aves > Passeriformes > Paramythiidae > Oreocharis > Oreocharis arfaki. The sequence goes on along the minus strand of VZRR01006276.1, from coordinate 20,800 downwards.
CCAGCTCCTTCAGTGCTGTCACAGTATCACGACTTGGGTGTTACTGTTTGTGTCCCCGGAGTGTTATTTTCTGATCCTGAAAGATACTTTAACCAAACTGTTCGAAGTAGACACAGGCATGATTAACACGAGGGTTATTCCTGTTTTTCTGCATGTTTCTGATGTAGCTGGGAGCAGAGCCCGTTACGTGGATGTCCTGAATCCAGGAGGAACCAAGGCAAGTGGTGCTCTTCCTGCACCATCAGACCTCTTTGCCCCCTTGGCACCAATGCCCATTCCTGCCAACGTGTTTGTTCCAAACTCAGGTGTGTGGATACGGTTGTGGGGGGGTTATATGGCTGTTTATGGGTATGGTGTGTTTGGCTAAATCCTATTTCCTCTGTAGTTCCGGGGGAATCCCAGCCCATGGAAGGGAGTGGAGCAGCAGAGCACACCCCAGCTGCAAACCAAACCAACACAGACCCTGCTGCAGCTGTGGAACCAGAGGTGGGTTAGAAGGAATGTCTTGTAGACAGAACTCAAACTTGTGATTCAAACCCCCTCATGATTCTGAGCAGCAGTTTCACAGCCACAATACATAAAGCACGTTATTGTTGTAGGGATTGTGGTTTAATGTTTTACTTAAAGAACAGGAGAAGGGAAATGCAAGTGAAAATGGAAGTGGGAAGCTGCATTTCCTAATTTGGCAGAGCTGCAGCTTCCATAGGTGCAGCATGTGCCAGGAAAGGGGCCCAGAATATGGGAAGAGTCTTACCCTGCATGTTACACCTGCCTGCTGTGTTGTAACATTGCTCTGCTTCAGTGGGATCTCTAAGGGAAATGTGGAATAGCCTCACAGTAACGGTGGTAAACAGAAGTGCCTTGTTTTTCTTCAGTACTTAAACCCTGCAGCCCTTCCTCCTGGATCTGGACTTCCTGTTCCTAACCCCGATGGCTCCCAGTCAGGCGAGGTAAGGCTTGATGCAAAGTGTTTAATTAATGACTTTTACAGTTAATTGTAGTGGTCTTATAATGGGCCATCCAAAACAACGAGTAACTGATTCAGTTGTTGATGAGTAGCCAAGATGGGATTTGACTGCCTCCAGAATTGTACAGAAAAGCCCTCTAAGCCCAGATGAGTTCAGCCTCCATGTCCTACATTCTGTGATCTCATTTTCCTATATAAGTACTTGTAAAAGCCTTTTTCAGGGTAAAATATCAGTAGCAGTTTAAGGGTCTCTTCTTGCCTCCATGCATGCGTATAATTTCACTAATATTAAGTGCAAGACACAAGGAGAACAAATTGCTGTGTGCCAGGCAGAGTAACATTACCTTTGTTCCTACTAAGTGTTTTCTATACCTACATAATTTTGTGCTTTAAGAAAGTCCTTTTGATTTAAACTAACTTCTGGCTTTACGTTTGTTTTTGTTTCTTTTTTTGGTGTTTTTTTTTTGTTTGTTTTTTAACTTGAAGTTGGTTTAACCTTTGGCAGTGAGACTTTGACAATGAAATAAAACAACTGAAAGCTTGGGGCAGTGACATGCATGACGACTTTTTTTATTTGTGTTTTTTTGTATTTGTGTGTTCTTGCTGTTTTGTAGCTTTCGCGCTCTAGTTCAATGAGTTCATTATCACGTGAAGTAAGCCAGCATTTTAATCAGGTACATGTGGCTGGCCATTCTCATTTATGTTAACTTATTTACTTCTCCCCCCTCCCCACCCCTCTTTATTTTGCATTTGCTCAAATACTAATGCTACTTTTAGTCATTTCCCCCTCATTTCACAGAAATATCATTAAAAGTAGATCATGATGTAGTGTTCCTTTTCACACTCAAACAGGGTCTTCACTTTTGTGTATTTATGAGAGTGCATGTAATCCAGGCATGCTTTTTGTTTATGTTCCTAAGGTATTCACATAATTTCATCATCTTTTTTTCTGGGATACCAAAGAAATCAGTTGATTTAAAACAAAAAAAAAAAAAACAAAATCCTCAAACCAAACTCAACAAACCTCCTAAAAAAACTGAATACAAGCAAAACTTGGTCATCCTGCTGCTGCCAGTCTCAAAATGGTAATAAACCATCTGGAAAAGTCCCTGTAGGAATTAAAGGAATGCTTCATCTCTGCTGGAAGTTCCAGAGCTGTGGGGTCACCACAAAGGGGGTGACACAAACCTTTCTGATATTTCTTAGCAAAGCAAAACCTGACATAGAATGTTTATTTCGGGGCAAGTCTTGAGGTGTACTAACAAAGGCAGAAAGTACTAATTGAGTGGAGTTGCACTGGTGTCTTGTGTTGGTTTTGCATGCTTTGGGTCTGCAGAGCTATTTGCAGTTGATGCATGTGACAGTGTTTGGCCAATTCTTACATTAAGCCAGTCCTGTTGTGGGTCTGGATGCAAACTGTACCAGCACTCTGCAGTTGTTCCAACAGGCTGCGCTCTCCATGTTGTTGGCATTATTCCTGTGAATATTTGCTCTGTATGACTTAGCAGACCACGTTTAAGAGGCACTGGAGCTCTGCCCTTCTGTGATTTCAGTGTTTTCTCTTCCCAGCCTGCCACTGTTCCACCCTCGGGGGCACCTCCAGCAGGAGCAGTACCGTTCTACAACCCCTCTCAATTTGCACAAGTGAGTAAAGGCCTCATCTTTCTTTTTCCTTATCTTTATTATCCAACATTTCCCAGAGCAGCTGTGGCTGCCCCATCCCTGGAAGTGTCCAAGGCCAGGCTGGATGGGGTTTGGAGCAGCCTGGGATAGTGGGAGGTGTCCCTTCCCCATGGCAGGGGATGGAATGTGATGTACTTCAAAGTCCCTTCTGACCCAAACCAGCCTGATTCTATGCTTTGAAGAAAACTATTGAACAAAACATGATTTTGTGCTTTAGCAGCTTGATCTGGGTTGTTCCACATGGAGTGTTAAATGTGCACAAAGATCAGTCTGGCACCTGTTCAATTTAGCAAGTTTCCATTCAAAATTTATTCCCAATTTCTTTGAGTTTTGTCTCCAGCATGACACTTTTACAGAACATTTTGCTTATTCCTGTTCTTTTTTCAGTCTCCTGCAGCCACTGGAAGTTCAAGACTGGGAAGAATTGGACAGAGGAAGTATCCAACATTGAAGTAGAATACAATGGCTTTGTATTTGGAATCCTCATTCATGTTCTGAGTATGCAAAGAACTGTTCAGCCTTATGGCACGTGGTATCAGCTGCAGTTGACATGACAGAAATCTAATGATGGGTGATCTTTTTCATGCTTGCACCTCATCTAAGCAAAACCATTACCAAACATGAAATATATGTAACTTTTCCTTTTCAAAACCTGGCTAGAAATAGCTTTGCTGTGATAAAGAATAGACACGAGAGAGGAAATAGTTGCTGTCTGTTACAAAACCTGTTTGTAAATTGCATAGGCAATTTATTCCTTGAGTTTATTTTAAACCTTGCTAGCGTGACATAGTTTCAGGGATTCCTTAATTTCTGAAGGATGCTCCCCTCCCAGCAGGGGTAAAAAAAAAAACAAACAAACCATGTCCACATTGTAAGATAACACTGTGGCCTTAAGAGGACCAGGCACAATTGTGATGCTTTCAGTCAGAGTGTGGAACCAGAGATGTTCCCCTGGGAGAGGCTCGCCCAGGAGATGCCTCGTGCTGGTTTGGTGTTTGGGAAGGGGGGGAGGGGGCCACAGCTCATCCAAATAAATCGACCTATATTGAATGAAAACTGTGACTGTAATCTAATCCTAATTTGATTTGGATCTTTCCTTAGTCTGTATGTTAGTTTGTGGTTTAGACTACCTGTAAAGCCAAGTGTATAGTGGGAAGGAGCTCTGTATCATAGCCAACGCTGTTCTCTTGACGAGTGAGTGTTTGTTTAAGTGCAATACGGTTACTTTGCTTTCTCTCAAACTGCTGGCACTCTGCAGCTGGGGGGTAACAGCTTGAAAGTTGTTTGGTTTTTTGTTTGTTTTTTTTTCCTTTTTGGAGTGCCAGAATCAGTGTAATAATCCGTTCTTGAATCTCCATTACTAAAATAACCAAGGTCTTAAATAGCTAACAGCTAAATTTCGTACTAAAAGTAGATGGATTAGACCTCTACAGATGGACTTTGAAATCTTTAGGTTTAATATAGGAAATCTTGAAAACCATGATATGCAGCATTTATATTCACTGAAGAATCTGAATTATCTGCAAAGAGAGAAATAAACTTTAAATATTTATTAAATCATTAGGCCATATTTTATTTAGAACTTGCCACCAAACTATTTGATTTTACTTGAATTTCTGCCCAGGAGTAGAAGTAATACGAATGTGAAATTGCCAGTATTTGTCCCCAGTTTGGGTTTTTATTTTTTTTTTTTCTTTTCCTGAATAACACCACTTTTCTAAGATCCTGATAGCCTTATGTATGTCCCAAAAGGTTTGTATGCAGCCCAAGTAAAACACTGTTTGGGGGGGATTAGAAATCTTTGTGTGCAGGTCCATACTCAATTCCAGACGTGGGCAGCAGCAGTCAGTGTGGTTTACTTTTCTATAATTGAAACCTAATCAGGCACTTGGCTTTCCTCTAGTCCAGCCAGGCTGCTGATTATTTTCTCCTTTTAGTAGAGACTGCCAAACAACTTCGTTCAAGGAGGCTCCCTCTGAGCTGGGAGCGTCTGTCTTTCCTAAGTGTAAGATTTGACACTGTAAATTCTTAAATAAAATATTTTGCGCTCTGGAGCACTTTCACATTTTACTTTCTTCTTGTGGTTATTGCTTTAGTGAGCTGGGTGGAGGAATCTCTCCTGTTTGAACAGGAATGACCTGTGTGAGGAAAGGCAGCCTGGAGTGTTTTGGTGTTTGGAGCAGCTTGGGCATCAGAGCAGGTCTAGATGAGATATCGGCAAGAAATCCTGCCCTGTGAGGGTGATGAGGCCCTGGCACAGGCTGCCCAGAGAAGCTGTGGCTGCTCCATCCCTGGAAGTGTTCAAGGCCAGTCTGGACAGGGTTTGGAGCCTATGGAAGGTGTCTCTACCCACGGCAGGTATTGGAAACTGGATGATCTTTGGGGTCCCTACTAACCCCAACCAGCCTGCGATTCTGCGATCAGCGTTTGTACGAAAATGTTCCAAAATGAAGCTTTAGGCTTAATATGGGCAACTTTTAAATTCCTTTAAGTGTAAAACGCTTATTTCAAGCCGCTTTTTAAACGCCGCTATCGTGACAGCCGCGACTTTCCGCCACCGCCGCTTCCTCGCTGCGCGCTCCTCCGGCCGCCGGGGGGCGCTGCGGGCGGGGCGGGCCCGGCCCAGCGCTGCCCCCGTTGCTNCGGGGCCAACCCCGCGCTCTGGGCTGCGTTCACCGCGTGTTGCCCTCCCCGGTGCGGCGGCCGGGGGAGGCTGGTCCGAGGTAGCCGCAGAATGACGAGGTGCTTCCTCCCCGTGTAGAAATGTACTGGAAACGCGTGTCCGTGCCCTGAACCCACCCCTGGGGTATTTTCTCGGTGTCGGCGGCGGCGAGCGGGGTTGGTGCAAGGCAGGAAAAGGCGGCAGCGATTTCCCGGCTGTGGGATCACTGGAAATTTCCTGGCCTCGGGCAGCCGGTGCTGCTATTGGAATGTGCTGGTGACAGCCGTGTACAGCAAGGACAACGAGCTGTGGTTTCTGGGCAGTTTAAATTTCCTTTCGTCCTGACAGGACCCACAGCCTTTTCTTAAGGAAGGGTGTACGCAGCTGTGGTGTCTGCAGCAGGGAGGAGGTCACTTCTCTGCTCCGCTTTTGGGGGAAAAAACCGGGAAATGTCAGTGATTTTCTAACAAGGTCACGTTAAGGTTTGGGTTGTGCTAGAGGGATGTCCTGCGAGGAGGTGCTTTCTGATCAAGGAGCGCAGTTTGCAGCTCAATAACTTTCCATTCTTACGCCTTCCTCTTGGGGGAATCCAGGTATCCCACGTCTTGGAATTCTGCAGACGATGCATCTGCCTGCACGTTCGCCTGCCCTTCGTTCCCAGCTAAAGGCTGAGCTGTCTGCAATTCCCATGTCTCGCTGTCTCAGTAAAGCCCTGTGAACCCACAGGGTGATAAAGGGAAGGAAACGATGCTTTGAGGAGGTTTTCATCTGGAGCAGCATCCATAGCTGGTGCCTGGGGGACAATGAGTACTCCGAATGGATTTCCACAGCACTCAAGAGTGTGTCTTACTCGGAGCGTGGAGGGTGGGGCAGTACAGGACCTGCAGGCAAAAAAAGCTGGAAAAGCAGCCAAAAAGGAGGCTGGGGGCGAGGGGGCACCTCCGAAAATAGGCACGCCCATAACTGGGACCTTAAAGCTTCTGCCAGAAGAACTCAAAGCCAATATGAAAATTAAATCGATCACTCCAAGGCCCCCTCGGAAGCCCCGGCTGGAGCGCGCTGCGTCCCTGGATGAGAAGAGCTGGAGGAAGTGGAGACGCTTTAGGACGAGCCAGGAAAGTCTGACTGATCCCAACGAGACGAGCTCCTCCAACGGTTCCCTGCAGGAAGCGTCCCCCAGCCCTCCTACCAGGGGCAGGGCCAGCCCCTGCAATCCCTGCTGCCAGCAGGATTCCTTGCACAGTTCACCAGACGCCTTGGAAGCCAGTCCGGCGGGGAAGAGCAGGGGAGGCGCCTCGGACCTGGGCAAACGAGCCTCCGAGATCTCCAGTGCCTTTGGGGGGCTCCTGCGGGGGAAGGGGTTCGCGGGGGGCAAACCCCGCCTGTCCCAAATCATGCCGGCGCGCCCCCTGCCCCCCATGGAGCTCAACGTGGCCTCCCACTCCCTGAGAACAGCTAATAGGATCGACTCAGATTGTCTGGATTACCGACATTATTCTCAGCACAAGTTTGGGAGGGTGAGCAGCAGCCTCAGCGACTCCAAGCTGCAGGGCAATGGGACTCTCTATGACAATTGCTCCACAGACTCCATGAAATCCACCTTCAGCGTGCTCACTCCCATTCGAGCCAAGGATGTGCGCAGCAGGTAGGGCCCCCCAACTTCTGGCAGGGTTTGGGGTGTTGGCAGGGAGGAAAATCCGACTGGGCAAGGGAGGGAACTTCTGAGCTCCTGGTAAAGCACAAAAGCCGTTCTGTATTATTTAACCTGCTGTGGAGACTGGAGACAGTTGGAAGGTGAAGAGATTGGTACGTTTGCTCCTTTTTGGCTGGGTATTTTCGTAAATACGAGTTTGATTTGCTGTCAGTTTGCTTGTAATATTTTTGTTATCTATTTTGGGAATCAAGAAGCAGTAGCTGTGCATGCCAGCAGTTGGGGAAACTATTTTTTAGAAAAATCTGAAAGTACATTGGGGTTGAACTGAAACGATAAATTACGGAACAAAATAACACCAGATACTTTAAATTGAAATTGTCGTGCAGTATTATCACAGTCCTGTGAGGTGCTGAGCAGATGTTGCACTTGTTTGGCTTCTGGCAGGATCAAATTATGTACTGGGAACTACTCCAGTATCCCACAGGAGCTCCTCTGCTTCAGCTTCTCCAGGAGGGAAAAATCTAATCATTAATCCAAAGCGTGGGAGTCAGTAGTAGAGGGGAGATAATTCTGAGATAGAGTGTTACTGACTAGTAAAAAAGCCTCAAACGTAGATTGTAACTTGTTTGCCATAGGGTTTTCTTTCCCATTCCTCCCTAAAGCAGCTGGAGCCAGGTGAGCAGTGTTGGGTTGCCCAGAACTCCCTGACATAATTCTCTCATCGTTATTTGCAGAGCTTAAGCAAGATTAAAAATGCTTATTCAACGTGCAGTCCCTGTGCCAGCATCCCTCACCTCTGTGAGCGTGTCCTTCAGAGAGGCACGTGCTGCGGGATGCATCTGTCCTCCCCAAATGGGATATTTTGGGACCTCAGGCTCAATAAATTACTTCCTTGAAGCTGATTCGATGAGCTGAATGGAAGGAAGGATGTGAGTTTGAGGTTTTGGTTAGGAGAAACTTGATGCCAGCACACTGGGAATGGTGGAGCTGGTTTTGTGTTTGGAGTAAACTGAGCTGCTTCAAGGTACTCGAATTTCATGGAATCACAGGATCACGGGGTGGTTTGGGTGGAAGGGACCTCAAAGGTCATCCAGCCCCACCCCCTGCCATGGGCAGGGACACTTTCCACTAGCCCAGGTTGCTCCAAGCCCTGTCCAGCCTGGCCTGGAGCACTTCCAGGGATCCAGGGGCAGCCACAGCTTCTCTGGGCACCCTCAGGTTATCAAACCAATTTCTTTGTTCTGTCTGGATGAGTATTAGTGGAGCTGAAGGCTTTGGATGGACTCAGCCTTCCCATCACAGAGCCTGAGCAGCATCAGCCTCACCATCACCCTCGTGTCCTGGCTTTGGAAGGACCTTTAGGCAAGCAGAACAATATATAAATATTAAATTCCTTCTTCTTAAAGATGTATTCTTGATTACTTCAAGGCTCAAACATTACAAATCAGTATCCCAGCTGCCATGCCCTTTCCTTAGATGCTGTTTTTCGGGTCTTCTGTCCACAGGAGCTATTTGGAAGGCAGCCTTCTGGCAAGTGGTGCCTTAATGGGAGCAGAAGAACTTAGCAGGTATTTCCCTGATCGGAATATTGGAATCTTTGTGGCCACCTGGAACATGCAGGGTCAGAAGGTGAGTGCACAGAAGTCTTCACAGGTCTTTTGGCAGCAGTAAAGTTACTCCAGCTCTACTGTGAGGATGGGGGTGATGCTTTTCTGTTTGTGTCTGTGTTCTTTGTCAACCTGAGTCATCATCTTTGTCAAGTTACGAGGTATTTTTCTAGTAAATCCTTGCATAACTAATACTGCTTTTCTTTCTTTTTGTTTTAAATTTCTTGTGTATTAGGAGCTTCCAGTGAATCTAGATGACTTCTTATTGCCAACAGATCCAGACTTTGCCCAGGATATGTATGTCATTGGGGTTCAAGAAGGCTGTCCAGACAGGTAGCAAAAACAATGTAATGAACCATCTTCTTTTATTGTTAACTAATTATTTTGCTTTGAATTAGACTAGAAATAGTCTCTGTTGTATTCTTAATATTTGCAATAATCAACTCATTTAACAAGACTGAATTCTATTGCATGAGCACCAGAGGAGATGGGGTTTAGAGAAAAAAACCACAGATATCTGTAAATCACAAAATCCCAGAATGATTTGGGTTGGAAGGGACATTAAAGCCCATCCAGTCCCACCCCCTGCCATGGGCAGGGACACCTTCCACTAGACCTGGGTGCTTCAAGCCCTGTCCAGCCTTGCCTTGGACACTTCCAGGGATGGAACAGCTTCTCTGGGCACACAGAATTCGGTGCTGTTGTCGGGGCAGCTGATGGCAAAGCTCTGCTGATTTCTGTGGCACCTCAGCAGCCACCCCTTAGTTCAGTGCAGTGGAGGTTTTGCTTATGGCTTGTTGTTCTGTATGAGAGGGATTGCTCTGTCTGCACAACTCTGATCTGCTCTCCTGGTTGTTGTCTCCTGTACTGTCTGTGTGATCCAGCTGTTGTTCTTTCCTGCAGAAGAGAGTGGGAGATCCGCCTGCAGGAGACGCTGGGCCCCCACTACGTCCTGCTGCACTCAGCTGCTCATGGGGTGCTCTACATGTCCGTGTTCATCCGCAGGGACCTCATCTGGTTCTGCTCAGGTGTGTGGGGAGCTGAAGGCCCTGCTGCCAGCCCGTGCCCTGCCCTTTTCTCCCTCTCCTAACCTCCCTGCTCACTGTCAGAAGCATTTCAGTAACAGCGTCTTCTTTTCGTCCTTCCAGAAGTGGAGTATGCCACGGTGACAACTCGAATCGTGTCTCAGATCAAAACCAAGGGAGCCCTGGGAATCTGCTTCACGTTTTTTGGGACCTCCTTCCTCTTCATCACCTCCCACTTCACATGTGAGACATTTGCAATCTTGCTACGAGTGTCCTGGCTGAGGGAGGAGGGGAGGGAGCTGTACAGAGGTGAAAAAGCAGGAGAGGCTGAAGCCAAAGCTCAGGATTGCTGAGCTGAGAAGGATGAGGGAGGAGGATTGTTTGGTAACAAACTTACAAAAAAACTGTGTTTATGGAAACAGAAGTGAACTCTGCACCATTGTATCCCTTTCCTCACAGTTTCTGTCATTATTATTCAGTGCAGACACTCCCAGAGTGTCACATTTTACATGTGGGAGAGGTGCGATGCCCTTCGGAAGCTCCTGGTATAACCAAAAATGGTCATTCAATGAAAATTACTCATTCCTGGCACTAATGGGGTTTCTGTCTTGCAGCTGGGGACAGTAAAGTAAATGAGAGGAAACTGGACTACAATAAAACCATTCAAGCCCTCACACTTCCCAAGAATGTTCCGGACACAAATCCCTATCGGTCCAGTTCTAGTAAGTGTGAAACCACGAGCGTGTGGGAGCCCAGATCAGCAGGGTCTGTGCATCTGACTGCACTGAGAAAGAGACAAGAAAAGTTATCATTTGAGACAGTGTAAAAAGAGGTCTTTTTGTCTGAGGATGGTTATTACTCCCATGATTTTTTTTTTCCTTGAAATCGGGAATTTGAGAAAAAAAATTGGGAGAGGGAAAATTCAAAAGGGAATTTTTACATGATGTATTTTTTTAGCAATATGATAATTTTGGTTTAATTATTATGAATATTACAGATGTGTTTCACTTTCCAAATGTTTTCTAGAACAATCAGGAATTACTTTATTTCAAAACTTAAGAGAAGAAGCCTTATGTCACTTTGCATGTACACAGGTCAGAGCATTGTTTGCCAAATCCCATTCTTTTTTCCTAATACTGTGCTGACAACTTGATGCCCAGATAAATGATCAGGTCCTTTTACTAGAAAATTGAATATACTCTTTATCTGCAGTGTAGCATTAGGTTTTTGTATCAGTTTTAACATTTCTGTTCTGTTTTCTCCTGGGTTTTTAATTCCCACATTCAGTGGTGATCACAGGTAGAAAACATACTTAGTATCACATCTCCTGGTAGTGAAAATAAAGAATTTCTTCTGTTCCTTGAACCCATTCAGCAGCATCCCTTGAACACTTGTGGTCTGCATTTGCAGGTGATGTCACAACTCGGTTTGATGAAGTTTTCTGGTTTGGTGACTTCAACTTCCGACTGAATAAGGATCGGGAGACTGTGGATTCCATCCTGGAGCAGAACCCGGACACAGACATGTCCAAGCTCCTGGTGTATGACCAGCTGACCACTGAGATGAGTCGGGGTAAGGGGCAGCTCCCTCCTCTCCAGGGACAAAGACACCTACACGCAGGAGTAATGTCAGCCCAATCCCCATTTCCTGGAGACCTTTCCTGCTTTCTTTGGTGAAGTTCCCTAAAAAAAGGGAGTGAGCAGTTGTCAAATACAGTGGCAGTGTGTCAAGGGACCTTTTGCTGTAGCAGTTTGCTCTATTTAATGTGACCTCCCAAGCCATTTGCTGCTGTTTCATCTGACTCCTCCATAACCTGGGCATCATTCTGTGCCAGTGTCCGGGGGATTTAAATTTGAACAGCATTTGCAAAGCAGCATGAGCTTTCAGTGGAAGGGGAAGTGCATGGACCAGCTGTTCTTTCTTTAGTTGACCACTGACTAAACAGCCACTGGCTGGTTTTTATCCTCTCTAGTCAGGACTGGAGCTTGCTCCCTTTCTGGAGCCCAGGTTTTTCTGGGATGTACATGTCTGTTGTTTCCAGCCAGCATTAGCAGACACAGTGCCCAGTTCTCAGGAAGGAGGAGTTTGGTCATGCTGTTCTCCCCCTCCCTTACAGGGTCTATTTTCAAAGGATTCCAAGAGGCTGATATCCATTTCCGTCCTTCCTACAAGTTTGACATAGGAAAGGACAGCTATGACACCACCTCCAAGCAAAGGACTCCCTCCTACACGGTAAGGGACGATTTCAGAAGTCAAAAGGGATTCAGTTGCGCTGAGATTTGTTGCTTAATGGCAACTGGGACTTCTGGAAGAAAGGATTGTTGAATTTGTGAGTGCAGGGAGAGTTTGGCACAGCCTATTAATCTTATTTTCCCTGAGGGGCTCTCCCCTGTGCTCAGAGCTGGCACAGAACATCTGCTGGGATCAGACACTTCATGAATGGATCCGCATCCAAGACACTTTAACTTCATTAAGTGGAGTGTGATAAATGCATGGATTTGTCTCTTGTGCACCAGTGCTGCTTTCCAGGGTGGGTGATGTGCAGAGGGAGTCACCATCCCTGTGCCCTCTCTCCCTGCCTCCAGGACCGGGTCGTGTTCCGCAGCCGCTACAAGGATGACATCCAGGCCGTCAAGTATTCCTCGTGTCCTGTCATCAAAACCTCGGACCACCGGCCTGTGTTTGCCTTGTTTCGTGTCAAGCTGAGGCCTGGCAGAGACAAGTGAGTACCTCCTTATGCTGCTCCACATGGTTGCTCGTGGCTCCAGTGATCCCGAGGATATTCTCCTCTGTCTGTCCCTCGTAGCTCCCTGCAGCCTGTTGGAGTTTTACCCAGTACACGCCGGTGGTCAGAGCAGTAAGAGCTTAAACCTCGCACTGACAGCTGAAATCCCTGCTGCCAGGTCCTTTAATCCTTCTGAGGGGGATGAACAGAGCCCACTGGAATTGAATATAAATCTGTGTTTTATCTGAGATGCAGCTCTTTGCTTTCTCTTTCCCTATTCCTCTTCTCTTCCTCTTTCCCTCTTTGGGATCAGTTCTGTTTTCCCTCCCCAGTGGTGGCTGCATTTCAGCACAGCTGGATGTCAGTGGAGTATTTTGAGATCCTCACAAGTTCTTAATGTCCTACTATGAGCTGTTGTATTAGTAGAACTCCTTAGAAAATTTGGTTAAATCACTGAAATTATTCTCTTTTTTTGTGAGTAACATGATCAGGGATTTCAAGACCTGAATATCTAGAAAAGTGACTCCTCGAAGTATTTAATCAGCAGTGCAATTACAATTGGGAGTTTTTGTTTATGGATATTAAATCCCCATTAAATAGCAGTGTATGATGGGCTGCTCAGGTTTCCTCTGGCCTCCCTAAATCAGACCAAGTTAAGAATTGTTGAGACGAACCACACCAGTGAATGCACCAAGTTAGCAGTAACCTGGTTTAGCTTTTTAAATTAGTGGGTTTTAGAGTCACAAAGAAACTCCTCTATATATGAAGGCAGGCAAATTCACGCTGAAATTTAAAGTACATTTCCCTTTTACAACCAGCATTTTAAAGTACTGTGAAAAACCTTGCTGCCTTGGAAGAATAACTCTTGTTTCTCCCACAGCAGTAGCTGAATGCCTTAAGAAAGTAAAAATTACATTTGTAGCCTTTGCTGTATGAAGCAGCAGGGAAATGCTGGGCAAACAAGAATGTATTTATGCCCTGACCTGCTGGCTTGTGTTTCTGTTGCAGCATCCCACTGGCTGCGGGGCAGTTTGACAGAGATCTGTATTTAATCGGAATAAGGAGGCGGACCACAAGGGAACTGCAGAGACGCCTGGTACAAAAGGACCAAAGATCCAGCAGCATATGTAGCATTTCTTGAGCTGAGAGCTCTGCAATGCTCGTGGTAGAGGTGCCCCGAAAGAGGATTTCAGGCCATGGCAAACTGCAGGGAATTGTCTGCTTAAGCACCTCTGGCAGTTGCTGTGGCTTGTGAAGAATGTCTTAAACCTCATCCTGGATTCATTTGCATGAGCTAATCCATGTAGCTCAAGTGCTTCTGCAGAAGAAAAAGGAGTCAGTTATTTAAGACATCCACCCCAACTGGTGTAATTGATTTATTTTTAACCAGACTTATCTTAGGAAGCCACTGGGTGCAGACCCTTGGTTCTCCTGCACGCAGGGGCACGGCTGCTGGAACTGGCATCATTCAGGGCAGGGGACCTAAGAAAAGCCTGCAGAAAGGTGAAATCTTTGTTTGTCTCTTTGGTTTGATCAGGTTACCTTACATCCAGTGTGGGGTTGGGTTTGCTCCTTCTCTGTAGCCAAGTGTTGGTATTCTGTACAATGAGCAACAGGGACCAGTTCATGGCCTTGGGCAGTTCTGTGTCTGGATGGTGCTCCTGTGTTGGGCTTTTTGGGTCCTCTACAGCAAATTGTGTGTGAATGTACTCCTGTACATTGAAGTGTAGAAACATTGCCTTTCAATAATCATTCTCTAGGCCTTCTGTTACTAAGGGGGTAAATACCAAACTCTCAGGCCATATATTTGTCTGCTGAGACTGCTTGAAGCAATCCCTTCCTGAACTCACTTGTCCTCCCCAGGGCTCATTAAACAGTACCTGCCTTCAGCAGCAGGAGTTGGAAATCATGATCTGAGAACAGGCACTGTGTGATGTTTCACCAAAGTGATGTCAAGTGAGTGCACCAGGGAGGTTTGCAGAGCAACTGCAGCCACTCAGCTCCACACAGCTCCATTACCTCCAATCACAGTCAATTCCTTTTGGTTTTATTTTTCCAAATCAGTAAACTGTGAATAACTTGCTATTTTTGAAGTAGTGTTGTCTTAAGGCTATATATACTACAAGGACCAGTATGGCACTGGTAAAATGTTAAGTACAGCTAATAATTAAGAACTCCTCATGGGCACAGATGGGATCATTAATCACCTTAAACATCATGCAAACACCTTGGAGGAAGTGCTGCTGCCTATGCAACCTGTCCCAAGACAGGCTCCTGTTCTGCGGTACATTTATGGCACTGACCTGTCTGTAGCCATCAGGTATTTGGATTTCCTTTCTTTTTAAAGGAATAAAAATAAATTAATGCAATACCTTAACTGAGAACCAGCTTTTATTGTTGTCAGAACCAGAATTCTTTGCATGGTGCATGTTTGGTTGACCTGGGCCATTTGTCTTCAGCTAGAGGAGTGGGACAGATTTCTCTGGAATTCTTTGCATTGACCAAAGTGTGTTCCACCTGCCAGCTCAAGAAACCCTTGGCAGATGAATTTCAGAACTCTTACTACTCGCTCCAGTTGTTCAGAGGTCTCTTTATTTCCTCACAAACATACACAACAACTGAACAGGATTTCCACACTGTGGGCTCTGCAGGAAGCAATGCAACATGTTTTCTTTGCGTTGCCAGAGGAAAGGGTGGGGTAGAGCAGGTGACAGCAGCCTCACAGTGCTCTGCTCCCAGCTGGATTGCTCCTCGCCATACACATCTAGCAGTGAAGTGCTGCAACGCAGCTGTCTTGTATTTTTACACCCATGTATTCAGGGATTATACAAATCCAGTGTTTTATTCCTCTTTTGAGTCTCCATTTCTTCAGTATGTCACATGTGTGGCACTTGGCTTTCTGTGACGTGGTGTCAGTCAAGGTGGTGTTTCTAAACGTTGTCATTTTATTATCTTGATTTCCAGCTGAGCCACATCTCTGCTGTGAGACTGATGATTGAGTCTTCTTTTTGCAAGGCCTTAAGTCCATCTGGGTGACACTGAGGAAATGAGGCACGAGTTTTAGGTGCAGCAGCAGCAGCAACTCCTATTTTAATAACTGTTTGTATAGCAACTCTGGAGGAAAAGAACTTTTATTCTTTAGCACAGTTCATGTCCAAGTGAAAAACCTGAGGAATAGGATCATTCTCAAGTAAGTGTCCATTATGTACAGTACCTCTGCAGAGGAACTCCACAGAAAATTGGTTCTCTCCTGGGTCTGCTTCTTTTAGAGCTCTAGCAAGATGATGAAATTATTCCCAGGTGGGTCACTCCTTGTCAGATGGTGAATTACACTGATGAAATGGATCCATGATTTGTAATAAAACCTGGATTGCAGGAATTTTTTGCCTAACTTCACTGGGGACAATAACTATTATTTTCCTAATTCCAAGTCTTCGTTCACCTTGGTAACAGTTATAAATACTGTTTGGATTCAGACATGTAAGCCAAGCTCTCTAAGGTGCCACACATTCCTCAGGAAGGGCACACTGGGGCCTCGTGTGACAGCCCCACTTCCACTGCTGGGCTGATGAAGAGGCAGTGACTGACTGCTCAGAGATGTGCTTTCACTGTAGTGATGAATATTTTGGCTTGCTCTGCTCTCCCCAAAGCCAAGAGAAGAGTGTCAACACCCATCTCCTCCTGTAACCTACTCAGAGAGCTCAAACTCCTCCTCCAGAGCCAGGGCCGGCTCCTCACACGAGCTCTTCACAGTCCAGTGCTCCGAAGCAGCTTTGCTCAGCTCCATGGTTGCACAGAATGCCTGGGAGCATTGGGGGGAGCGAGGGTGGTACAGCAACATGAGAATCAAAAGAAAAACCATTAAAAAAGAAGGGAGTCTGAGGCCGGGCAGGAGGTGCTGCTCTATCGGAAGAGGCGGTAGAGCCGCGGGAGCCGCCCGTCCTTGCTGGAAAGGGCGGCCTGGATGTGCTCATACGTGGGCAGATCTGTCAGGTCACCCAGGGCAGCCACTGCTGGCTTCTTATGCAGCATCTTAGTCACCACCCTCTTGATATCCGTGGGTTTCACCTGACCTGCAGGCAGAAAAAAGGCAGAGCTGTGACAAGCCCATTGTGAACAGCACAGAGCAGCTTTAGGCTGATGCTCAGGAAACCAGCTCCAGATCTTCTCTACCATGATTCTTGTTTTCTCTTCCTTCTGACTAAAATAAGTCCCTGTGTTAGCTTGAAAGCAATTTAGCTCAGTCTGAAATCTATTTCTGTACTATTTATGCCCCCAGGCTTTCAAAGGCAATTCACCAGTGCTACAAGAATATTCTAAGTGTACCTACAGTTCCCTCAAGGCAAGGCAAAGCATTGTCTACTCACTGATGAGGGTACAGAGCTCATGAGGTAGCTTCCTTGTGTTTGTGGCCAAAACCTGCCTCCCCACATCTTCAAAGATCACTGGCCGAGACTCCAGGTTCATCATGAGCATGGACTTGAGCTGTGTCTTTGCTCTCTCAAGTTCTACCTGTGAATGAGCAGGAAATAAAAACAAAACTCTGGTTGCTGCTCTCTGGTACAAGGTAACATGGAAGAGTTCTGCAGACACCTCTCTCTTTGTGGATGCATTGCTAATGTTGCTGTATTTTTTTACAGAAATGTAACAAACTTACTGACAAAAATCCATTTTAGTCAGTGCAATGCATTCACAGAATCCCAGACTGGTTTGGGTTGGAAGGGACATTAGGTAGGGACACCTTCCACTACCCCAGCGTGCTCCAAGCCCTGTCCAGCCTGGCCTTGGACACTGCCAGGGCTTATTTCAACTCAAAGACCATCTGCAAGTTCCAGTGTGCTGCTGACCTCTCCCACTGCTCCTGCCATGAGGATGAATTCCCTGGTGATGATTTCCACCATCTCCCGAACCTGGGGAAAACAGATCATGGAAAGAAGATCAGAACAATGCTTCTTGTGTCCACAGCACTCTCTGGTGCTGAGGGATGTGGTTACTGTTTAAGGACACCTGTCTGTGAGTACAGGACTCTGTACCTGTTTTGGATCTGCACTGGCATGGATACACAGGAGCCCTGTGTCCTCATAGCTGTGGTGGTAAGAGGTGGCATTGTACATCCAGTGGTGCCTGTGAGAACACAAACTGCATTTTAAAATTTAAAAACCAGAATTTACAATGTAAAAATCAGAACAAACATGGACAGTGAGCACCCTCCTAGTGCATTATCAGGGTTCTCAGCAGGGCCATGAGAACTGTCAATCCTTTCCTCTGACAATTTATGCATGTGGCATCTTCTCCCCTCTCCGCACTTTGAATCCTTGAGGCTAAACCCAGGACAATACAGAGCCAATCCTGTTAATATCCCCTGATTAAAGCATGGATGGGACTAGTGGAAGAAAACAGGATCCTTGATCGCTTCTGCCCTGTACTTTCACCCTCTCAAAATGCCAACTGGCAAACTAGTCCCACATTCCAAGGAGAAGCTGACACAAAACCTGGGGGGGGTTTGCTTTCGTTCTTTTTTCCCCGTGTCAACGTGGTACAGCACTGTTTCTGCCACCCCTGAAGAGCAAGACAAACCAACCTGTTGAGCACATTGAGGTACAGCCGGGTGAACATGCCCTTGCCAGGCCCTCCAGCTGAAAAAGAGCCACCACCTCCCATCATCATGTTCAGCACCGCAAAAGGAATGAAATCGTCCTCCTGCATTGCAACAAGAAACTCAGTCAGGCAATGGCAGAGCTCTCAGGGGTCTGGGGTGAGTAAAGGGGAGGAAAAAAACCACAGCACAAGAGGAGTGTGAAGGTCAGTGCCCTCAGCAAAATGCCAGGGGAAAAGCTGCTTGTGCAGCAGCAAAAAATGTCAATCTTTGTGTAATGGATCAGTGTTCCTGGGATTCTCCGAGTACAGGGCACCCAAAATGAAGGATTTTAGGTTAATACTTACTAAAAATGAGCAGCTTTCTAACCCAATCATGATGTGGGTGAGCTCTGGGATGGGAGTAGGGCCCAGACTCACATCTGACATGTCTTTTTCCACCTGTGGGAAGGGCAGACAGATTATGAACACCAATTTTCGCTGTTCCACCCAGTTCGAGACATTCCCAATAACCACCATGCCACCCAATTAACAGCTGTCACGGCCAGTTTGGGCTCATACTCGTGAAATGTAACTCCAGGAAAGCAAAAGGAAGCAGAAAAATCAGCGAGATGCTCGATTCCACCTCCACCATTTACCTTGACGATGCCTCCGGTGTACTGAGCCACCGACTTGTCCACGCCCCTGCTCCGCCCAGCGCCCCACACGGGCTCCACCCCCAGCAGGTATTTCCTGGCACACTCCACCAGCTGCTCGTGCTCAATCCCCACCCCGGCCAGCACCATCCTGTCTGGGGTGTAGTAACTGCTCAGGTACGAGTGCAGCACGTCCCGGTCGATCTTGTCCGTGTTCTCCACGGGGCAGAACCTGTTCAGTCCCACTGTGTTGTCTCTGAAGGCTGCCTAAAAGGGAACAGAGACATTAAAGTTGCAAACATCACTTTGTTTTTTCTCTAAACCCCCCCCTAAACCTCTTTTTGCTTTGGAATTAAGCCCACCTCTAGGAGAGGAGAGGCTGAGCATTATTTCACTAATGTCAGTGCAACTCAGCAACATTTTGTCACCCACATCAACAAAGGGAAGTTACATGGTTTGTTTTTGTTTTTTTTTTAGTTTGGGTTAGAATCTTCCACCTGTGTGGAACGCTGGATTTCACAGTGAAGGGACAGCCAAATTCTCCCCCACCAACAAAAAAATCTGGGTTTAGAACAGTCTAAAAAAATAAACCCTGAAGCTGCCAAAAAAACCACGAGGAAGAGAATGCAGCAGGAGGCTGCACGCAGGGTGGAACTCCCAGCGTGTTACCGCGTGGATCATTTCTGTGAGGAGAGGCTCTGGGTCAGGTCTCATGTTCAGATCCTCCAGCTCAAACCTTATGGCCGTTCGGGTCATCTCGATTTCCTCATCTGCAACGAGACAAAGCAAGGGATGGCAACCCCTACCCGAAACACCTGCTGCAAAGTCACTTCTTCAAGAATTCTGAGCTCTTAACAGCAAGCCATGTGTTGGAAATGGGGTTTTTGTGGGTTTTTTTGAGGCAGAGAATTGTGTTCCCAGACCTGATAACCTGGGCTGGAGCGTTACATCAGCCAGCAAGTTGACCACGGTGTCCAGGCCTCTGGCATCAGCAGACACTGCGTACATGATGGTGTCCCTGCAACACAAAAAGCAGGTTCTGCACTGAGAAGTCACTTCTGGGACAGCTCAGCGTCACCTCAGTATCAGGAAATCACAGATGGAGCCATTTCAATCGTTAAATGCTTCTGAGAAGAAATAGATCTGAATTTTATAATCCTTTCAGGCTCACTTTTGTAGCTTCCCAGCAGCCAGCACAAACGGATTTCTGCTGCTTGGGAAAAAAAAGTGGCTTTTCCTGCCCCACATCAGAAAAAGGGACTCAAAGTGCTGTCAGTGCCACAACACCCAGGTACCAGCAGGAGAAGGAGCACCCCACCTTGATGCCTGGCAGTCACAAATGCCTCCATGCTTCTCTAAGGTGAGGAGAATTTCATCTTTGCTGCCAAACTGAGCTGTGGACTAAGGAAGAAGACACCAGTGTTATTAAGCAGTAAAGCAATAACTCTTTATAACCCTTCAGTGTAGCCCAGACTATCATCATTCTTTTAACTAAATGATTTGATCAATACTTGCCAATCTTGCAGGTAAAAGCACAAAGACTTCCAAAATATGATTACAGCCACAATAATTAACAAGGAATTAATGCTCTGGGACTCTATTAACTCTGTCACCACTGTTTAAACAGCTCGAGTGCAGAGAGCCCTGAGGGTCAGGCCCTCCTTGGCTGCTCTCCCTCGCTGCCCCACGCAGATTTGGGAACCCCTGGCCAGTGCAGGGCAGTACTCACGGAGAAAGCCAGCTTTTCCAAGAAGTGGGAGATACCACTGAGGTATTTCGCTTCGTGTCTTGATCCCGAATTTACCAGAACTGGCGTAAAGAAGAGAATAAACCAGCGTGACTTTTACACTGCCGGTCCTTACGAACAGACCGCCGGCTCGGGGGGAAGCTGAGGCGACACCGCCACAGCCCCGGCGGGTACTCACTGCCCACGGTGCAGAACTGCCCGAACTTCTTCTGGGAGGCGACGCGCAGCCCGTTCTCCAGCACCGTCACCCGCGTCTCGAAGCGCTCCCGGCTCTCGGCCGCCGCGAACACGGCCTTGGGCACGCCGGGCAGCGGGCACGTCAGCGACACGCTGGGGTACGCGCCGCCGCCGCTGTAGCTCCGGCCGGCCGCCAGCCCGCACCTGCGGGACACCGGAGACACCGTCACGGGCTGCGGGTGCACCGTGCCGGGCGCGCCGGCAGCCCCTCCGCCAAGGCCGGTACCGAGCGCTGATCCCCTCCCAGAGCGGGTCCCGAGCGC
>VZRR01006274.1:54903-85185 GCA_013398015.1 Oreocharis arfaki | reverse complement strand
GTGCCCTTCCCTCAGCTCACACATTCCCCCTCTCTCTCTGCTCCCGAGCCAGCTGTGCTGCCCTGAGCTGACAGTGACCCGTCTGGCAGCACTGTGTCCTCCCTGGCAGTGGTCACTGCAGGGCATCCAGCACGTGTGGAGGGACAGACACAGCCCAGGCTGCTCCTTCAGCTGCCAGACCGAGGCGGTTCTTGTGTTCCACATTCCTCTCACCCGAGCAGACGGGGGCAGAGCGCCAGAGAGGAGTTTTCAGTCCAGATGGGCTGAGATGGACTTTGGCAGCTCCACTGCCTCAGGGGAGACGGGGAAGCCAACAGCTCCTCGGGGAGCAGAGCTGCCCGACAGAACGACAAGGGGACGTCAAGGAGACAAATCACTGTTCCCTCGCACTCGAGGGGCACAAAATGCCTCACTGGCACCCTGAGTGTAAATGCAAAGCAGGCCCAGGAGGGAGAGAGCTCCTTTCAGCAAAAAGCTGGCTATTACACCACGATGCAAAGGTGCAGAGGTTGTGCTCTGGCAGTGTGAGCACAAACAGTAACCCCGGAGCTCTGGAGGACCCGGCTCACCCTGCACTCGTGGCCAGAGCTGTTTTCCCACCTGCACTCACCCGAGGGGGACCCTGAGTCACAGCTGGGCTTTGCACCCCTGACTGCAGCAGGAGAATAAAACATGAGCATCACTGAGCTGCTCCATGGCCAGCTCTGCTGCATCTGGAGCACGCTCGGGATGAGGAGCAGGTTGCTTGGCTCGTCACCCACCCGTGAGGGCTGGACAGGGCTCCCTGCTGCCAGGACAGCTCTGTTCATCCCACAGGCAACAGGAGCTGAGAGAGCAGTAACAGACCCTCTGAAAAAAGGGCACAAATGCCTTGAGATCAGGCTTTGGGTCTGGATGCCAAACAGGAGGGTCTGAGTTTGGTCTTCTACCAAAATCTGAGGTACTGCAGGCAAGAGGAGTGCAGGAGGATCTCTCCAATCAGGGACCCTCCCACGACTGATTTAATGAGTGTCCCCATGGCCACCAGTTACCAGCTCCTCCTGGCTCTCCACCAAACTTTTTCACCTCATTTAGGCATCCAAATTAAGATGGGGTGGATGTGGAGGATGGTGGCAGAACATCCAGGAGGGAGGAAATGAACCCGTTTCCACTAAATGCCACTTCGCAGCCTTAAACAGAAGCGTCACCTTTCATCCCAGGGGAAAAAACTCCTCAACCAGATTATACCAGAGCTCTGAGAATAAGGATCCAGTTCTGTGAGCCTTTCTAGCAGGGAGGCAGTAGCTGGAGATACAGGATGTAGAACGTAGGGAACAGCCTGGATGTTAAAAGGCTGCTGTGTCCAAGGCCTTGGCGAGGTTTTATTTCCCTTTCTGCAGCCACAGAGCTCCAGGGGGGGGAGAGTCACAGCTGTGCCTCAGAGGAGACAACTGAAGCAACATGGAGACATTGTCAGACCTGAAATTCAGTGGATTCAGCAGAACCAGTGTGGGCAGTCCACTGTGGCATTTTCTGTTGTTTTTCTAGAGAGCAGCACTCGCAGGCACAGGAGCCTGGAATTGCTGACCCCCCTCTTGCCTCTCCAGCAGCTGATTTAGGGATGGGGGCAGCAGTGCCTGGGGAAACTCAGCATTTTGACAGTCTGTGACCATCCATGGGGACAGTCTGTGACCAAGGACACTGAGCCATGGGGACAGTCTGTGGCCATGGACACTTGACCGTGGGGCTGTGACCCCTCTCTCCTCTCCTCTGGCTGCCCTTGCCCTGTCAGTGCCTTGGGGCTGCTCACTTGATCCAAGCTTTTCCTTTTGTTCTCCACATCTGGCTGAGGCAGGAACGGGGCCAGGGCTGGAGGGGAAGGGTGGGATGGGGGCGAGGGGGCCACGAGGCTGCTGAGTGCTCAGGAGAGCCACGGGAGCGTCCGTGCTGGGACAGGGATCTGGCAGGAGAGGGACACGGAGCAGCAGCTGCCTCAGCCAAGCTGTGGCATTTCCTAGGAACTCCACAGCCGTGTCCAAGCCACTTCCCACCCCCTCCTGCCTCTCCTTCTGCTTTTGTCTGGGTCTGCAAACTGACAGGGAGATGGGCTGTGCCTCAGGTGCTGCACCAGCACCTGCCCAGCCACACGTGACTGGGATTGAGCAGTGTCCAGCTGAATCCAGCCCTGGGAAGGGACCCTTTGGCAGTGTCCAGCTGAATCCAGCCCTGGGAAGGGACCCTTTGGCAGTGTCCAGCTGAATCCAGCCCTGGGAAGGGACCCTTTGGCAGTGTCCAGCTGAATCCAGCCCTGGGAAGGGACCCTTTGGCAGTGTCCAGCTGAATCCAGCCTCAGGAAGGACAGACCCTTCTCCTGGGACACTGCAGCATTTCTGTTTTCTCTGAGCAGCTCGCTCTCCAGCCCCATCCCAGCAGGACTCAGACCAGGAGGAAGCTTTTTCCCCAGTTCCAGCCCTGCTCTCCGTGGTTCCAGCTGCTCAGGGAGAAGCTCACACACGGCACAGCCAGGAGGGAATTCAGGACAGGGGAGGGGTCCCAGGGCAGTGCATGCCCTCCCCAGCACCCAGGAGATGTCTCTTTAACAGAGGAGGATGGAGAGCATTTTTCTGAAGCACAGATGAAAAATGTTTCTGTTTCTCTTGGTTTCCTATCAAGCTGGAATTAATACCTGGAAAAATACCAACATTTTAAGATCATAAAACACTGGGACTGGCTTCTTTTGCCTGGTTTAAAGAGAGGCCCTGGAAAAGATATGTCCTTAATGTTGTTTTCTATGGGTCATTAGTAATTCAGACTTTCCATAAACAAAATCCTGGTTTCCCCTGTTGTTATGAGCAGGAGGAGAGAGAAATAAAAAGAAATACAGAAAAAGAGAAAAGAGGAAGAAAGAGGAGAAAGAAAAGAGAGAAGGAGGTGGGGGGGAAAGGAAATTTAACAACTTGAGATTTGATACCTAATTCTCACTCAGAGCTTGTAGGAGGCACTGGCCAAATGAGTAACCTTCCCACCAGCCTTTTGTCATTTGGGGTCAGCACTGCTTCTGGGGCTCACAGGGGGTTTTGCTGCTCTGAACCCCTGCCAAGGTAACCCCCCCCAGCTCCCAAGTGGATTCTGAGACAAGGCAGGATCCCGTGAGTGTGAAACATCCCTGCTTGCAAACCTGAGCTGGCAGCCTGCTGCATTTTAAATCACACAGAGGGCTCTGGAGACAGTTTCAGGAAGCTGTTAAACTCTCTCCTGGGCTTTGTTAGAAGGAGGTGGCTCAGCCTGAGCTCAGCCTGAGCGTGCCTGGTACTGCCAGGAGTGCTGCAGCACAGCTCGGTGCTTACCCGGCTGCCTCCGTGCCTCTCACTCACCAAACCAGCACTGAATCTGTCTCATTTCGTGATAAAACATCACCACACCGAAACCATTCCCATCTGGGTCTCATTCCTAAAGCCAGAGCCTTGATCTCAGCCTTGCTCGTGGCACCTGCCATTCCCAAGGCAGTGCTGCCACCTTGGCCACTCAATAAATAAAATAATGGGAGACTGGAGCTATTTTCTCCCAAACTGGGAGGAAGACTTGCATGGACAAGATCATCACTCCAGCGGGGTTCTAATGGCCTGCAGAGGCAGCACTGACAACTGTGGGCTCTTATGGTTTACCTTAAAAGATCTTGTGGAAAGTGCTGCAGGGTGAGAAAGTCTGGAGCGAGATCCAGTCTTCTGTCAGGTCTCAGTGCTACAAACCATCCTAGAGCTGACTTTTTAACTCCCAGGCACAGACTGGTACAAAATGGGGTTTCCTTGTGAAGCCAGTGAGGATTTACCCCAGGGGAGAAGGATGAACATCAAAACCAGTGACAAGTGACATTACAGCCAACTCCAGCTGTACCAGGGGCAGTTTGCTCCACTGCAGACAAGCATCCTGCCTAAATTCAGCAGGACAAATCAGCAGAAAACCCACCTAACTTCCTCTGATGCCTTGGCATGGTTTGGTCTGTCCAGATGTAAAAGCAAAGGTTTATATTTGTATTTATACAATCCTGTTCTCTTCCAGCAACCCAAAAGCCGGACTTATTGAAAAGACAAAGCTGAACATAGTGAAGAATTTAGAATAATTAAATAAACAAGAGCTTATTTAGAGCATATATCTGTGTGTAATGGCCATAGCTGTGCAGATGGGACTCTGCATCTCGGGGCCCACGGCACAGAGTGGCTCTGCCACTTCAGCCTCCCGTGGAATCTCACTCTGGAGTT
Organism: Oreocharis arfaki; assembly: GCA_013398015.1. NCBI lineage: Eukaryota > Metazoa > Chordata > Aves > Passeriformes > Paramythiidae > Oreocharis > Oreocharis arfaki. The sequence continues at coordinate 80,947 of VZRR01006274.1, read as the reverse complement.
TACTCATCACTCCTCCCCTGTGCCCGGCTCTCCAGCCCCACCATAACCCCAGTAACACCCTGATAACACCCTGATAACACCCCCTGCTCTGCCAGCTGCCGGGGCTTGGCATCTCTGGCCACACCACGAGGGACTGACCCAGCTGGGGGAACTGCTGAAGAGGAAACAAGCAGAGCCAATGCTCCGAACAGAAGTGAAAGGAGATGATAAAGGCTGCTGCTGCCGTGCCAGACTCGAGCGTGGGAATGAGCTTAATGGTCCCAGACTCTGCTCGTGCCAGAGTTCAGGAGCGGGGCTCTCCCAGCGATGAGTGGGCATGGGAATGTCAGCAGCAGCCCTGATGGCTTTTGCAGGAGCTGCTCTTGGCTCGTTCCTGCTGTGGGATGGGTGTCATTTCCAGGAAGATCTGGTCGCTCTTCCCGCTGCCTTGCGGGAAAGAGGGAGTTCAGGCCTGGAGAAACGCTGAGTGGCACCTCAGAGACACCTCAGCCAGGCTGGACCTTCCGTCTGGGGGCTGAACAGCAAAGCCTACTGGGTATGAGGAGCAGAGAGAAAAACTCCAGTGAAAAATGAAGCACATTCTTCTGCCAGCAGCAACTGGAATAACTCATCGAGGGCGGTGGTGAACACCCCTCTGGAGAGGAAGGGTGAGCCTCAGCCTCCAGAAACCAGTGACCTGAGCGGGATCTCCCTGCCTGCAGCTTGGGAAAAGGGGACAGGGCAGGATTCAGGACAGGATTTTGCATGATGTGAACGTGAGAACACAGCTTGAGGGCTGCTTTCACCTCCCCTGACTCGGGGCAACCACCCTGAGCAGTGCTCAGGTTCGAGGAAGTGGGAATTGCTGTCCACTGAGTGCTGTCCTGCAGTGTTTGGTGAGGAATAATTCCCATCCCCACAGTCCCTGGTGCTGGGCTTGCCTTGGCTTCTGACATCAGTATAAAAGGCACGACTTTTAATTCTGTCTGGGATAAACCCTGCCCTGGATCAGGTTTGGCTGCACCCTTCAGGAGCTGCCTCAGGAGCTCTGCTTCGTTCCCCCAGCCCCGAGCACTCTGCAGGCTGGGGAGCAGATCCCAGGCTTTTGGCTTTGGAGCTGTTAGTTCCAGGAAAAAGAGCTGATGTTTAGGCTAACTTTTCCATGGCTGTTAATGGAAAACCACACTGCAGCAGAACGTGTGGAAAGGTTACGGTTTTGTTCCCAGGCTCTGCTGCCTGTCAGGGGAGATCTGTGAGCTGGGACGTAAGGATGGGTTAAACAGCAGCTCCTTGTTGGTGCCTGTGTGGCTTTGGGACTGCAGGGACAGGAATCACCACGTGGACACGTGCAGGGGTGACCTGGGGGGCTGCACAGCTGGTTTTACTCTCAGGGCTGAAAAGGGGCCGTGTCTGGTGTTTAAACCGGGGGGGTCTGAAATCCTATCTCCTGGTTTCTGCTCTTTGTTTAGGGGGAGGTTTCCATTCATGACACTGAAATCAGACAATTACCTTATATCTGAATTTCTCCACCTCTAAAATAGGCTCCCAATTCAAAACAAGGCAGGAGCCAGGGGATTTTCCAGGGTGACAGATTTTGCTTGTGTGCTTTGTGATGTCCCTCATTAATCAGTAATACCTGGCCATCCCCACCTCACCCTTCACTGTGGATACTCTAAAATAAAACACATTTCATGGTTTCAGAGGACTCACTTCTCACTTCCATGGGATGGGCTGCAGGGACCTTAAATCCCATCCAGTGCCACCCCTGCCATGGGCAGGGACAACTCCCACTGTCCCAGGCTGCTCCAAGCCCCGTCCAGCCTGGCCTTGGGCACTGCCAGGGATCCAGGGGCAGCCAGAGCTTCTCTGAGAAACCTGTCCCAGGGCCTCCCCACCCTCACAGGGAAGAATTTCCTCCTAATTTCCTCTCTGGACGCTGCATGGGAGCTGTGCATGGGAAAATGAACTAGCAAGAAAAACTGTTCCTTGTGGTTAGGGGAGGATTTGAACTACATTAACAGAATATTCCAGCTGCTCTCACAGATCCCCTGTTTAGAGTTCAGATGAATTAGTACCACCACAGTGTCCCAGTGGTTCTCCCTGGAGCTGCCCATACTTCCTCTTCTCCCTTGCCTTGGGTAAAGCTGAATTCCTGGTTTAATTCACACCTGCACAGCTCCTGGCACGATGGGTTTGGTTTTAGCTGACACCTGGAGCACAGGAACACGCCACCACAGTGAATGGGGCCCCAGGGTGTGTGGCAGCACTGTCCCAGCCTTTTCAGCCCAGATTTAATTTCCCTGCACCTCAGCTCTGTGTGGGAAGTGAGAGACAAGGAGTTATTTCCCAGATTGGTCCTTGCAAGCACACAGCATTCTCCAGCAGGCAGGGAAAGCCAAGGACAGGAGACTTGGTTTTCCAAGGGTTTGAATTTGCCAGAAATAAAGAGACACCCAAATTCCTCAGGTGGCACAGCAGCCAGTGCTGATCCCTCTCTGAAGCACCCCGACACTGCAGCAGATTAAAGGTTATTCAAAGACATAAGAAAGGACAGAGAAGAAGGAAATTTTACTGGGCAATTAGCAGAGCTCTCCCTCTCCACGGTGCTTTTCCGTGGTGAAGGTTCAGGAAGTTTGGCTGCAAATGTCTCATTTCTTACTCTGACTGCTCTGTTTATATAAAGACCAATTTTAATGTCAGCACATGCACACACGCATTTTCCTTTCCTAGTGAAAAGAACAATTGTGATTTATTTTAATGGGGACATTTTCATGTCTTTGGTGGCCTCTCCCTCTCATCACAACCAACCACAATCTGTACCAGAGCCCTGGCACTGGGACCCACCGTGCTGTGATTCCACCAGTAAGCTTCCAAAAAAAGCTCTTCACCCTGAATCTTCATTAATTTGGGCAGGATACACCTTTACACATAATTACACATGGCTTTGTTACACTTTTCCTCTATTTACATCCTTCTATATCTATATTCACCTATTCAAGCACAAAACCAAACCACAATTGATGCAATGCAATAACAAATTAAAACACGGTTTGCTCCCTGATTGAAGAGTTCCTGGCCAAGTCTGAGCTCGAAACACATTTTGATAATCTCATAAATTCCTGACAGAACAACATCTATCAAGGAACTGCAACTGGCACTTCAGAGAAACACGAATTCTTTGGGTCCTGTGAGCAGCTTGCACAAATGAGCGTTCCTGTACTCCACTATAAAAGCGATAAAGGTCTCTAAAAAATGTATATAGTTTTACATCACCTCCCTCTGATGATGTTTCCAATGTAAAAATAACCTCATTAATGCTGACAAGAATGCAAACCTAGTCTCTTGAAAATGTGAGAAGACCACAGGAATCCCATGTGATCTCACTTCCTTGCCTTACTGGAACCATCTGTGTCTGCTGGTAACCTCAGACCCCCCATCCCCAGGTCTGACTCCAAAAAACTGAATTTCATCATCTTTTTGTGCATCTCAGCCTCTCTGGGTGCACTTCAAAACATGTCCTGAGCACCCCTGTCTTCTCCTGGTGCTCTGGGCTGGGAGATGAGTTGTTAAAGCCTCCTGCACCCCAGAGCAAGCTTTGCTCCCCGGTTTGTTCCTGCGGGGCAGCGAGGGGCTGGCAGGGGCTGCAGGAGCAGTGGCAGTGTCCTGCTGCTGACAGGGACGCTGGAGCTTTGCAGGAGGCTGGGCTCCTTCCCCTGGGGCAGGTATCCCTGGAGAGGCCTCAGCTCTGCCTCCAAACCCATCCCACCCTGGATCCCACACTCCCTGCCCAGCCCCTGCTGCAGCGAGGGAACGGCCCCGGGACGAGGCATCCCCAGCTCCACGAGAGAGCCCGGGGCACGAACAGGCAAGAGGCAAAGACAAAGGGCTGTGTGAGGTCACGGGGAGCAGGAGAGGACGGGAATCCTCAGTCCCACAGCATCTCTGCCACGTGGATGGGCTGCGTTAGTCACTGCCCTTGCAGCAGCGGCCGGGCGCAGCCTGGTGCGACCCTCGGGGCAGGGGACATCTCCCCCGGCAGTTTCACGGATCCCTGGCAGCTGCGTGGGCTGCAGCAGATAAACAGCAGCAATTACTCAACGCAGGGCTTGAGGTGGAACCCGTGTTTTGTTCTATGCAAGGAATCTTCTGAACAGCTCAGCTCGTGTGCTGGCGGGGGATAAAGTCACTGATTATAGCAAGGGATTGCTTATATATGAAAATGATGTAAGCCTGGGATTCAGTCCAACTCCTTCCCAGGCTCCAAAGCAAACAGAGATGCCTTTCAGTTATTTTTCATCTGGCTTCACTTTTTTATCCTGATCAGTGGGTGAATTAAGGAGCCCATTCGACAGCCCGGGGTCTGAAATCTGCTTCCCTCTCTCCAGGAAAGAGAGGAGAAAGAAGGAGGCACAAACTGCCATCAAAGCAGCTCCTCCTGGCAGCTTTCAGGACTATCATATGGTCAAAGGCTCCTGTGTGCAAACCTCACGCTCCTCCAGCCATTCATGTTGCCTGCAAGGGTTTGAGTATTTATCCAGCCTGAGAAGGCTCCGTGTTTGATCTGGTGGCTCCCTTTGAGGCTGCTGGCTCCTGTGGGATGCTCTGCTAACCCCTGCTTCTCTAACCCTCAGGGCATGCCCACGGCTGGCAGCTTGTCCAGGGCTGGCAGCGTGGACCTGCTGGGCTGCTGCTGGGTAACTCAGAGGTGTTCATTCAGCTCGTGGAATGCACCCAGAGCAGCTGCACTGAAACGGAGCTGATGAGTCTGGAACTGCCCTGGGCGCCTGCCAGGGACACAAAGCAGAGCCTGGCATTGCTGGGAGCACCTGGGATGGGAGGGATGGGTGACCCGATCCCCTGCAGCATCGGGGTGAGGTTGGGCAGTCAGGGAAAAGCTGGAAAGCTGCAGCTGCCCTGCCCTGAACAGCAGGACCTCAAAGCAGCAGCTGCTGGAGCTTCCTGGAGCCCCTGCCCAGCGAGGCTGGGTTTGAACTGGGCAGCAGGGCTGGAGTTCCAAACCCTCTGAGTCCCCACAGCACGGCCTGGAGCTGCCAGGAGCAGCTCTGGGGGGCCCCTTTGCTGCCAGGCTGGGGAGGGCACTCCTCCAGCTCTGCTTCCCAAGAGAACAGCACCAAACCCAGACCTGCCCCCGGGCACTCGGAGAGCCCGCGCTCGCCGCTGGGCATTCTGCAGCCTGGAGAGGACCCAGTCTGTCCTGGTGCTCCTGGTCCTGGAGCACAGGGCATCACAGGGAGAGGCCACAGGAATGCACACGTGGGCTCACCTCTGCCAAATCCCCTCTCACAGCTCTGCCCTGGCAGAGCCTGCACCGGGAACACCGGGCTGGGAGAGATCCAGGGGTCTGCGTGCTCATGTGCAGGGCTGCCTGGCTGGGACTGTCCTCCTGCAGCACCTCCTGCTCCAGGAACATCTCAGCCTGCTGGATGCAGCCTCCTGCCCCTCAGCAGTTCCTGCTCCAGGAACATCTCAGCCTGCTGGACACAGCCTCCTGCCCCTCAGCACCTCCTGCTCCAGGAACATCTCAGCCTGCTGGATGCAGCCTCCTGCCCCTCAGCAGCACCTGCTCCAGGAACCCCTAAACCTGCTGGATGCAGCCTCCTGCCCCTCAGCAGCTCCTGCTCCAGGAACCCCTAAACCTGCTGGATGCAGCCTCCTGCCCCTCAGCATCTCCAGGAACCCCTCAACCTGCTGGACACAGCCTCCTGCCCCTCAGCATCTCCTGCTCCAGGAGGATTCTGGCCACACAGCTCTTTGCACAGGTAGGAATTTCCCATAATTTCTGATGCTTTTCTTCTGCAATGTGGCCCTACAGACACAGGCTTCATTAAAAAAATAAGATTTTCTGTGGAATTGCCCTGTTTCCTTGGTATTTTTTTCCCTTGCAGGGAGAGCAGACTGCTCGTGGTGCCCCAGGACTCTGCTCTGAGGGCACTGACAGCTGCAGCCAGCACCAGCAGATGTTTCTGTGCTGCCATTCCCATCAGCTCAGCACTGACCTTCCCCCTGGATTTCCATGCCCACCAAAGCAGGAACGTGTTTTACGAGACAATATTTGATGTTTGCTGAGCTGGGAGAAACCACGAGCCTCGAAGCAGCCTGAGTCAGGCAGCCTTTGCATCCTAAGGTTGGACATGCATTTGAATTCCTCTTAGAGGAACAGTGGCACAGAGGAGAACAAAGGGATCTGGCAGGGATCCAGTAGGGCTGAGAGTCTCCTAATTCTGTGAGGTGCAAATTTTGCAACTATTTTTGCAGCCTTTTGCTTTTCCTTTTGCCCAGTCTGGCTCCCAAGGCACAGCTGTAGTTTTTGGCAGTTCAGTTAACAGCAATATTGCCTCATCCCTTCTTGGGCCCTTGAACTGAAGCCTCTACTTTTGCAAAGCCAACCTTCCTAATGCCCAATACAATCCCTTTCTAGGAGAAAGAGAAGTAGGGCAGACTAAAATTGGCATCCAAATCATGGGAATGTCTGTATCAAGACGGGAGATGACTCAGAAATCGTGCAGCTGAACCGAGGATGCTTCTCCTCAGTCTAAATCTGAAGTAGGGAAACAAAACCCACACATCTGTGCTGAGCAGGGAAGGGGAAAACCCGAACTAATTCTGCCATTTCAGCTGTGTAAACTAATGAAAGCCATTTCAGTGTTTTACAGCGAGTTCTCAGACTGGTTTTGGCTGTGCTGTTGGCGGGGACCTCACCTGGGAGTTGTGTCTCTGCTGAGAAGGGACAAACACGAACTGCTCACTAAAACCTGGCAGTGATCACCAGCAGGGGGGTCCATGCTCTCTAACACACCATCATTCACAGAAGCCAAACACTCCAGCTCACGGTTTGGTTGGCACAGAGGAAAACCCTGCAGGAGGGCCTGGAAATGCTTCATATCTACCCAGGGAAGTGCCCAAACAAAGGAGCCACCCGGAGAGCAACAGGTATTTCAGCAGCTCTAAGCCTGGGTGCATTTTCAGCCAGCTCCTCTTCCACACTAAATTAGATTGTGCCCAGGTCAGAGATCCTTTATAACACAGATCAATCATGAAGGGCTTGATTGACTCCGAGGCTGGGTCACATCACACCTGTGTGGGCTGATTCTGCTGGTGCTCCTGCTCCAGGGCAGGAGGGTGAGTCCAAGGACGTGTCACTGCAAAGGCTGGAGCCTCTGTCAGCTGCACCAGGAGAAATTGCTGCAAACTGTGAGGGTTGCACTGCTCTGGATTCTCCCCAGCATAAATGGAAGTGGCATCTGTCACGTAAATAATTTTAGCTGGTCGAGTCAAAAAACTGATTGACAGAATAGGCATTCTTCAGGCCTGGTTTCTGAGGGAGAACTGCTGGGCACCTGCAATCTGGATGTTCCCAGCTTTTCTCCCAGAAATCAGAATCAGTGAAGACACTTTGGCAAATCTTCCCTGGGAAGGAATAAAACATGAAACCTTTAAATTCACGAAAAGGTCCTGTGTTCAATAAAAATGCCCACAGGGAACCAAATGCTACAGGCCCATGATTCTCCTCCAAAAAATTACCTTGCTGTTTCACGTGCAGTCGAGTTTCTTGAAGCCTCCACAGTGCTGCAGTTACTTACACTTTGGGACAAATATATTCCTGAAACAGCTCCAAGCTCTTTGTTGATTCATGTCAGGGGTGTGTGACTGACTGCATAAGACATTAATCTAACTGACATTTTCCACCGTGAGGGGAATTTAAGGAATGAAAATCACAGAATATCCTGGTATCCAACCTAAACCTCCCCTGACACTGCTCCAGCCATTCCCTCGGGTCCTGTCAGAATGTGCAGGAATATCCCTTACTGCTCATTAGAATTTCTCCTGTAGCTGGTGGGGAGCAGCTCCGTGCTCTGAGAGCAGACTGTGCTGGGCTCCTCCAGGGCTGTTTCTGTCCCTGCACCTGCACAGTTTAGGCTTGAAACCACATCAGCCAAACCCCAGGAAGGGTTTGCAAACAGATGAGAGCGACTGAGAGTTTGCTTCTGAGCTGTCAGGAGTGTCTGCCTGAAGGTAAAGGCAGTCAGAGGGCTTTGCTGGTCCCTGCTGGAAGGAAGGGTGTGCAGGTGCTGGTACCTTGTCTCCTGGCTGGGGACGCATCACGGACACGCGGTCGTATCCCTTCCGCAGCAGGACCCAGAGGGCATCCAGCTTCCCCTGGAACGAAAGGAAACGGGGTGTTTGTCATGCTCTGGGCAAAGTGCAGTGCCCAGACCCAGCAGGTGTTACCCCATCGCTTCCAGTGCCTGCAGCAGGTGCTGGAGAACGATGTTTCCTCTCACGGACACTTGCGGTGAACTGGCTGCAAGTGCAAAGGAAGAGCACTCAGATGTCTGACAGATAACAGTGTCTGACCTTTCCAAAGGAAATGTGTGACTCAGACACTTTCTGGGCTCAGAGAGAGACTGATACCTACTCAGCTCCAGGCATCACAGCCAGCAAAATGTTAAATCAGTGCAGGGAGTGAGCAGTGAACTCATGCGATGCCTCTGAGAGCAGACTGTGCTCCTGCTCTGCCTGAGCAGCTCCTCTCCAGCTCTAGGTGACCACTGTGACACGAGAAAGAAACCTCATTTATATGTCTCAAAACAGTCTGCTGGAGAGAGCTGAGTGAAACCCCATCTCTGCACGGTGCCAGGAGAGCTGCGCCCCAGCCAGGGCGGTGTGACGGCCAGGTCATCTCTCCTGGCAGCCACCAAGGGAGGGCTCACCCAGGCTCCCCAGCCCCTCCCCGTGTGGCAGCTCACGTTTGCACCTTCTCCAGGCAGTAACACCTCTCTTTCCGAGCCCTCCAGCCCCACGCTGAGCTCAGAGGCAGCAGCTGTCCCCTCGCTGGGTGGTCTCACACCCCACACACCCAGACACAGACCTGGGTGAGGTCAGCTCAAACCCCAACGTGTTGAAAACCTCTTGCAGACAGAGTCTGGCTGATGTGTGGTCGGACCCTCCCTGCCATTCCCTGCAGTGCAGCCCAACCATTCATCCCTGACTGGAATTCAGCAGCCAAGACTGAGGGTACTCCCCAAATGAGCTGAACGAGGCCAGAACGAGCAGCCCAGGGCCCTGCAATGCAGAAATATTCACCAAATCACCCGCTCTGAAACATCCATCTGCTGCTGAAGGATTCCTGCTCTATCCCCGCTCCAACCAGCCAGGGTTTCCTTTCCTAACTGGACTCAGCTCCTGGGAGAGCTGCAGGAGGGTTTGCACAGGGGCACACCTTGGCTGCCTCGGTGCAAGGCTACAGACAGCTCATGAGCCAAAATTACTTGATCAAACACTCTTCACACTCACTTCATTAGACCCCTGGTCTGTGAAGAACTCAGCACCCTGATATTTGTAGGACTTTCTGGAGAGGGTTAACAGCAGACAGTGTTTATTAATGTTTCCATGAGTATTGTTCTGGATGCTCTGAGTGCTGTGATACTGGAGCAGGAACCAGGAGCAAAACCCCTGCTAAGCAAACTTTACTGGCCCTGCAGAGATAGGCTGCTCTGAGAATGGACAAAGCTGTCCCTTGGTGCAAAGCTGTTTTTCTGCAGATAAGAGCATCAAACCCAAAGACTGACTCCTGACTGGATCCAGAACTCCTGCTCGATCACTCCCTCCTGGAAATAAAGACTGCAAAACTCTTGTGCTAGCAGAAATGCCTTGTGTAACTAACATGGGACAGGACTAACAAATGGAAATGTGAGCTGGATGTTGCAGAGGTGGTGGGGAAAGAGTGAGGATCTTTGTTCAGAGTAAGGCAGCGGATTTTCCTGAGGGCCTGGTCTGGCTGTGGGAACCCCAGGGTCTGTGAGGGCCACACTTGTCACTCAGGGTGTTTGGGAGGTCCTCTGTGACCCCAGCTCTCTGGTGTCGAACTAAAGACTCCCTTTCATGGGGGCAGAGTCCTTCTCTTCCCTTTCCAAGGAAGCATCAGGGCCATAATCCCCTCTGGGATCTCTGCTCCTCAACCAGTGTGTTCAGCCAATGGTTCAAAGCTTATTTGGGAGTTGGAGGGACACATGGGTGGAGGCAGACACGTAGAATGACTGCATAGAACTTGTTTCCATAGGATATGGGGGAAAGACTTCCCAAGGTGAGAGCCAGGAAAGTCTGTTTTTCTCAAAGGAAGAAGCAAGAAACGTCTCCGTCAGATTCTTCTGCATTTGGACAGCAGAACTCCTCAGGCCTGGGGGAAACCATCCCTTCCATTCCAATCCATCTTTCCTCTACAGCAGAGCTGGTTGAAGCTCTTGATCTCCTGTCCACTCTGACAGCTTAAGAAATAAGTACCTTTTCCCTCCATTTCTCCTTTAGGAAACCAGAGGCAAAGCGACAACTTTCCATGGAACAAAAAAAAAAGCTCCTTTTTACTCTGCAGTCCCAATTTCCAAGAGCCTACCAAGATTTCTTGGGAAAAGCCAAGAGCTCCATCTTTGGGAGCCTCAGGGTCTGCCTGAGACATCTGGGTGGAAGAGAGGGATCTGCATCATGGAAAGGATGATGGTTGAAGAAACGAAATGGCAACGCTGTCACTTGGAAACAGAAACCCTCCTGTGCTCTCCATGGATGGGCCGTGTCTCCGTGTCTGGAACTCCTCTGCAGCCGGAGCACGAGGTCACTTGGAGAAAAAAGAAAGGTCTGGAGGCAAATAAAGCCTTGAGTCCTACTAGCTCTGAATCCCAGAGAGAAGAAACAGTTGGGGCAGATGACAGATGAAGGAGGGCACAGTTCCAGCCATGGAATTTCCTCTCAATTCATCGTTAATTCAGCACTGCGTTGACCCTGAGCTACCTCAGTGCTCCTCAGCCCTGCTGGTGTCAGGCAGAGGCACTTCTGGAGCTGTCTGTAATCCCAAGCTGCACTTGGGCCTCTCTGGCCAGGCTGCTGTGCTGTGGCAGCTTTGTGAATGGAGACAGGAGGGACAAAGGCTGGAGAACTGCCAGGGACACGTGGCCCAGGAAATGCTGGAGTGGCCTCCACGTGGGATTCACCTGAGGTTTCCTCTGTTTAGCACCACTTGTTGCTTCAGCCTCAGGTTGTAGCCAGGTGGGGATCAGTCTCTTGTTCCGGGTACCAAGTGGCAGGATGAGGGGAAACGGCCTCAGGTCGTGCCCAGGGAGGTTTAGGTTGGATGGGAAAAATTTCTTCACTGCAAGGGTCGGACAGGCCTGGCCCAGGCTGCCCAGGGCAGTGGTGGAGTCCCCATGCCTGGGAGTGTTCAGAAAACGTGTGGCTGTGGCACTCAGGGACGTGGGTTAATGGTGAGCGTGGTGCTGGATGGATGGCTGGGCTTGAGGACCTTGGAGAGCTTTTCCAACCTTAATGATTCCATGACTCTCTGATTCACTTCCATCCATGTTTTGTGCTGCCCCTCCCTGTCAGATGAACCGAGGGTTTGGCGAGTTTCTTAAGGAGTTTTCAGATTTGTCATTCCCCTTGGATTATCCGCACTGACTTTTCAAACAGTTGAAATGACATTTTAAAAGCAGGATAATCCTGTTGGCACCGCACCGAGAAGTAACAGCAGCAAATCAGAAGAACAACAAAAACAACCCCAATCTGTTAAGTGTCAGTAGCTACATTTGGTAGATTTATTTGGTAGCAAATAAATCTCTGGAGCATTTAAAAAAAACAAAACAATCTATCCACTCTCAGCTCTACCTGCTTAGAGACACGACTCTGGGAAGATTGAGAAATAGAGGGAAGAAGAACTCCATCATAAAAGGAAGAACATTCTAAGTAGGGGCTGGCACTTGTGCAGCTGAGGGAGGCCTGTGGCCAGCAAGATGACTGGTCCTACAATGTGAATTTCCTGGCTCTTTATCAGACCCAGGCACCCTTGCTTCACTGTTCCTGAAGTTTAATTCCTTGCCCTTCTCCTTTACCCATGACTTTTTAAAGCAGCTTGTTACAGGCATGTTTACCTGCTTCCCAAAGGGGTGCTTCAACTCGCCCAGTGGAGGGGGTGGAAATTTAACATCTGCTTTAACCACAGCACACCTGGAGCACGGGGATCAGGGAAGGCTCAAGCTGAGCACCAGAAGACATTTCCTTGGGTGAGGTCTGGGGGTCTGTGGAACTTTCCCCCCAGAAGTGGTGGGAGCCTCTCAGTTATTTTAAAAGCCAGACTGGACAAAGCAAGATGGATCCCAGCCAGAGCTGCCCTGGCTGAGGGTCCAGCCCCAGGCAGCTCACGGGCTGTTCCCACCTTCCCTGCCTGCCATGGCTCTGGGAGAGCTTCCCTGCAAATCCATCTCCTGTGCTCACACCTCCAGGACGTGACTTTCTGCCAAGGCTGCTGATGAATTTTGCCAATTTTGCTAATTCCTTACTGCCCAGGGAGAGCAACAGCAGGACTCTGCTCCACAGGAATGATCCTTCCTGGGTTTGGTGAGTGCTGATGATTGTCCATGAGGAAAGTGTTGGAGACAGTTATCCTGTCTCCACACACTTTTTGGGTGCAGCTCAGTGAGGGGTGTGGCGGCAATTAATAATTAGGTAAATTCTTGTCCAGGCTGCTAAATACTATCCAGATGTGGAACACTGCAAAGTTTGGGGAGTATTTGAAGACAAGGTTTTGGATTGGAACTGTCCCTATCCTGTATGCAATTGGAATGGTAGATAAGAGAGGTATTTCTAGAGGAATTAAGAATATATATCTCCCACGAGATGCTGTTAATATTTGTAGGCGCCCTTATAACCGAATTCTTGTTGTTGTGAAGCAAAAGCTGTTCCAGAGTCAGCACTGAACCTCAGCCCTACATACATTGAATCTTCTCTCCAAGCCTCTCTTGAACTTTGGAGAATTTCCATCCTGGACACAGATCTGCAGCAAACCTGATTCCTCTTTCCAGAGCTGATTTCCCATCGTGCAGAATAAATCCTGAAAATTCACTGGAAGTCTTGTGGGGCTGTGATCCAACAGCATCAACTGGAGAAGGGGAGAAATTCAGCAGAACCTTCCGTGGGAAAGGGCCCAGCTCTCCAGGAACGAGCTCAGGTGGCTGCACCCACCTGGTCCCAGCTGCCTGAGCAGGTATTTGGGGCTCTTTATCCTAAAATCAGTGCTTCTGCCAGCTCAGTTACAAAAACCATCTTGGCTGGATGAGGTCACTTCCAGGAGCAAGGAGAACTCCCAGGTGGGCCGGGTGTGTTTTCCATGTGCACCGATGCAAAAGGACAACGCAGCTCCTTCAGGGCCACAGGGCAGCCCCCTGGGGTTGGGGTGTGCTGCACTCCCACTCGGGGCTGGGGCTGCTGCCCCCAACCCATCCCACAGCGGGGAGGAAGAGCCCTCACCAGCACACGCTGAAGTCATCGCAACACGACTGCAAATGACTTGCTGGGAGGCTCTGCTTATGAGATGGTAATCTTCCAGGGGGAAAAGAGAGAAGGTGCTGGACCAAATTTTCGAGGAGGCTCATGTTTCGGGATCCCCCAGAAACCACCCTGGCTCCCCCTGCCATTCCCAGCCCTGGATCTGAAGCAGCTGCAAGATCAGCAGCTGAGGAGACCCCAGGCACGAGGCTTGCCCGGTCCCTGTGGGCACCGCCTGGAGCTGGTCAGTAACCAGAGGCAGTGCAGGGTGGGACATCCCCAGCCTGGCTCACAGCTTGTGTCTGACCCCACTGGCTGCTGCTGGGCAGGAAGGAGACAGGACAGTATTTCTCTATTTTCCTTCAGAGAGGCACTTTCTCATTCCCCAGTGTCAAGTTGAAGGCAAGCTCTGTACACGGAAAGATTTCCTGCACGTGTTACACACTCCTTCTTTGCAGATTAACTGCCCGTGGAGGCATTTTAAGACCCTAAACCAGCACCTCTGCTCTTCAGATCCAGGCTCCAGAGGTGCAAAGTTTGCACTTGGATATGAATTGTGTGTTTTCAGTCTTTTCTCAGCCTGGTAACTACAAATACCCTGGACTGAAGAGAAGAATCAGCATTTCCCAAAAGAGTTAAACCTGAGAAACAGGAATGTGGGATTATTCTTTTCCTGTTCATTAGAGAAGCCACACAGTCATTACACTGCCCTCCTTTCCTGAGAACAGCTGGGTTTGTCCTGGAGGCAAGAGGTCAGCTCTCTGACACTGGAGTGCCCTCCCACCACGCCTGGGTGATGCAGTCCACGATCTGTGTGCTCTGCTCCTCTTAGCCACAAGATTCAACCTGTCCTGGACACATCCAGCAGCAATTTTCTTCCTACTTTCTCCCCTCTTTCTAAGGAAAGAATCACAGAAAGAATTGTTGGGTTGGAAGGGACCTCTGGAGACCATCCAGTCCAACCCCTTGCCCAGGCAAGGTCACCTGGAGCAGGTGGCACAGGGACATGTCCAGGTGGGTTTGGGGTGTCTCCAGAGTGGGAGACTCCAGGCCCTCCCTGGGCAGCTGTTGCAGGGCTCTGCCCCCCTCCATGGAAAGAAGTTCTTCCTCTTGTTGAGTCGAAAATCTTGTGGTTTAGGTTATGTCCTTGTCCTGTCACTGGGCTCCAATGGAAAGAGTCTGGCACCATCCTCTGCCACCCCTTTGAGATATTTATATGCATTCATGAGAGCTCCTCCAGTCTTCTCCAGACTGAACAGGTCCAGCTCCCACAGTCTTTCCTCACACCAAAGATGCTTCAATCCCTTAACCATTTTTGGAGAAGATCCTGTTTATGCCCTGCATCTCAGGGAATGTGCAGTGTGGACCTTTGCACTCCGTGAGCACTTCCCAGAAGCTGCCACGCCCCAGGAAGAGATCAGGATCCTGTTCTGGTCCAAGAAAGCAACACAACTCCCAAACCTGACCAACCAGGTGGGAAACTCCCACTGCCCCACGAGGCTCCTTCCCACAGCACCTCCCCAGGCACACGCTCAGGGCGCTCCCTCAGGCACAGCCGCTCCAGCAGCCCTTGGGATCACGGGTTTGTGGACAGGCCTGAGCCTTGGATGCGAACACACATGACAGCAAACAGATCTCCTGCACACAGCCCAGGCAGCACCAGGCAGGGCTGGACTCACCTTGATGGGGGAGTACCACTTCCGAGGGGACGAGGGCCGGCGCATGCTGCTGCCGAGGTTCCTGGGCTCAGGGAACTCGTATTCCTGCTCTGGCATCTTGACCCTGGCGTTCTTGGCCTTCTCCAGCTTAGCACCTTCCTCCGTGGAGCCCTTTTCTCCCCAGCGCACCTGGGAGGAGGGATCAGGCCGTGTCACATCACAGCAGCCCCTGCTGCAGTCTCACCCCCGCCGCAAGAACAGAGCCCTGCCTGCGTTTTCCCAGTGTCCAGATCCAAGCTGAAGAGCAATGCACAGGCTGTGAGGTTTGTTTCTAGTCTGCAGCCCAAATTTGGAACTTGTCCTTTGTGGTGGTTTATGAGAAATGTCAGAGTGGGGAAGGTTTTCAGAGAAACTAAAACCGTTTCATTCTAATTTGTACGGCAGCGCTGCCCCTGTATCCCAGGCATGGGCCAGGACGTGGCTGTGCTGGAGAACAAAGGTGGTCCCAAACCTCAGAAATCTTGTGTTTGGCTCTCAAATATTCCCATAGAAAAATGATCTGGACTCAGATGTACCAAAAAAGCCCAAAGCAGTTTGTGCCTGTCTCCTGGGTAGATTGCAGGGGGGTGCCACAGCCCAGTGCCCAGCCCAGCCCTGACCCCTGGGCTGGGGTTTCCTTACCTCCATCCGTTTGATGCCGCCCACTCCTCGCCCACCATAGTAAGAGGCATCGACTGTGGGCCACTTCTTCTTCGGCAGACCATCATCATCCTCCTCCTGCAAAACAGCAGCAAGGGGTGGCACTGTCAGGGAGATTGGCCAGGGGTGGGAAGGAATAAACAGTGCCAGGGTTGTCCCCTGAGCCTGCAGGGCAGGCAAGGTTCTGGTCTCTCATTATTTTCCAGAGGATGTACTCTCATGAAAGGACAATGTTTTGTGATATAAACACCAGCACTTGAAAGTCGAGCTCCAGGAATAATGAGATTTTGGTATTTTTCACCTCTGCCACCCCTTCCCTTCACCTGGGACTGGGGAGAGGCAGATGCTGCTCGTGGCTCCCTGTGCTGCAGGGACCCTCCAGGGCCCAGGTAAATCCCCATATTGGAGTTCAGGCCCCACAGGATGCAGGGAAAGAGTAAAACAACGAGTAAATTTTCTCCTGAGTGACGGCAAACTCGCGGTACCTTCGGAAACAACCCCGGTGGGAACGCCCAGGTTTATCGAGAGGAGCTGGCCAAGAGGAATAGGATGGAAAAGTCTCGTGGAAAAGTCACAAGAATGGAATTAGCTCCTGTAATGAAGCTGTGCCTCGGCTGGGGCAGCTGCCCGTGGAAGTCCGTGTGGCTTCAGGGAGTGCTGTGGCTCGTGCCAGAGAAAGCCAGGCCCTGTGTGAAAAACGAGGCTGAAATTCCGTGTGCGGCCCCTGCTCGCTGCAGGCACATCCCCAGCCACGGAGCCAGACGTGCTCAGCACCTCCTGGTGGCATCCAGATACGGGCAAATGAACAGATCAAGAACATCTCCTCAGGTTTATTTAAAATGAGTCTGCTAAAGCTCTGGCGAGAGTCAAGGTATTTTAAACTCCCTGTTGCACTTTGTAAGGTCAGGGTGTTCGTGGAGCTCTTGTAGCGCCTTTCCCTTTAATTTCTACAGTTCAGGCTGTGAGCTGGCAAAGCAGAAAAGCAGAGTTCATCAAAAACGTGAAGTATTTCCTGTGAAAAACGTGGAGAGAAAAGAAAAATGGTCCCTCTCTCTTTTTGCTTCTTCTTTCTTTAATTTTTCACAGGGATTTGGCTGAACTCCAAAACTTAGGAGCTTTCCAAAACCGGGAAAGCCAAAAATACTTTGAAATTGAAACTCTCCATCAGAAAAACTGTGTGGGGGGAAAAAAATCCAAGAAAAACTACGTTTTTCACGGCAACCAAAAGCATTTCAGTTTATCAAAACACAGAAATTGGGCTGAAAAACGTGTCCTGATCTAAGGGAAGGGTGAACAGTTGGTCACAACTACCAGGTTCTTCTCTTCAGAGCTGACCTCTCTCTCTGGCTCCGGGCAGAGCTGCTGAGGCTCTTTGCTGCAACCCAAGAACTCAATATCTCTGCATGAAGTTTTCCATGAGGACTCTTTTTTTTTTGTGTTAAAAAAAAAAAAAAAAAAAAGAGAGAAATTGGAAGCGAAGCCATCTAAATATTTTCCTTCAGCAATTCTCTTTCTCTCTCTTCAGTTTAGCACAGACTGGACTTCTCACAACAGGAAATACCAAGGTTTAGGAAATCTTCCCCACAAGCCCTCAAAAGCCCTGCGAGTCCCTTCGCTGCGAGTCGGGAGCCAGGACAACAGCACACGCACAGCGAGGCAGCACGGGCGCTTGAAAAACAAAGGAGTCACAAGTTTTCTGCAGAATGAGTCTGTTTACATGTTTGGAAGGGCAGGGGAGGTTTTGCAATACAAGCAAAAAGCCCCCACCACACTCTTGGCCCATGTGCTCACCACACACGTGAGGAGCTGGAGGAACTGGAGGAACTGGAAACGGGGGTCAGGGCAGGGGGGCAGCAGGAAGATGGGAAGGAAGAGGCACCCAGAGCCCACCATCCCCCCCATCCAGCACCCCAATTTGTGAGCCAGGGCTGAATTCTCACTTCCTGCCTGCTTCACCTGCATTTTTCTGCACGTGGCCACACCGGGGTTTGTACCTGAGGAGCTCCAGCTCCGACCCAGCTCCAGCCTCAAAAACAGCCCCGGAAAATTCAAGTGCATTCAAGGATGCTGGAAATTGACTGTACAGCACTTGGCAGCTTTCCACCCCCAAAATCTGCTTTAGATGGAGCTAGAGTTTCTTTTAACAAATAAGAAGAAGCAGGACAAAGCTGCATTTCACAGTCAGGGATCCAGATTCATAAGTGCTGGATTGCAGAAAACAAAGATCTGTGTTTATCTCAGAGGCCAGGCCAGGCTCTGGATACTTTGACCCTGACCTGAGGGAACCTCATCTGTGGGTAACACAAGGATAATTCAGGCTCCACAAGGGACATCTGAACCACTCAGGGTAAGAATTCAAACTAAATTTGGCCAGATATTAAAAAAAAAAAAAGCTTGGACAACTTACCCCTCTCCCCACCCTTATAATTATTTTCCCAGTTGTCTCTGCAATGCCTGAATTTTGTCAGAATTCAGCATTTATAGAGAGCTCTGCCTGCACCAAGGGCTGAGCCATGACACCACAATAATTTCTCTGTGAGAGATGGTATCATCGAATTCTACAGCTGAGAGAACAGAGAGGCAAATCCAGCTGTCCTCAAGACTCCTTCCTACCCCTTCTCCCAACACTGGAGTCATTCCCAAACCCCATGGCCACCTCTCAGCTGCTTTGCTACACTTTGAGGACACCTTGCTCTGCTCTCGGGGAACATTTCCTCCTACTGTGGAAGGTTTTGCTTGCTTCCTTGGTACCTCCAAAGGCTCCCCAGAATCTTCTCTTCTCCAGCCTGAACAACTTCAGCATCGTACAAGCTCATCCTTGAGGCACAAACGTTTATCAAACCAGCCTTTGGTGGCCTTGACCATCACAGAAACTCCCCATTTATCTGTGGCCTGGATCCTTTGAGGTCCTGCCTGAAGTGAAGCCCTCCAAGAGCAAAGCACTGCGTGTGCAGAGATGAGAGGGAGGCCTGGGTTTGGTGGAAGAAGGATGCAGAGCTGTTCCCACTCCAGAGCTCAGACACCGAGCTGCAGGAAGGTGCAGGTCCTGTAAGGCCATGGGAATCAACACCAGTGCTCCCAGTGCGCCACGATGGGGTTAAACCCAACAGCTCTGCACTGCACTGGGCCTGCCTGGATATTCCACATGAAACTGGGTGTTCCACCCTCATGGTGTAACACCTGCACCTCATCTATTGCCAGTAACAGCCCCATCTTTTTGCTTTTAAATGCCTGCCTCTTGAAAGGTTCCTTTTCTCCTCCTCCCATATTTCCACAACTCACTGCGAAAGGGAAGGAGAAGCATTGGCACACCACTGGGACCTGGTTTCCTTTCAGCAACAGCAGAATAAATTTCCTGCCTTGGTGTCTACAAAAAATTCCTGTCAGATCCTTTCTCTGGAGCTTGTTTTGCTGTCTCCCCAGCAAGGCTTTCCACAAGGAGCAAGGAAAGCAATTAGTAAAAGAATAATGATCAGCAATAATTGAACAACCTGGTCTAGTGGAAGGTGTCCCTAGGGACAAAATGATCTCTAAGGACTGTCCCAACCCAGACCATTCTGTGATTCCATGTTAATAAGTGAGGGCTCAAGCAGCTCTCCAAGCAGCTGAATAAAGGGTCATTCCCTGGCCTCAGGAACGTTGTGGGAGAGATCAGGTCCCAACAATCAGCGTGGATCCAGCTGAACAGGGCTTTCAGCCCCCGGCTGGACAGCAGCTGCCGTGCAGGGAGTTAGGTCCCTCCTGTCCATGCTGCCTCCCAGGACAGTGATAATGACCTTCAGGGTGTGGTGCCAGCGCTGCTGAAGGGCCCTTTCTGCCCAGCACCTCCCTGGGTGTGTTTGCTGTGCTGTGTGTGGGGAAGAGGACAGCAGACATAACAATTATCCCATTACAGGCTGGTCGGTGGCTTGGCTCCGGTGCCACACGAGGGATGTCCAGGGATGTTGGGTGACAGAGCAGCAGGGGAAGAAAGGGACTGAGTGATGAGGAAAAGGCAAGCTCTGGGCATCTGCTAGATCTCCTGCCTGGCTTTGCCAGACTCCAGGGAGCTTTGTGTCCCCGGATTGCTGCTGTGGGAACGAGTGGTGCCTGCACAGATCCAGCTGTGGGTTTCAGGCTCTGCTCCCAGGGCAGGGCAGCAATGGGGCAGTGTGTGTCTCTGGGGATGCTTGGAGGGGCTCCAGTTTAGCACCCTCTGACTGCAGCCAGTCTGTCCAGGACTGACAGCAGCACAATTCTGGCCTGGGCCAGGGAGTGAATAGGGAATTGCTGGAAGCTGCAGAGCCCTGCAGTTGGGGTTTTTTGGCGTATTTTGAGGATGGGTTGCTATAGCAGAACCAGCTTCAGCCTTGTGGTGAGTTTCTGCTCTGAGCTGGGCAGAGTTTTTCCAATAAACCCAGCCTAAAGCTGATGGGGCACAGGAGTAAAAGCAGCTGTGTCTTCCTCCAGCAGGGCTAGAAAAAGCCTTGCTGTTCACTGGAGGTAGAAGAATGTGGTTTTGATCCACCTTCAGTGACTAATCACAGGCCAGAAAGGTGCTCCTGGCTCCTCCAGGCACTCACCTCTTCCGCTTGGCATTAACTCAATCCTTCCTGGCCTAAGTGAAACCATCTGTCCTTCCCTGGGCTTCACCCTCAGCATCCCGAGCTCCCCGAGCAGCACAGCGGGAGCTGACAACATTTGCAATTTCTGAATGAATTAATTGGGAGTTCCTGGCCAATAATGATTTCCTTCACCAACAGTGAAGTGTCTCCAACATGTCCCAAAGGGCCTCTGAAACAGAGTTCAATAAAACCCTTGGCGGGTCCGACAGCAAAGGCTGCTTCCCCCTCGTTGTTCCAGTGTAATGCATTCTCCTTCCTCCTGTGGGCCTCAGCTCCCAAACCTGCTGATGCAAGAATTCCTTGACTTTTTTTTTTTGGCCAAGACTTTCGTGAGAAGAAAAAAATCCAACTGTAACCCTGCTGCCGAAGGGACCAGCAATCCCTCCTGCTGGAGAGGGGCAGCTGCTGGCTTCCTGCAGGGGAGAGGGATATCTGCAACACCCAAAAAACCTGGATTGTAGAAAATCAACTCCATCTTCTATTTATTTAGAGCAAAGCAGAAAATCTGGAGGCTTCAACCTTCTGAGAATGCATCACGCTACTGCCAGCCCCTCTCTGTGGACCAGCCTCTCTAGGAGTAAATGCACCAACAAAATGCATTTTGTCAGACCATCCTTTTTTTTTTTTTAACTATTTTTTCGCTAGTGGGAAGCTCTTCTGTCTGGGAAAAAACAGAGCAAGTCACAGCTTCAAGCCTTCTGAGCACTGCCCTGATGCTGTACAGCTTCTAAAATAGTATAAACTACATTTTCCTTTCTAAAAAACCTTTGGCTTCTGAATGTGCACGTTGGCTCTGGGATAACTGAGCTTAGGGGATGTGCTCTGGTGGAAGCTCAGGTGAAATGATACCATTAGAGCAGCTGGCACACTGTAGGGATGGCTGCCCCTGGATCCCTGGCAGTGCCCAAGGCCAGGTTGGATGGGCTTGGAACACCCTGGGATAGTGGGAGGTGTCCCTGCCCATGGCTGGGGGTGGAATGGGAGGGTTTGTAAGGTCCCTTCCAACCCAAACCAATCCATGATTGTTGTAACCAAACCCTGCCATCCCAAGGTCCCCAAAGAGGAGAACAACAGCCAAAAGAATGTTCAGATCCCCTCTTGGATTGACGAGGTAAAGCACAGGTCCTGCTGAATGCCAATTCTCAATCACTGTGCAGGGCCCTCTCAGGATACAACCAAATCCTGGACAAGCTGAATTTCAAGCTGCAACTGTGATTTTACAGTAACTGCTCTGCTTCTGCAGCACTTACTGGGCTGACAAAAGACTTCCTTATAGGTGACGCACGTGTTCCCTCTGAGGGGATGTAATTTCCCCCTGCAGTTCTTGGCCAGGGAGCCAGCATTCCAGAATGATGTATTTTAATTAATTTCAGCAATTGAATCCCTTGGCTTGGAGGCATGTGTGATGCAGAACAAAGCATGTGCAATTTGAGGTTAATATTTTCCTCTTCATTCAGAGGACAGAAGCTGACAAAGCTGGTGGATTTTCACACAGCCCAAACAAAAGTCTGCTTAGGGAAACGGGCCAGGCGCCTGCAGAGAGAGGCACAGGGGGCACTGGATCCAAATGCAACCCCCCCTTGGGTCTGGAATGGTCTGATTTGGGGTTTGCTTCAGGCCTGTTCTGAAGGGGACAAGTGCCCCAAGGGGGAAGTTCCAGGGCTGGCCTTGGGTCCCGCTGCCCTGGACAGCGCAGGGAGAACCGAGGCTGGATCCCTGCTCCTTGCAGAGGCCTGAGCTTTCCATGAGCCTTGGCTCAGCCCACACCCCCTGGGCCAGGCTTCATGGAGAGCAGAGAGGGCCATTTCACAAGCTTTTCCACTTGCACGCAGAAGCAGGCAGTGAATTTGTCTCCAGAAGCAGAGAGCGAGGCAAACTACCCAACCAAATCGCTCTGAGCACAGACCTAAGTCTAATTTTACTTGCATATTTAAGAGGAACTGATTCAAACCCCAGTGAAATCAATGGAAAAACTCCCACTGCCATCAGAGTGCCCTGCACAGAGCCCAGGGGCTGCAGTGAAATCCCATGTGGAAAACACTGGGAGCAAAGCAGAGACTCATTGTGTGCTGAAAGCAGGAGCACACAGAAGGAGGCAGATGGAAAACTGGGCATGTTTCTGGGCACAGTCTGTTAAATAACGGTGCCAGAGCTTTAACCATTTGTGACAAGATTCATCTAAAACCTGTAAGCAGAGTTAAGATGGAAGTTTTAATGTTGATTTACCATTTGTTGATTACTCTCCACTAAAACTTCCCTGGCTTGTGCAGCTCCACGGATGCCAAGAGGATTTTGCTGGGGTTTTACATCTGCTCTGAAGGTGCCTCAGACAGTGCAAGGACCATGAGCTCTCTTCTGCAGCAACTGTGCTCCGAGGGCTCAGCACTGGGAGCTCCTGCCAGGAGTGGTTATGTATCCCAAACCACCAAAATCATCACTGTGCCATTCCAGGGAGGCAGCTGAGCACGTGTTTAGGTTCCACGACCTTCAGAGTTAAACACAGGCTTAAGGGCTGTCCCTCGTGTGAATCACAGCCTCACTCTGCAGTGCTGTTCTGACCAAGTGAGGCTT
The DNA here is from genome assembly GCA_013398015.1 of Oreocharis arfaki. Lineage (NCBI taxonomy): Eukaryota > Metazoa > Chordata > Aves > Passeriformes > Paramythiidae > Oreocharis > Oreocharis arfaki. The sequence continues at coordinate 58,107 of VZRR01006274.1, read as the reverse complement.
TGTCTGAGCTGTCCTCCTTCCCCACCTGCTCAGTGGAGGCACTGAGCACACAGATTTAACCACCTTTTGTGAGGAGACTGAACAAAACCTTGTCCTAAACACCGAGGAGACCAGGGCTCAGTGTCACTCACCTCGCTGTCTTCTGCAGGAGGTGGGGGAGGCTCTTTGATGATCTAGAAGGATTAAAGAGAAAGAGAGTCATAAATTCACACTTTGTTCTTTAGCACAGCTCAAACGTCAACAAAATAATCCAAAGGAGAAAACAACAGGATGTGCTGCTGGAACGCCTCTGTTACAACACTGTGTGATCACAGGGTGGCTTTGGGTGCCACTGTCACTGAGGGGGGAGCAGGAGGTGTCCCAGAGCCCTGCCACGGAGGCATTCCTAGTGACAGCTCCACACTCACATTGCTGAGTAGGTCACCCCTGCCCCGTGTGAGGCAACAGAAAATTCAAAGTCTTACATCCCTGATTCTCCTAACCCCAGTAGCTGCCACAGTCAGTGCTGGCTCTGAGCATCGAGGCTTCATCTGAACCACCACACTAAAATCAGCATCTCCTCCTCCTGCCCTCTGCACACGTGTACAAATCCTGCCTCAGATAATTTACAGTCTGAACAGAGGCTGGAAAGCAAAACCAACGTGAAGCAAAATGCCCTGGGGACATTGCAGAGCAGTGATAACCCCCAGCCTGTCTCCCAGACCATTCTTGCTGTTTCACTCCAGAAGGCTGTGCCACCTCATGCCCTTCACATTAGCAGGTTAATATAGTTCACTGCCATAAACTTAAAAAAATATGAATATATATACATATATATGGCTCACTGAGGTTTGAAATAAAGCAAGCAGGGTGAGGTTGTAGCCTGGTCCAGGATATTCTCCATAGAAACCACTTCAGTTTACGTGGGTGTGAGGCCATTATTTCATGCAGAAAGTTTGCATCCAGGGCTCGGCAGGCAGTTGGCTGCTACCAGAGCCCTGCATCCAAGAGCAACAGAGAGGTTTCCAAGGGGAGGGCAGCGACACCAGGCACGTCAAACCCTGTCCCTCGCAGCCGGCTCAGAGCCCCTGCGCAGCCCCAGCCCTGGCACGGCTGTGCCATGCCCCAGGATGGGTTTGCTCCAGGGGTTTCAGTCCATCTGCACGAGGCAGCTCTCTCTGTGCACACCAGGCCATGAGTCAGAGGCTGTCTGAGCACCAGTGGAGGTGGCACTGAGCGTCCTGAGCTCAGCTCAGAGCTGGGTGTCAGGGGCAGAGGCTGCCCTGGCGTGGGGGACGCACGTGGGCTTCAAAATCACCCCGCAAACAACAAATACAGTCCCAAACAGCAATGGCTTGGCTCTTCCAATGCAGAAAGGGAAAATTGCAATCACATTAAAGGCCCTGAAGATATAAATATTTACAGCAATTCCTCTCACTCGTGTTTTTCCTCCTGTGATGAGCTCACTGTTTTTATTTTGCTCTGCAAAGCCCGAGTCATGCAATGTGGCCATTAATGAGGAGCATGTGCCTCTGGCTGGGGAGGAGACAGGGCTGGAGCAGTTTGGGTCCCAGCCCAGGGCACTGATGAGTGCTGGGCTCTGCCATTACCTGCTCCTGGGCCACAAGGCTTCTGTTTTGGTGGCCTTCAGCACCTCAGGGGACCCCAGCTAAAGAGACTTGGTGCATTCAACCAGCACTGGATGTGGGCATGCCCAGAGCTCACTACATGACTCAAGAGGAGGAGTGTGGGAGGAAGGAGGGGGAATGGCCCCGAGGAGCTCGAGCTGACCAGCAGAGCTGGGGAGTGAATGGAACACCACCCATCTCCCTGCCCAGCCTGGGATTCCCAGCTTGGGCAGGATAGAAATGATGAAAACTTTGAAAATGATGAAAAATGATGGAAAGTAGATGAGAAGTAGATGATAGGTGCCCAAGGATTGCCCAGGAAGGTTTGGAGTCCCCACACCTGCAGGTGTCCAATGAAGGCCTGGACGTGGCACTCAGTGTTCTGGGCTGGTGGCAAGGTGGGGATCAAGCACAGGCTGGGCTTGGTGATCTCAGAGGTCTTTTACAACCTGAATAATTCTGGGATTCTGTGAAAAGTGGATGTAAACGTGTCTGCATCCCAGTACTATGTGGAAAGGAAATCCTGGATACCAGCATCATCAGAGGCGTAAGATGGAGACAGCACCATCTCTTCTGTGTCTCTTGGCACACTAAATACTGACAGTGTGCAACACACCAAAAGGCACAGGAGACTTTTTCAGATTAATTTTGGTCAGTGCGAGGGGTGGACCTTGTCAACAGACCTCCTTTAGAACCAAGTCTCTGAACACAAAGCCATCAGACACTGAGAAACTTCAGATATCTGATCCAAAATGTTCCTGCTGGAAGTGGCCTGGTTCCCTCCTGGAGCATCCCCTGTTCTGGTGGAACATCATGGCTTCCAGTGGAGTTTCTCTCATTTGCATTGGCACGAAACATCAGGATAAGCCATCCAAATTTGGTCCAGCAAAGTATCCAAGCAAAACTTCTCAGGCAGTATCACTGGCAGCTCTGGAGATTGCACCCTTGGCAGTGAGGAGATGGCTGTTTTCCATGCATTTGCATTCCTCCCCGTACCATAGGCACACACGTACACACAAAGTGACTGACTGCTGTACACAGATCAAGTGTGTTCTATCACAGGCCAAGAGGGGGGAAAAAAAAGACATTCCTTCCATTTTTGAGTGCTTTGCACTTCTAAGAGCAACTGAACTCCCCGTAAATTGGCAGCATGGATTGGTTGATTTGGACAAGTCTAGAGATGGGGGAGTTCAGCCTCCTGTGCCTTTGAGCCTCTACGCCCTTTCAAAGTTCAAGTCTTACAAAAAAAAAATCTAATTTCTGACTCGCTGCCTGGCTCTTCAAACAGCACAAATCTTTTCCTTCTCCCTTTTGGATTCTTACAGTTACAGCTCTGTGTGCATGAAATCCTTATTCTGGGGCACTGAGACCCTTAGTCTGGGGCACTGAGACCCTCATTTTAGGGCACTGAGACCCTTGTTTTAGGGCACTGAGACCCTTGTTTTAGGGCACTGAGACCCTTACTCTGGGGCACTTGAGGCCCTTAGTCTGGGGCACCTGAGGCCCTCATTTTAGGGCACTGAGACCCTTGTTTTGGGGCACTTGAGACCCTCGTTTTGGGGCACTGAGACCCTTACTCTGGGGCACTTGAGGCCCT
>VZRR01006274.1:9161-54845 GCA_013398015.1 Oreocharis arfaki | reverse complement strand
GAGACCCTTACTCTGGGGCGATTGTGACCCTCGTTTTGGGGCACTGAGACCCTTACTCTGGGGCACTTGAGGCCCTTACTCTGGGGCACCTGAGGCCCTCATTTTAGGGCACTGAGACCCTTGTTTTGGGGCACTTGAGACCCTCGTTTTGGGGCACTGAGACCCTTACTGTGGGGCACTTGAGGCCCTCATTTTGGGGCACTTGAGGCCCTCATTTTGGGGCACTGAGACCCTCGTTTTGGGGCACTGAGACCCTCGTTTTGGGGCACTGAGACCCTTACTCTGGGGCACTGAAGGCAGCGAAGCCGACGGGGCCGTGGTGCCATCCCACAGCAGTGGGCACAGCAAGAGCCCCGGGCAGTGCCGAGGGCCCAGGGCCCAAAGGCCCCACATTTGCTCGCTTGGCACAGACAGAAACAACTCAAGGACAAGAGTGAAACTGCCATGGCAGGGACCCTGTGAGGACACAGCCCCCGTGGCCACCTCGTTTTTGCCCCAGCTGCACCTCTGGCCTGGCCGGATGACAGCCAGGACCTGCTGCGGGGAGCAGCCGGGAGCGGGCCAGGCCCAGCGCCGCGCTGCGGCGGGTTTGGCTTGGCAGGGCCGCGCTGTTTGTCCGCGTGTGCTGCGAGTGTTTGGGTAACCCCAAGCCATCCCTGCGAGTGCCGGGCAGCTGGGTGTCCCGTCCCTGTGTCCGGGAAAGGAAGAACACGGCGGTCCAGCCCCAGGTTGGCTCCCCAGGTGAGGGATACCTGAGGGGTTCCACACCGTCACCGTGCTACAAAAACCTGGCAGGGCTTTTTCCCAAGGGTGAAGGCCCCTGGGATGGAGAGGTGGCCGCTGGCTTTCCTTGGCACAGGAAGGAACTTTGAGAGCAGTTGTCAGCACTTCTACACACTCAGCTGTGAAAATTCAGGACGGTGAAGTAATTCTTTGCCTTTCAGCACACATCCCAACAGGCATGTGAAGGACAGGTCCCTGTCAGCCGAGCCACTCCGTGTCACAGATCCACGGAGCAGCAGCCGTTTCTGATGGATAACCCGGTGGCAAAGCAGAGCAATGCTATTAGCCACCTCCTGGAAGGTTAAAAGCGTTGGGAAGGGCGAATTTTCTGTTGCCCTGAAATTTCTATAGCTACTCAGGCATAAGAAAGCACACGTTGAATCCAAATTTTTTATATTCCAGGAATGTGTCTAGGATGTTTTCCGTCTTGGGAGCCCAGAAATCTCCACCAGCTCTCAGTGTCCAGCAATCACACAGTAACTATCCCTGGAGTTTTAGATGATAAATAGGGGCAATATGTTTCTTGTCAGAGGAGCTGCAAGGATGGGACAGATCATCATTTAAAATGAAGCAAACAGTAAAAAATAAGAAATAAAGGACTTTGCCTCTAATTAAGACTACAGTTTGGAAGCATGCAGTTAACTGAGCAGATTATTTTTGTCCTTAATTACCTTCACCCTTCTGGAAAACACAGAATACATATTCTTGCTATCTTAATAAACAGGAATTTTAAATAGCATTAGCTGTGATCCATCTGACTAATTTCCTATTTTTTTTCCCCTTACATATTTATAGTTTTGACCTCTCAGTCCTGTGAATTTTTCATAGTTGAGGTATGAGCTGGGTAAAGAAACATTTCCTTTTTATTTCTGTCGTATCTTCTGTGTCTTCTCAGTACCCATTAAATCCTTGGAGATCTGGTCTGCGCTTCAAAGCTAACACAAGCAGGGGCCTGTCCCAATTTCTTCACCTGCAATATAATACAATCTTCTTCTTGCTTTCTCTCTCTTTCCTGGGTTGTCTCCATGCTGTTCCAGATGATTCATGATCCTGTGCTCCCTTCTCCCCAGATCAGCAGCACTGCAGAAGAGCTGTGCCTCGTGTGCTCCTGGGAGCGGGTGGGAATCGGAATCCATGGACCTTGGTGAGGAATCTCCATCCAGCCAACAGGGACCCTGCCATTTTATGGCTCTTCAGGGCTGCTGCAGAGCCTATGCATTTCCTCCCCTTCTCTTCCACCAGTTCAGCCATGTGGTTTTAATCTATATTTTCTGTATTTTCTCCATCCAGCTTTTTGTTTCCAAAACTTCTGGTCATCTGCAGTGCAGACTGAGAGCCAAACAGATTGCTGGGTTCTTCCATGCTTACTTCCAGAAAACAGCTTTAAAGTTAAAACTGGTGCTAGATGCTCAAATACCAACACCTCATTTATCTGCCAGCCACACCCCTGCATTTAAAATCGCTGTAGGATGAAAATGAGCGAGGTGGGGCAGGTTTTCTACGTGGGCAAATAACCCAGCCCAGCCTCTCAGGCCACCCTGGATGGCTGCAGAAGGGAGGCAAGGACTCAGACCTGGGAGGAGGTGTGATGTGTGAGCACGTGGGGAAACGCACCTGGGGAAAAGGCTCAGGCCCAGCTGCCCCAGGGACAGAATTCCCCTCCCGGGTAAAGAAACATTTCCTTGAGCTCCAGCCCGAGGCTGGGGCAGGCTGGGTGGGGCCACCCCTTCAGATATTCCAGGGCAAACCCTCCGTGCAGGTCCTGCTCTGGGGCAAAGCGTGGCCCAAGCACAGCTCCCTCATCCTGCCAGGGTCAGTGTCTGTGCAGGACGTGGGCACAGGGAAACCGACCCAGTGAGGGAGACCATCCCAGTGAGGGAGACCATCCCAGCACAGGGAGACCACCCCAGCACAGGGAGACCATCCCAGTGAGGGAGCCCATCCCAGTGAGGGAGACCATCCCAGTGAGGGAGACCATCCCAGCACAGGGAGACCATCCCAGCACAAGGAAACCATCCCAGTGAGGGAGACCATCCCAGTGAGGGAGACCATCCCAGTGAGGGAGACCATCCCAGCACAGGGAGACCATCCCAGTGAGGGAGACCATCCCAGCACAGAGAGACCATCCCAGTGAGGGAGGCCATCCCAGCACAGGGAGACCATCCCAGCACAAGGAAACCATCCCAGCACAGCCAAGCCTTCCAGCTATTAGATTAATTTTGCCTTCACTGTACATCTAAACACTTTAAGCAGCTCCATTTCCAAGCCAATCTAACAACGTGCCTGCAGAGTCCTCCTTCAGACAGTTCTGGAGGTTTATTATCTGTTTGGCTTACATCTACATAAAAACCCTGTTTGATTTACATCAACATTAGACCTCAGGCTCATGCTGGCCTCCTACCCAGAACAATTTCACCCTTGGGCACCTGAACAGCCTCTTGCACACACAGTTCCTGCTGTGGATGTCTGGACGGCTCCAGGTTGTGCTGTGCTCAGGAAAGAGGAAGAATGGGAAGACAAACAGTAAGTGGGGGAAGCCAGGAGCTGGGATCTGCTGCTTTGCAGATCTGCTCAGCTCAGGAAAGGTGGGGTCACCCTGTTAAAGGTGTCTGTGTACTTGCCATGGTTCTTGTTATGAGCACAGTGCTGGGGAGTTCAGCACGGCAGAACTGTTTCTTTGTTTTCTGTTATTAAATAAACCTCCTACAACCTTTGGAGAGGTTAGTGCCTGCCTCCCATGCTTTTCTAATATCCTCCACAGGTATCCAGGGAAATTTTGCCTGTGCTGGTATCAGGCACAGCAAAGAGTTATTGTTATTGTTCTGATCTACTGAGCAACAATTGCCTCTACTGTAAACCGAGTGGTAAATTCCAGACCTCATCCCAGAATACTTCTGAGACCAATAAACTTGGATACATTTGGAAACAGCATTCCTTTATGGGCGCATGCCAAGGAGATTCTGGGTGCCAGATAAACCTCCAGAGCGAGCCTATTGACTCCAGTCCATTTACTCCAGGGACGAAGCTGGCTCGGTGTCTTTCCTGAAGAACTGCCGGATAGTAATGACTCCTATTTAATTAAAAAGCATGCCAAGAGGAATTTCAGGGTTCAGAAATGTGCTTGTCGCTCAGAAACAAATTTATACTTGGTAAGAGAAGAGCTGGTTGTGGTTTTTTTTTTTTCCTTTTCCCCCTGGACACATCCACAATTATCTCTGAAACGTCCCTGGGCTGGAACCCACGGCGATGTCTCCGGGTCTGCGGTTTGGTTGTTCGAGGTTGGAGCTCTGGTCTGTTGTGCAAGGCAGTTCCTCTGCCCTTAATTCACTTCTGACAACACTGCATTCCTCCCCGTGCCACTTCCAAACCAGTCACTGAGCTCTGCCCGGCTCCCTCTCCCCACCCCCTGACAGGCTGGGCACTCCTCCACGGATTTATCTTTAATTTCACGGAATTTTGGGGTGAGCAGAGCACAGTGAGGCGTCCTGGCTGCCGATCCTCTGCCAAACACACCGGATGCCCTCCCGGAGAGGTGGAAGGGATTTCATACAGGCTCTTGGAATAAAATCTTTCCTACAGCTACAGGGAAGTGTTTGACTACACCAGAAAAAGATCAGCGAGATAGTCTCCACTCACAGACCTTGCTAGGAGGGAACGTGGGAGGTAAAGGAGGAGAGTGAGGAAAACCTTTTATCTACGACAAATGTTTTAAGGACAGAATTTAAGTCTGGAAAATATTAAGCTTCTGAAGTTTCATGTGGAACCAGAGACTCCCTCTCTCTGCTGCACCCACCTTGCTTATCTGGACTGTTTTTCACACTCAGGGCTGCTGCATGACCACTGTCCTCACATGATTCCACTGCAGCAGAGCCACAGAACCCTCACAATGACAGCTCCACACCCCCTCCACACCCTGCTGCTTTTATTTGTGCCTTTTTCTCATCAGCTTCACCTTTCTGCTCTAACAGAACCTTAAACCGGCAGCATCACTGAGAGCATTTTCCCTCCATCCCCTCAATTCTCCTCCAGATCCCAGTGCAAATGTCTGCACAGGGCACATCTCCACTGACTTCCATGCAGATGTGCCAACAAAAAGTTGGCCCAGCTCCTCTGGGAGCGTGCCATCTAGTTTAGACAAATAACTCTGAGCAACCTACCACGCTGCTAATCCTTTGGCCAATTTTAGAACCAATTTTTTTTTATTGTTCTGAAAGTCCAAATAAATATTTTTTCCGTTCTGGTTTTCATCTCGGGACAGAGGTGCCAAACTACTGTGAAGAGAAGCGTTTAATCCCCATTTTCAGCCAGGAACAGAAATAGACAACTAAGATTTTTCCTGCAAGATTTCCATCCTTGTTCTGGATAATACATCTCAGCAGAGAGACTCATCCTCCAGCGAGTGGCTCCTGCAGTGTGTGGCTCCACAGCTCTCTGCTCTGCATTGTAGGTTTGGTACAGCATGGTGCAAATTTACAACACCAGCTCTGTGATTTAAAATCCAGAATAATGATGGTGACCCAGAAACTGGAGCCAGTTTGGGCAGCCTTAAAAGCAGCTTCTGAAACGTTACAGGCAGCCAGTCACCAAACCCAGGCTCCAATTCTGCTGACATTTGTGTGCCCCTAATTCCTGTTCTGTATTTACAGCACGAACAAGAAAGATCCAAAACAAGAGCAGAGCTTCCCTGCACTGTGTGTCCCACAGTGATGAGCCCTTACCCTGATCCTCACTGGGAAAGGCAGTGCCAGGGCCCAGCAGGGATGCTCGGGGCATGACAGGTCTGTGCAGACCAACAGCAGAGTCACGTGAGGCAACAGCTTGTCTCGAGTCCTGAGATTTCCTTCTTGCCTCCCTTGACCTCTTCCTTCTCCCCTGTTTTCTCCTGATTTCTCTCTGCCCTTTTAAAGCATCAACTCTGTGATTGTGCTTTTGAACTTGTGTGAGAGGGCCTGGAGGAAAGGCAATGCCCAGTGAAGCACGGTTGTACTTCCAGGGACACTGGCGTATCTCAAAGTGCCTTTCAGACATGGTGATCCGGGAAACAAAGCTCATCTTGCCAAAATTTTCTCACTTAGAGAAGTCTTTTCCTTGCACCTGAGGCAGAACCAGGACTTTGGTGTGGGTTGATCAGTCCTGCCCTTGTACAGGAGCCCTCCAGCACGGGCATGCTGACACCGGGGTTAGAAAATCCAGAACAGCCATTCCTCCCTAAACAGGCATGGCAAGGAACACATTTCTGGAAACCAGTTCCAAAAACACAAGACTAAAAAGGCTTCTGACAAGGTTTGGATGTTGGCAGCATTGCTGTTCCATGGGTCTAATCCCAGGCTGGGCAGATGAAACAGAAGCCCAAAGCAGAGGCAGCGGTGGCAGAAATGCTGCCCCGTTCTGGGATCAGCCCTGTGGAAAACTCTGCCTCCCTCCCCCTCATTTCTTACTTTGGGGCAGCACTGAAATGCTGCTTTGTGCTGATGATTTCTGTCACTTACCACAGTGCAGCAGAGGGGCCAGAACCACCAGAGCAGAGCCAAGGCCAGCAGGAGGAAGAGGATCAGCAAGGCGATGGCCAGGATGGTCCCGTCGGACTGCAGGGGAAGCAGAGAGCGTGTGACACCTGGGACAGAGCTGTCCTCACACAGACCCTCCCAGTGCACCCTGCCCCCAGCTGTGTCCCAAAGGCCCTTCCCCATTTATTGCCATATTAATGAGAACGATTATTAATGTCACGCTCCATTTAATTTTCAGACCAGAGGCAGCTTTCCTGTCTCCTCACACATCCAAAGGTGGCACCTGCCCTACCCCAACACCTCACTGCAGAGAGGCTGAGGCCTCTCGTTCACTCCACAGGTTTTGCATCAGTTTTCTGACCCTCACAGTCACATGAAACACAGATTAAAATTAATGCGACATTCCTCAGACTATTTAAGTGAAGACTTAGATTTTAAGGAGAGCTCACAACACAGTCATGGAATCATGGACTGGTTTGGGTTGGAAGAGACCTCAAGGCCCATCCAGTGCCACCCCTGCCATGGGCAGGGGCACCTCCCACTGTCCCAGGTTGCTCCAAGTCCTGCCCTCGGACACTTCCAGGGGTGGGGCAGCCACGATACTGGCAGTGTTTCACTGCAGTTCGAGCAACTTCTTTGCAGCTCTTGCCCTCCTGCAGCACAAACTTGACGGCGATGTTGGTGTTACAGCTGACTCCAAACAGAAACCTTGCAGTGAGATCTCCAGGGGCCCATGACCCAGGTCCTCCTGCTCCTCTCAGCTGTGCTGACTCAGAGCAGTTCTGCCATGAGCTCTCCAAGAGCTCTGAACATCCATCACAAGGACACACAGGGAGTTTCCCCATCGTTAACTCCAGAAGATCCCCTCCTCTCTGGCTGGGACACTTCTCCCAGTTAAAACACATTTGCAGTTCTCCAGGACTGATCAGCACTGCAAACTGCTGCACGAGCCAGCTCGATTCAGCTGTCAAGCCCCAAATGTGCATCAGATTTAACCCAAACCAGACGTCCCCGTGTCCCCGAGCTGTGCCAGCCTCCCTGCACCACTCCTCCCCAGGACCCTGCTGTCCCCACACCAGCAAGGCCTGACCTAAGCCTCCTTGAGAGGTTCCTGCTGCCAGAGGCAGACATGTGAACCCCCCCAGCCAATGTCAAGGCCACGGTGCCAGACTCAGGGCACGGCCAGGAACAGACTGACCCGGCGGGTGCGAGACGCGGGCGCCTGCGTAACTCCCCGCAGCTCCAGGGCCCCATGACCTCCCCTCATTCCAGAGTCATGCCAGAGCAACCAGGTCGGGAGCATTTTCCAAACTCTGCGCCGGTGCAGAAAGAATTTCTGGAGAACTTGGATCGAGACAACCTGATCTTTGACACTTGGAAGCAAGAGAAGGCAATCCACACAGGAGAAGAATTCACCCAAGGCATGCCTGGAAATGGAACTTGGACCCCAACACACACACAAAAAAGCTCACTTGAGAAGACAGGGCTGTACATTTGGGGCTGTTGCTCCAGACAAGCAGCATAAAGGCACATCCATCATCTGCAAAATGCAACCTGCTGGTATGCAACGCTTTAGAAAATGTGATCTCCACTCTTTACTGCCAGGAAATTGTGGAAGAAATCAGGCTTTTTATGTCTAATTGTTATCTGCCCCCTTAGCCCCATATTGAAACAAATATTTGTTCATTAGGAGTATTCTAAAATCAGTTTGCAAAAAAAGCAAAACAAATTAAAGTGGCTTTTAAACTGTTTTCTGGGGATTTTTTTTGTTTGTTTTTAGAAAGAGAATTTGTTTTTACTTTCCTTTCCCCCGAGAGCAACCTGTAAAGACCAATTTTTGATACCCCAACACATCTGTTCCTCTGCAATGCAGCTGGTCTGGCCAGCTGGGGTCTTGTGTATCACAGCAGCAAACCAGTCCAAAGGACTGGGCAGGGTTGGAGGTGCCAGATCTTCCCAGTCTCATGCAGAACTGAGCTGTCACTCCGTGCAATGTCTATGGTTTTATACAGCCAGAACTGTGCTGAGATAGAGGCTGCCACTCAGCCAAGCTGAATGACAAACAGCAACAAAAATCTGCCTGCTCAAAGAGTTTGCAAAAGTTCCACTGGCATTTGGAGATCTCTCTCCCGGTCTTATACAGCTGGTGAAAAAGGGCTGAAGCATTTCAAATGTCTGTTTTCATTCAATTTTTTAAAATCAAAATTTGGAAGAACAATGCAAACCCACATGGAAACACTGAACCATGGAATAATGCAATGAGTGTGTTTAATACTTATTGAACACAGGCTGGCAATTCAGACCAGGAAAACAACTTTCATTTTAAAAAGAGAATTTTTACAGTAAACTGGAAGTTTTTTCATAAGAAAAAAAAAATCAATGGGAGAAAAGCCTGGCTAGCCCCTGAATACACACAGTTATCTGTGATGGGTGCTACTGTCACAGAGATTCACCTTGCACAGATAAATGTGGGGCTGGTACCCACAGTGAGATCAACAACCTAAAACTCCACAGCTCCTGACCAGCTGACAAAAGCCAGGCAGCAAAGATCCTCTCAGAGCTTGTGCCAAATTACTGTAAAACTCTGGCACTTTGCTTCCTGAGAACTGTTGGAGACCTGGACAATGCCTGGAGTCGTTCTTTTGAAACACCTTGTCATCTTACCAAGAATCAGTAGTAGAAAAAATAGTGGGCTCTTTCCATGGCCTGTCAAGGTGCTCCCATCGGAGGGGTTAAAACTCTCCCATGCAGGCTCTGAAACAAATAAGCTGTGGAGAAAGAGAGGCAGCTGTGCCTTGAAGACTCCTTTGCCCTGCCAGAGTCCAGCAAGGCCAAGAAAACGCTGCATGTGTTGCTGGGAGCACAAGGGGAAGGAACCTCTGGAGGGTGTTGTACCACGGAGAGGTGGCAGGAGATCTGGAGCAGGACACCTTAGAGGCATCTCCTCGTATACAGGGGGGTGTACAGATATATCTAGAGAGAGAATCTCAGAATCACAGAGTGGTTTGGGTCGGGAGGGACCTTAAAGCCCATGCAGTGCCACCCTTGCCATGGGCAGGGACACCTTCCCCCAGGGCAGGCTGCTCCCAGCCCCGTCCAGCCTCCCCTCAGCTCGGGAATTGTCAGGGGTGTGAGAAGCCAGGCTGGCACTGGGGCAATTCCTTGGCCAGGAGACACCAGCCTGGCCCAGCTCCTGGGCTGCAGGTTCTCCTCGAGAAAGGAGGGAAGGGATGGCAAAGTCTGAGCCAGAAAGTGCCCTGGGGTGTTTGCTGCCAGCCCCTGAGCCACAAATCCAAACAAATTGGGATATGTCTGTCCTACAAGGGAACGGCTCCCTGGAGGCACACACGGATCCCGGGAAGGAGCCCAAAGCTTGGTATGAGCGAGGTGCACATTCCTGTAGCAGCCAGGGCAGAGGGATGGCCCCTCCACGGCTGTGCCACAGAGGAAATGACTCCCCCTCAGCATTCCTCTGCTGTTCCCTGCTGAGATTGAGACCAGGCTCCCAAAACCCTGCCCCGGGGAAGCGCGGATGCAATCACGAGGCAAGACAAAGCCAAGGCAGAACCCGTGGTACTAAGCCCCTCTTTCATCTTACACATCCTCGATGCTCCTAACACAGAAACAAAAATAAATCCATTCATAGAAAAACATAAATAATTTCTTTGGAATTTCAATGGAACTATGGCATAGGCCTGAGGGTTTTCAAAAAAAATGCTGCTATGCAGCAGAGGGGCATTTTTTGTTGTGTTTGGGTTTATTTTATTTTGGTTTTTTCCTAATCTTATTTCTGTTTAAGATTTTATTTCCTAGTTTCTCACTTTACTGTGCCGGCCTCTGCTGCGCACAGCAGCAGAAACCGACCTCTACCGTTTATCACGTACAGGAATTCTTTTTCATATAACAGAAACAACGTGGCCCAATTTCTAAAAGGAAATGAAAGCTCACTGCTCTGCAGGGTCAGCCTCTGCTCCGTGCCTGCGTGGAGCTGCTTGAGCGGGAGCCAAGCTCAGCCGGGGATGTGAGCACCAAGCACCTGCTTGAGGTCACCCAGCAAGGGCGTTCCCAGCTCCTCTCCCCTGCTTTCTGTGCTGGGACATGAAATGCCCCTCTGGCAATGATCTGTCTCCCTCCTCTCCTTCCAGAGCTGGAGGGAGATGGGCGCTGAACGCTGCTCCAGCATCCTGTTATGTGCTCTCCAGCCCAGAGCAGCCTCCCTTCCCCACAGGCTGCACAAGCCCGCAGCAAGGACAGCCTTTGTCCTGAGGGGTTCACACCCCAGGCAGAGCAGAATTTTTGCTTCCCCGGATTAACCCTCTGTTACAAGGGGAAATCTTTGGTGGGGCACAACAATTCTCTGACCCTCGGTTGCTGTGTTTGTCCTTATGGAACTCACTGAACTTCTCCTTCAGCTGAGCTGAGCAGGGGAGGCTCCTCACAGGCAGCTCCCCACGGCTCCCACGGGGTAAGGACCTGCCAGCCTGACCTGGACACACACAACAGCAGCTTTGGGATAAGCTTCCTTCTGAAACTCGGCCGAAATTGAAATCACATTTTCAACAGAAAAACATTTCAATAAAATAAAACATTTCGTTTCAGAGTGCTCTGTTTCAACCTCATTATTAAGTGGGGTTTCACCCTCGGAGCTGCCCGTGTGTGCAGAGATCCTGGACTGCATTTCCTCTTTAACCTCAGCACTGTCACAGGAGCACAGGCTGCACAGCCACAAACTACTCTGATGTTTTCAAATTAAAGCCTGTCAAAACTTCCATCCTGTCCTGCCCCCACCTCTGATTTATTGGTTTCTCTGTGACTCCCTCATTCCCAGCCCATAGGAACATGGGTTTTGCAATATGACAACCACACTTCAGGGCGTTACAAACCAGCCCATGGAGCAATATTAGAGTGAAATAATCTCTGCACGTTTAACTCTTCGGGTGACCTGTGGCAGCAAAAACATTCCCTGCCTACAGTACCTGCAGCATTTAAGAGCAATTTGTTGTAGAAGCAAACCTGAAATCTGACTCCCTGGAGCTCCCACCGAGCAATGCCTCAGTGAGTAACAAACACCCAGGTTAAGGGCTCAGGAAAGTCTCTTTAAATGGACTCTGCAGCTTCAAAAAGCCTCTGCTGACACCCCAGGCAGTGCCTTTGGCTGCCTGCAGACCCAGGGGCACTGATCGCTGGCACGGCCCCAGTTGTGCCCCCCAGAACAAAGCCACAATTGAAAAACCTCCACTCTGAATTTCACTGCATTAATGCCGAATTACACTGCTTTTGAATTAAAAACAGAAGACAACAAACCCAACAAAAACAAGCCTGCAGCGAAAGGTCATTGGTTTTTACTACCAGGCTGCAGCTCTTGCTTGATTTTCTCACTTTCTCCATATTTAAAGGTCAAATCCATCCACTATTGATTAACACAAAGGTGCAAATTCCTTCAGCCCTTCAAACTGCCCCAGGAAGAAGCCGGAATGCCCGGCTGTAGTGAGGCTGTGCCAGTCCCCACCTCCTTTTGGCAGCTGCAAAACCTCTCCAGGTTGAGAGACCAGAGTTATAGCTGACTCCGATGGCTCCTACTCCCTTTCAGCTGGAACTGTCAGACCAGAGGGGCTGTTTCTATCCAAAATCGTGTGTCTGCCCCCACCTGACAGCTCAGCCAACATCCCAAGCCATTTATTGACCCGGTGACATTCCAGTTCCCAGCCAAGAGCTGCCCAGGAAGAGCTGGGTTATGCTGTCCCTGCAGACTTCACCTCCCTTCCAGTTTTGGGTCTGAGAGCTACCAGTGCAAGAGGTCATGAGTGGTTTTTCCTCTTCTGGGAGCATTTTAGAAAATGAACAAAGACTTATTTCAATTCCCATCCTGGCTTCCCTCCGAGCTGCTCTTTCTGCACTGCAGAACTTGGCGCTGACTTCCTGCCCCCAAACACGGCCTTGGCAATTCTTTCCTCTCTTGGACATTCCCTTTCCTGACCTTGCCTGGTGTGCAATGCCTGGGCACACCTGCACATCCACAACACGGCATTTAGCAATTTCTTCCAGTTCTTCAAACTCCTACCACAGCACCAGGAGTAATTCCTTTTGTGAGAGCTCCCCAGCTCCACCAGCACCACTTGCTGATTCTTCCAGCAGGGAGTCAAAGTCCAGCTGACTTTTCTGACTGTTCATTTTTGGTCTTTGCTTGCCAGGAAAGCAGCTGTCTGCTTCAGCTATGCTCTTAATTGAATTTTTGCTTCCCTGGATTAACTCCAGACAGTCCTTGAAAATGGACAGTTGATAGAAAGTGACAGCTCTTGCTTACAGGGAAAATGGGATTTGTGCAGATTATTTACACATTGCATAGGAAGGTTTTGTTGTGGAGCTGCATGAGAATATCAATGGCAAAGCTCTTCAGGCCATGGAGCTGCTGCCTTTGTTCCTCCTCCCACTGAACACCCAGTCCTGGGGAGCAAATGGGGCTGGGGTCAGGGCACTGGCACCGAGGTGAGCATGGCACTGCTGCCATCGGGGAAGCTTCTGGAGAGGCCATTCCAGACCTGCCTCCAAACCTGACCATTGCAGAAGCACAGCACAGAGGGGCACTCGAAGCACTGATTGCTGCTTTGCACACAGGGAAGACAACCTTTGCTGTCTCCCTGTGTGTCACCATCACTTCATTTCCCAGCTCTCACTGTCCCACCTGAGCTGCAGATGGTCCAACAGACCCGACTCCCAGCTCTGAAGTCAGTTAAACAATTTGGTGCACATTTTAGGGTATTTCCAGGGCTGCAGCCCTTGTGACCTTAATTAAAGAGGGCATTGTGGGCTCGGTAAACAGTTTCATCTTTCAAAAGGATTTGAAAACATAAAACACTGCTGCCAAGACAAAACGTGTGTGTGCCCAGGTGGGATGTCCTCGATTAGTGAAACTGCAGTTTCACAAATTGCAAAGCAGCCACTGAACGTCTGCATCCAGCTTCAGATGCAGGATCTGGGTTTGAGTTCTGGCTGCTCAGCTGCACTGCAAATCCAGGTTCCTATTCTGGAGGACCTGGGGTAACAGGCAGTGCCATGAAGCACAGGCATCTCCAGAAGTTTCCTTACAGATATTAAACAACAGAAGAGAAACAGGTATTTCATCTCCTATAGCCCACAAATAATAATTCTATGCCTGGAAGAAAGCGTGTGAGGAAGGAATAATTTTTCTCTAAGAACTGTTTCCCAGGTCCTGCCTCACTTGAGGAAAGCACAGCAAACCCCTACGTGCTGACAACAGGCAAATACGTTTTTGCCAGCGATCGATGAACTAGAACTAAAACTTGACTAATAAAATACATTCCCTTCTTTTAAGGCACAAGGAAACCTTTGTCAGTTTTGGAATACAACCTCTCATGAAAGCTCTGAAAACTCTCTCCACCATGGAGTCTTGTCCTTGTTGAACAAGGATGAAGTTCAAGTGACACAAAAGCCTTTTCTCAGCTGGAGCCTCAGCCTTTGTGGGCCACAGAACCCTTCTGGTAGCTGGTGTTGCACATCTCGGCCTCTGCCTCGTTCTGCACGGAAACCCAGGGGCCTTTGCTGCACAGGGACAAAAGCAGGCTGGGGACACGTTTTTAATCTCTCTGGCAACACTGCTCTGGCTTCCCAAAAATTGCTTTAGTTCAGTTCACGGGAAAATTAAAGCAGGGCCTCACCCGTGGCCTGTACAGCGATAGGTCTGCCCACAGATGAATAAATGTGAATACACTGAAGCATGAATGACTGCTGGGAATTCCAAATGAATTCCAAACGAATTCCTTCACTACCCCCTCCAGCACGACTCATTTCATGCCCCGTTCCCAACAGCCAGGGCTCAGCAGAAGCAGCACCTTCAGCATTACTGGGAATTACGAATTTCATCATCCCGGTTCCAGCAGAGCCCGAGTGCAGCAATTCCCCAGCGACAGCGGGGGCTGCAGCCACAAACCACCCACTTGAGGGGGGAACCCAGCCCATTTCTGGCCCCGTGCTGGTTTCCATGCAGAGGGGCTGATGACAGCTGCCAGGATTGCTGCAGAGAGATCAGGCCAGGTAAGGAAGGCAGCAGAGCTGCTCCTTGTTCCCTGGGCAGCGGCCAGGCAGGCACAGCCACCTCCAGGGCACTGCCAGCCCAGCTCTGGTCCCTGTCCCACCACAGAGGCGTTCACTGAAGGCTGAAGAGCTTGGGCACACAAGACACACAAAATGTCACACTGCCACACCTTCAAACTCACCCTGAAGGGGGAACACACCCTTCACACCAGGCTTACCCAGCCTGGCAGCCCTGCTACTGATACAACACACACGTGCTGTTGAGTCCCAGCATCCCACAGAAGCATTTCAGGAACCAACACTTACACAGTGCGTGCTGGAGATGATGACAGAGCTGGAGATGAAGCTCAGACCATCGTTCATACTGACTTGAAGAGCTGCTTCCCTGAAAAAAACCCAAGAAACAAGTCAGGGCAGCTCATGCACAGCCCTCTGCCTGATACCACCCCGGGCCCCGGGCTGCTGGGGCTCAGAAAAGCCCCTTGTGCAGGTAATTCCCACCGGTGGTGCCCCGGCCCCTGTGCCCCAGTGCACAACTGCCCATGATGGTGATGGGAACCAGAGAATGCCAGCCTGGGATCCAGCCAGGAACAGCAGAGCACGGGGAGGTGACCCAGACCCACCTCCCCACCCGCAGAGTGAACCCTGGGGTAGGACACACGTACATGCCAACTTCTCTGAGCACAGGTGCTGGGCACAGCAGGTAGGTGTCTTCCACCACGAAAGGCTTCTCATCTGGAAAAGAGAAATCGTGGGATTTGCTGCCAGATCAGTACTGCACGCCTTAAGGAGCGAGTTTGAGTAATGGTTTTCCTCACTCTTGATACATAAACGAGATGGGGGATGAAGAGCTGCCTCACAGGTCTGAGCCACAGCACAGCTGAAGGTGTGGAGCTTTTGGGGAGGAAAGAGTACAGGATCCCTCTGTGCAGGAGCCCAGCTGGAGTTGCAGCAGGTTATATATAAGTGGAGATATCCAAGTTAAGAAAATTGTACGTTATGGAAAAATTTGCATTTCAAGGCAGAAACATCTCCCCTGGGCTGCTGAGAGGAGTTTGCTCATGCGGGTGGTGGGAGATGATGCTCAGGGCACCAGCAGCAGAACACTCCTGATCCTGCTCTGTTCTCAGCTCTCACAGCACGTTTTGCTGCATTTATGAGTCATAAAGAGGTACTGACTGCAAGAATCTATCCCATCGTGCAGGAGCAGGACTCACCAAGCCAAGCATCCCTTCCCAGACATTCCTAGGAGAGGTTTCTGCTGGGTACAGAGTTTTAGAAAGCAGTAGTACTGCTCTGGTAATTCCTGTCACACATTAGAACCCCTGGTTCACACTGGTGTATTTCTTTGCTTCGGAAGCAATATAAAAGGACATTTCCTCAGGCAGGTTAGGAGCTGTTTATTTCTTACACTCCATTAAAAGAAGGGCGGGGAAAAAAAAGGAAAAAAAGAAATGGCAATGAAGAGTTCCAATCTTCCCTGAAGTTCTCCTTGCAGCACATCCAGGCCCTCAGTTCTGCAGTGGAGTTACCAAACCCAGCAGCATTTCCCACTCTGCACGAGGCAGAGGCGCAGTGGTGGCACATCTGGTCCCACAGTGCTGTTCTCACCCCGATTTATGACGATATCATTGACTCCCATGAATTTAGGACACTGCCTCAGTGCACACACGCCAAGAAAACGAAGATCAGTGTCTTGTTTTCTCCTGTGCTAGCTCTGGCAGCCGAGGCCAAAGGCTTCTCCGTGCCAGCATTCGCTGAAACAAAAGCTGCTTCGTCTCGCAAGGCCTTTCCCTTAGATCTCCTCCAGTTTTTGTTTCTCTTTCTCTCCCTTCCCACTCCCAGCTCCCATCAGTCCGTGCCTCTCTAGAAAGTTTATGATGCCCGGAGTGCCCCGGGGGAGCTCCTGGCTGGCCAGGCTGGCTGCAGGCAGAGATTCGTGTGTTTGGAGAATGTTTGCGTTGCACCGCAAAAACGAGCGACTTTGTTTCCCTCTGCCCTGAACAAAAGAGGATCCATTTGGTTTGCATAACTCTGGCCCATCTGGCTCCTTCCTGGAAAACTGACCCAGGGACAGCAAGGAGAACGACGCTCCTCACGTGCTGTCGCACCGGAGCCGCGGGATGCACGGGAGAGAGCGGCGCTGGGCCGGGTGCTGCGGACAGCCCTGCCGTGCCCCAGGGCTGGGGGACGTGGGCTGAGCGCTCCCCAGCTCGTGCCAGAGCCTGCCTGGCTGCTGTGGCCCGGACAGGGGTGGTGGAAGGGCCGGGAAGGGAGCGCTCGGCTCTCTCTCAGTTCGCTGCCCTGGACGTCGTTCCCGGCCCTGCTCGGGGCTGGCCAGGGAATGGTGCCGGAATCACTTCGCCTCCTCGGACAGTTTTACAGAGGAGGTGCCCAGGCCTTGATCCCCTCCCAGACACCAACCACGGGCAGGGCTTGGGCACCCCCAGGAAACAGCTCAGCGCCTCGCTTCTGAGCCAGCATTCCACCTCAGCACCGGGCACCACCTCCTCCCTCCCCGCGCACCCCTCCTTCAAACAAAACGAGGTCTTGCTCTATAAACCCCTCCCAGATGGCCCAAACTGGCCTGTCCTGAGGCCTGAGCCGTTCAGAGCAGGAATGGAGGGGGGTCAAACCTCCCACAAAAACACATCTGGGTTCCGTGGGTGCCCTTTCAACCAGGCACCTGATACTGCTCAGACTCCTGCAATTCTACACCCAGCGTTCCTGCACCTCAACAGCTAAATGCAGCCTGGAAAATCTATTATTCCCAGCAACAGGGAACAATTTCTTACGCCATTAGCAGGGTGTAACCTTCTGGCAAGCCAGGACTTGGAATATTTCCCATCCATAATAATAAAAGCTTCAATATATGCAGGATGCTTTAACACAAAAGAGAAAACTTCAAAAACAAAAGAGAGACACGAGAACCCGAGGAAGGTGTCAGACAGCAGCACGTTCTTGTAGCCATATAACCACGCCAGAATGAACAGCCTTCCCTTTGGCTAATGGTTCACCCAAGAACCCACTGGTGCTCTGAAATGTGGCTGCAGGGATCCCTGGCAGGAGGGTTTAGGAGAGCCCAAACTGCTGCTGCAACACTGCCAGTGCTGACTGCAGGACTCGCAGGATCAGCAGTATTCTGGCCCAGAAAAGGCTGCAAAAGCTGTTTGCCAAACTTCCCATCTATCACACACTAACAACTTCCTTCTGCTCTCCCTGTAGGTACGATTTGCATTCAGCTGAAGTACATCCCAGAGATGCTTTGCCCTGGTCTCCTGTTCCTGCAGGAGGGGAGATTCCAGTCCAGCCTGGCTGGGGCGGAGGCTGCTGCTCTAAGAGGGCTTTGCACCCCATCCTGCCTGAGATGGCAGCTCCGAGTCCTCCTGAGCACTTCCATTGTCCTTTGTCGTCTCAGATGAGCCAAAACACCTCACTGATTCTCTGCCCCACCTACCAAAGCTGGGTCTCTGCTCCCCCTGGCTGACTCCTCCTCTCAAGCCACTCTTGTGACAGCTCTGCAAGCAAAGTTTGTGTTCCAAACCCGTTTTGTGGGAGACGGGAATGCAGGAAGACACTGGAACGCTCTCTGAGCTACAGAAACTGCCTGCGAGAAGGACCCATGAATAAGAAATGTTTTGTTAATGCTGTAATGAAAGCCACGTTGAGATCAGCTGTAATTGCTCCGCTTTGTGCAGGGACACACGAGGAGCTCTGAGTGCCAAAGCCCTCCAGAGCACAGTGAGGGCACGGGGAACAGATAAGCACAGAGCAGTGATATCACACTCCCAGCAGCCTCTGGATGGAGGGCAGGGATTTGCTCTGAGGGGTTCATGTGCTGAGCAAACCACTGCTCAAGGAGGCTGCAGGAGAAGCTGGCAGAGCACCCCAGTGCTGGTTTGCTCGGGGAGCAGCCCCATCTCAAGGTCCCTGGGGCAGGAGCCCTGGGCCAGCACGGCCCCAGCCCCAGAGCTGTCACCACCAGCCCCTCACTGGCGTCACCCAGAGACCACCGTGGTGCCCAGCAGCACCTGGGGGGGCCTGGCAGAGCTCCCACCCTGCACACGGGGGCTGCTCCTCCCTCAGCACAAATCCCCACTGCAGGGAGCTGTGCTGGAGGCAGAGGCACGGGGAGCCTGGGTTCAGAGTTCTGACACTGCGATCTGTCGGGGGCCAGGGCAGCATCTGAGGGAAGCACAACCGTTTCTTCTCCCTTCTTCATATTCTTGGACAAGCAGTGACTTCAGCCACCCTTCAAAACGGGAGGCCAAGCTCTGCTTGGTGCATGTTCTCACCTCGGAAGGATTGGAGGCATGGATGGTGTCCCTCAGAAAGGTCACACCCCCCAGGACACCTGAGGGGAGCTGGTACAGAGGGGGACATTCTCTAGTACCAGAGAGGAAGGAGAAAAGCTGCTTTTAGAAAAGAAAAAGATTCAGAGGTGGGTTGCAGTGACACGATCACAGGCAGGGAAATCAGGGCTTAGAGAGTGGAACTGCAAAGCAAAACATCCCTGTGCTAAGAGAGACAAGGCTGCATGAAAGTAAAGAGGGTGTCACGAGAAAAGTGCTGTGCTGCCAGGAGAAATGAGAGATGGGGGAACGGAGCAATCTGCTCGGCTTTGAAAGCAGAAGACAGTGTTTAGGAGACATTTGTTGGGCAGCCTGGGGACCCAGTCCCCATCATCTCACTCTCTGCTGACACCTGGCTCTGTCCTGCTCCCAGTGCCTTTGTCTGAGCACACAAAATCCAGGCCAGTTTGTGCAGAGGAGGGGGTTTGGCCAAGCATCCAGAGCATTCACTGAGTGCAGCAGATCCCGCCCCAGCCCCAGCTCTGCTCTGGTGCCTGCTCCTTCACCAGCCTTTCATCCCTCTATTCAGCCGTGAATTGCTTAGGACAGAGCTCAGCCTCTCTGCCCAGAGCTCTCTCTGCTGGCTCCTGCACAATCTGGGCAGACACAGACATTTTAGCACCACAGAGCAGCCATAAGTCACCGCACTGGATAATTACTTTTAACTCTGTGCAGGCTGAACCCAATTCTCCCAGGTCCTGCTGCTGGCAGGAACACCCTGCTGCTGAACATGCATCTGATTACAGCTCTGCTCAGCCAAATATTCCTCATGGTTTCTACAGATGTTCCTTTTTTTTTTTTTATCCCATAACTATGAACATTATGAGTCGATGCTCTCTTCACCTGCCGCTTTTCCCTGCCAATAATCCCAATAAAACCCCATTAGCTCATGCCTTTAACCTCAGCACGTCCCAGCCGTGCTCACTACATCTCGTCTGGGATAATTCAAGGTTTCAGGAACTGTTGGCTTAGTGTTATCTTTAAAAATACCTCCCTCCCTGATACAATGGGAGGCAGAGGGGTTTCGAGCAAACAAAGGCAGCTGAGCTATCCAACCCCCGTGAGGTTTCCATAAAACCCTGGTGCAGCTCTCTCAGGGCTGGCTGAGTTGGGAGCAGCAGGCAGGGGCTGCAGGCTCCGGGATCTCCCACAGAGCAACTCAAACCCAACAGAGCTGTGCCAGCTCCCACCTGGAGAGAGCTGGGCTGGGGAACTGCTGAGCTCCCTCGGTCAGGGAGGGGCTGAACCCAGAATTTGGGGTTGGGTCCCTTTCCTGCCACGTCACAGCTTCAAACAACCCCGGGCTGTGCAGAGCACCCGGAGAGGTCCTGGTGCAGTGCCAGGGAGAGTGAGCTCCCTCTGCTCCCCTGCATCCATTCAGGACACCATGAGTGCACCAGGTCAGAGGGCAGGAAATGTGTTTGCCCTTTATCCTCACTCTCCACAGCCATTTGAGCTTCAAATTCCAAAAGCCCAGGGGCTGTGTTAAGATAAGCTGATCTTTCCTGAAAGCTACGGTGAGATTGTGAGGACAGACACCATGGGAGATGAGTGGGCTGGACCTGCACAGAGGGAGGAAGGAATCCTCCTCCTCCTCCTCCCTCAGCAGCAGGTGACAGTGTTGGGGGTGAGGGCACCCTCACACAGGTGCCCTGCGCTGGTGTCTGCACAGACAGGACCCTGAGCAGTGGGAAGCTGGTGGGTGGCATTCCCAGCTCTGTGAAAGCCTTCCAGGAATGAGTGCCCTGCTCCAGAGCCCTCCAGCTTCTGCTCCTCACGTCCTCAGCGCTGACCACATCTGAATTAAGCAAACGTGAACCACGGCCGGCCGAACTGTCTGCTTCTGACTCGGGAGTCGGCAAGTCCAGAATCTGCCCGTCAGAGGAGGCACCGCAGGAGCACAACTGCCCCACACCTGCCCCAGGGCTCGCTGGCATCCCACACGGGGCAAGCAGCCTCAGCAGACTCCCCCTGCTCCACAGGACAAGTTACCCAGGTGCTCCAAACACACTGAGCCTTTAGATTGCCACTTTTTAGAGCTAATTAATGCATTTATTTAACACTGGACAGGGTCAGGACTGCCTCCAAAACAGTCAGGCGTTTTCTGAACAAATGCCGTGTCGGGAAGGACGAATTCTGCTGTCACTGCTGCTGTCAGCTGTGAGTTCTCTGGTTTCCCACAAGGGTCACAGGAAAGCAGTGGGGCCCTCAGTCCTGCCAGCTCCGTGGCTCTCAGTGCACGTCACAAACAGACCCAGACTCTCAGGGGACCATTTGCTTCTCTGGCCTCAGTTCTGCTGGAGGAACTGCAGAGGGAACCCCTTTCCAAGCGTGCCCAGCAGCGCCTGAGCCCCTGCTCCAGCACAGCCTCTGCCAGCAGGGAGGGCAGAGCTGCACGAGCAGCCCCACCGAGCACCCCAAAACACAGGTGAGGCGAGAAGCACCCCCGATCCCCCTGCTCACAGCCCGGCAGGACGCCGAGGGATGCTCTTTGCTCTTGCCCTTCTGCACTTCCATCCCCCTCCAGCCCATGTGCTCGCACACTGCAAGCTGCCAGCCCCAGCACAGAGCGCCGCCAGCAATTCACCTCCTGAACAATAATCCCTGCTGCATTCTGCAAGGTGAAAGCTCCTCATCCCGTAATTACTGCTTTCACAGCCACCGTGTTTGAAGACCCAAGCGCCTGCCAGTGCAGGGGCAGAAAGGAAAGCAGAGTAAATCCCAGGAGCTTACTGAGGGTGACGGTGTCGTTGATCCTGAAGCTGCAGAGCACCCGGTCCACGTTGCGGGCGTGGCGAAAGCCATTTCCCCTCACCACAACCTGGAAGGACTCTGCAAAAAACAGGCACTGGGTTATTGTTGATGCAGAGCCAGGCAGGGAATGGTCGTTTAGACAAGGCACATCCCAACTGCTAAAACTGGCAGTTTAAGGATTTAGTTTAAAAAGCTGTTAAAAGCGTAACTTCCGCACCCTCCATACCCAATTTCAACTTGAATTCTTAGAAGAAGGAAACAATTCGCCACAGACACGCTCTAACTGGCCTGCAGTGGAAACATGAAGCTTCAAGGACACTGAGCTTTCCCCCCTCCAAGTGTCCATTTTAAACGGCAGAAAGTTTTGGGTGAAGAAAGGCAGAAGTATCTTTCCGTGGAAAAGCAAAAAAAATCTTCTAGTGACAGATAACTGGGAGAGGTTCAGGTGTTCCTTTCCCAGGTAACTGCAAAGGAAGCAGCCCCCACAACTCCTGTGACTCTGGGAGAGGCACTCAGCTCATCCCCACTGGAGTTTGGCTGGGGAATGTGATTTGAACACAAAACTGTCCGAGACGACCCAGGAACAACCTCAGTGCATCAGGGACACCACCCTGGACTTAAAATCCCCAGGAGCAACAAGGAACCTCGTTTTCTTGCAGGTTCAGATTCTTCCCCTTTGCATTTTACAGTCCCCATCCCCTTTCATCTCCCTTGAGGACCCACACACTGTACTTGTCAAGAAAAGCAGATTTGCTCTGGAATCTGGGCTCCCTTCCAGGTCCCACTCGTTTACAGCCAAGCTGCAAATCATCCCAGCACATCCAGGGAAGCTGCTGCAGGCCCTGAGTGCTGTGGGAGAGCTTTTGGGAAGAGCAGGGGAACAAGAGCTCTGTTCTGGTGAGTATTCAGGAGAAATCACGGAAGTCTCAGGCTCTGGGGGATGAGGGTTCAAGCACAAAGAACAGAGTATCAGTGATAGCAGCAGGGCCACGGGGACCCTGGCTCTGCTCAGGGCTGGACTGAACAGCCCAGTGCCCCTGCACAGCCAAATCACCCCAAAACTGCCGTTTCACAATGATGTCACTGCTGAAATTCATCCCTGCAGTGTCCCGGACAAGTCAGCAGTGCAGGAGTGGCCTCAGGTAACACGGAGCCCTCAGGTTTGCTCCTTGCAAACAAAAAAGAAACCCAGGAAAAAACTGCCACCATTCCTCAAGGGTGTGCAGAGAAACATGAAAACACGAGGTGCCACAGCTGTACCTGCAAACATTGACTTTGGGGACACCAGTGCACGTAATTTGTGCAGTCATTGGCACTTCCAACAGTCTCAAAGCCCTAAGTGATGAAATTACTGCAGTCCAGGAGCAAGGGACTGTTTGCCCAAACTTGGAGACGAGGCCCTGAACTGAGGATCCAAATAACTGCTGGCATTTTCCAAGGATTGCTCCTCTTGTGAAGTCCTCGCCAAATCCTGATGCAAACAGTTTTTATAAACCCCCCTGCATTTCCTCTCAGCTGCTCTGCTGGGCACAGCTGTCCCTTCCCCTGCCTCCCCATTAAGGCACAATGAATGGCAGTGATAAGATCAAAGCATTCAGAAAGTGTTAAAGACGGCTATAAATGAGGATTCTAAGTCATCTTCTGGCCCATGACATTCTATAAGCATCCTTGTTTATCACTTGAATAAGTATGTAAATATATTTTCAAGTGCAGAGCATCTACTTGAAGTCTGGCACAGCCAAGTAAGACAGACTGCTCTGACAGAAGAATATTTACGCAAAACTTTTGAATCCAGGCCTTTTCTGTAAGAAAATCCCGCTTGAGATCACTTGGCAGAAGTGGGACGTGCAAACTACCCAAAGGTGGGAAAGAAATTCACCCCCCAAAAAAGGTGAAATATTTAGCCCCAGGTAATTAGTGAATTTTGCACTCTCCAGCAATCAGAGATGAACTGAAAATTGGTTTTCGGGCAACGTGAAGAACCTCGTGGCCTCGTTCAGACTTACCCCCTGCACAGATGCTGGAAGGCTCCGCTGCCAGGATTTCTATGCAGGACTTCTTCAAAATCTGGAAGAGACAAAAAGTCATGAAGCGCCTCAGCCTTGTTTCCATAGAAACAGAGATGTGAAAGGATGAGGGAGGGCACCGTTCTCACCTAAACATTTCACTCATCAGAGCACTCTGCGTTCCTGGCACAATCGTGGCTCTCAGCTTTCCCCTCCAAGCCACCCAACGAGGCGTCAGTGCCCTCCTTGAGCTGCGGCTGGGTTGGAAGGCGAGGGATGCCAAGCTGGGGGATCCCCCAGGGCAGTCCTGGCTTTGTGCCCAGCACAGAGGGATCTGCACCCCACGATGTGCAGCCCCGCGGGGCTCTCGGGGGGGCTGTGGGGTCACTGCCCTCCCTTTGCGGTCACACCTCCCCCTCCAGAGCTGTTCTGGACCCAAAACTCCCAATAAAACACCACAAGTTTAGGCTAAACTGTTTAGCTTTGCTCTAAAGCATCCCAGAAACACCTTCAGAGCCACTTCTCAGCTCTCACCGAGGGGCTTCGACTTCTGCTTTGAACCCGATGGATGCGGGCTCCCCCGAGGGCATCCCCAGAGCTGCTCCGTGACCTCGGACCAAACGCACGGACAATTCTCCCCTTAACCCAGGCTCAGAGGGAGCGGTGTGGCCTCGCAAGGGCTGTCCCCGGCCTTAAGCACTTTATGTGCGGGGATTTGCACAAACGCTTCGGCCCCGGGCTCGGCCGAGCAGCCGGGGCTGGCCACCCGCTATTCCCGCACGGTGCTGGAGTTCCTGAGGCTGCTCTCCGCAGGCAGCTCCAGCTCCTCGCTGCTCAGCCAGAGCTGACCCCGGGACAGCAGCACCGAGAGCCTGGGGGGGCTCAGCCCCAGCCCCCGAGGCAGCGCTGATCAAAATTCAGGTCAGCTCCAAGAGGCGAGGAAATGTCAGCCAAGCGTCATCGGATGACTCAAGTCCAACATGAAAACTATTTTCCCAACTTTAAATTGAAACATCTGCAAGGAAAGAGCTGCAACCAATACAATAAATTTTGTAAGGAAAAGAAAACTTCTTCTTGTTTTTGTTGTTTTTTTTTTTCCTCCACAGTCACAGCTCCCCGCCTCAAATAGCTAATTGCAAAAGCTACTCAGAGAGCCAGGCTTTGTTTTTTAAAACATTTAAGCAGAAGTTTGAGTTACTCAGAAGGCAGGGCTGGAAGTACCACGGGGCTGAAGGAAGCAGGACGGTCTGAGCTGGTGGCAGCCTGACAGGTGAGGAGAGAGAAGCTTTGCAGGAACAAGGTTTTACAGGAACTGTCGAGTGGAGAAAAAGAGAAAGTCAACAGTTGAGAACAGAACTGAGAAGGACTAGAAGAATTCAAAAGGCAGAATAAGGAAAAACACACAAAGAATGTAAAACACAATCAATACTTTTCTTTTTTTAATGAAGTAAAACCTCACATGGTTAAATTTGAGATCCATGACTTCGACTCAGCTATTTGCAAACGTTCTGCTGTAAGGCAGCTCGGATGGGGGAATTGCAGGTGTCTCAGTTGGATGATGCAGATCTCCCAGTCCAGTCTAATCCCTTTACATGACTATAAAAATCTGGCCTTAGACACTTTTACAGTGCCAATTGCAATATTTATTTTGATTTAGATTAAGTTTCCAATGCTCCAAGCACACACCCTAACTTAAAGTGAACGTCAGGCAGAATTATTGCAAAAGGCAGAACTATTACAAAAAAATTCCTTTATGGCTCTTCCTCATTTAAAAAATACATTCAAAAAGGATTCAACGTCTTCATCGTGGATGTCATCAGATCTGTCATTTTCTGAGGGCACAGCCTCGGTGGGCTGGAGGTGCAGCTCATCCCTGAGGTCTGACTTCCCAGGGAAGCAAATCCCGTGGAAGGGTGGTGATGCAATCTCCGTATAAATAAATAAATCTCTGATTTACCTTTCTGCCAGGTGAGGCACTCAGGGCCAGGAGAGGCCCAGCAGGTCACTGGGCCCTTTTGGGAACAAAGGGAAGAAGGGGGGTGAAATTCTGCAGCTGCTGGAAGCTTTCCCTCGATACTCTGCTCACAATGATCACACGGCCAGATCCCTTCACCACGGCAGCTGCATATTCCTCATACATTCTTTCCACCAAATTTGGGAATTCTAATTAGCAAACAGGATGCTGAAGTGCAATAGAAGGTTACTGCCTAATTAGTGTTAGTGGGAATGGCCTGCAGCCTGATGCCAGGTGCTCGTTAGCAAGCTCTGTTCAATTACTGGACACCAGAGCCTGTTGCCAATTACAAACCAGCCATTTATTTATGAAGTGTTTCCTGTCCAGTAATATCTGCACGAGCTAAGTAAAATAAATACGTTTAAGTCCTTTTAAAATATGCATTTTGGGGAAGATAGAAGTAGAAAGCTGATAATACACCATTAAAATTAACAAGAAACACTGTGCAGCTGAGGGTTACCAGCTGATATTCGTGTTCTGTGTCCATTATGGGATCTGCACTTCCAGGGCATGTCTGGAATTAACTTTCTCTCATCCCTGTCCACACTCAGGGGGTCTCCCCACTCTCCCTGCACCAGGGAATCTGCAGCTCCTCATCTGCCAGTGAAGCTGGAACAGACAGCTCAGGATGGGCACACAAAGCCATCACCCCCTTCCTCCCAGGGTCTCACCGATGCTCACACCGAGTTCTCTGCAAAGTCCCCACACTGCACATTTTCCAGCACTGCAGTTTGCCCCAGGAAACACTGGTGTTATTCAGTGTATTCCCAAAACTTCCCGGGGTGAAGGAGCACCTTGA
The DNA here is from genome assembly GCA_013398015.1 of Oreocharis arfaki. NCBI lineage: Eukaryota > Metazoa > Chordata > Aves > Passeriformes > Paramythiidae > Oreocharis > Oreocharis arfaki. The sequence continues at coordinate 28,578 of VZRR01006274.1, read as the reverse complement.
ACTGCCACATCAGTTCTGAGCTGCTGCATCAATCCTAAGAGCTGAGGCAGGACCTGAAAATCACTGGGGGTAGCTGAACACCACTGCAAGAGGACCCGAAAGGAGCTGGCAGACATTAAACTTGAAAGGATGAGCCATTTGTGCAACTCACACAGACAGGAGACAGTCCCACAGACCACTCCATGCTACTTCATTTCTCATCCCTCTCCAGTGCTTCCCGAGGCTTCCTGCAGCTCTCGGACCCACGATTACAGCTCTGAGAGAAGCTCCAAGCTGGTGCCGTGGTTTAACACAAGGCAAGGAGCAGGGACTGTTCCTGTTCCAAGAGCTGCTCCTCAGTGGGCTCCTGCTGCAGGCTCTAAGCAAGGTGAGGACAGGATGCCATCCTGACTTTCATGTTGCTTCATGCCCCTTGCCTCCAGCACTCCTAGCAACCCACACTGGGCAGGAGACGAAGTTGAATTTCAGGTTTTCTTCTAAGACTTGCTTCATTTGCTTTAAATTGACAGGTTATGATCTGCAGAAATTTTTCATAGCAAAGGAAAATTTAATAAAATAATTCAGTTCCTTCCATTACTTTCCCAGCCTGCAGCAATCAGTCAAATCTGCTTCTGCTCCAGATTGCTCCCTCCTGACAAACTCAAATCACTCCATCATTACCAGGGGGAAGCTGGAGTTCTAGCAGTGGCTTTTGCATGATGAGACAGAAAAAGAAATTGGTTTGCTTAATGAAAAAGTCTCATTGGAACTCATGGGAGAGAAAGGACCATACCCCACAGTGCACTGAACACCCTCAGCTCCCACTTTCAGGATCGTGTTTTCGAGCATGACCTCAGTGTGGGATTGGGTTTTCCTCTCAATTCAGCACCGTCTCCAGGGCTTGGTGGTGCTTGGAGGAGACAATCCCTCCTGGAACGCTGGGAGCAGATCTCCCTGCAGCTGCTCACTCCCAGCCCTTTGGCTCCCACAGAAAAGGAAGGGCAGGTGCTCAGAAACATTCCCAGCCCCACCACCCCGAACATCTTTGCTCAGCAGATCCAGGGGCCCAGCTGAGCCAGCCCCGAGCTCCACCACTCCCAGCTCCCACCCTCTTCCCTATTCCAGAGGGAATTCCAAGTCCACCACCTCTGCACGCTCAGAGGGTGGAGAAAAACCCACTCAGGACAGGGCAGGAGGGGAAAGTCAGGGCAGCTCACACCAAACCCCTGCAGGCCCACACTAACCCAGCTCTTCACATCTCCACAGTTAATTCCCTCATCTCTCCGGGCTCACCACTGGATCCCTCCTTCCCCTGTGACACCAGCCAGCAGTCTCAGCCTGATCAATCCCCTCTCCATGTGCTGAGCATCCTTGCTGTGCCAGCTCTTACACAGGAACCAAAAGGAGTTCCCAGATCCCAGATCCCTTTCACCATCAGCGCTCCCCGTGACCACCGAGGCTTCGTCTGCTCCAGCACAGGGGTGCTTTTGGCAAGGACGAGACAAGCAGGAAAGAGGGACCTGATTTTCCAGCTAGAACAGGAATCTACAGATTGTTTGTTATTCTCTGGAGTGATTAATGTCCTCCTTGCCATTCCTTTCACACACAAAACCACTTCCCTTCTCCCCGGGCTACTGCAGTGACTCCACTCCAGTGCAAGTGCTCCGGGTTCATCGCTGTACAATTGCACTTCCCTGTGACCCTCCCTCCCAGGCTGGGAAACCTTGCACCAGTCAGCTGGAGCCCTTCTTGACTGGGTGCCTGGAGGCTGAAGTCTTCCCCCTCTGCTCAGTACAACTGGAAGGGGAGTCAGAGCCGCTGCTGGAATTCATTAAAAGCAGCTGCAAGGGGAATGCAGGGCTGGGAAGCAAAGCGTTGCTTTTTTGTTGTTTTGTTGCTTTCTTAAATGACATGCAACACCTGATGGTCCAAGAGAGCTGAGGCAGTAGATCCACGCTCAGACAGCGCCAGGAAAACCAATAAGCCAGGGATTGTATTCCACATCCATGCGAGAGCACCAGGGAAAACTGAGCCTGTGCTGGGGGAATGGTTTTGCTTGGAATTGCATTGTCCAAATAGTGTGTAACCAGTGTAAACAGAGAAATCTGAGCCCCCCAGTGAACCCCCCCTCCCCAGCTCCACGTTGTAGCTTTCATCTGGGTTTTATCACCCAAGCAGCCTGCACCAAAACGAGAACACACGGGGCCCCAGATGGATTTCCCATCCTTTGTAGCCACGGGAAGCATCAAATGAGCCCAGCCACTGAAGCGGGCCAGCTCTTCTACACTGCTCCCAGTCCCTGCAGGAAAAGCCAGGAACTGGGAACAGGGAAACCTAGGCACCGACTGATAAACTCGACCTTGAAGAAGCCTTTTAGTACAACCCAAGGCTGGTTCCTTTGGACCAAATGATTCAGTGATTTTTTCAGCAGGTTCTTGTGAAACACATGAAGACCCAAACGCTGAGCAGAGCAGGGTAACACCAACGTGCACGAGTGCAAACACCGAGTGAAAATACTCACAGAGTCTATGATCCCCTGCAGGGCTTCAAACCCGTCGTTCACTGGGAAGACGTGATCTTTGCTGTCAGCAATGCGGGCCAGCTGACACAGTGGGGAGAGCAAATGAAACAGAAGTGCAAAGAACGACAGCAATTAGCCAGCAGGCAGCAAATTAAGACTTCTCCGGATTAATTCGCTTGCAAATAAAATCCTCGAACGCTCAACTACTCTCTCTGGATTGCCACTGTACTGTGGTTTACTAAGCAGTACAAAGTTTATCTTGTCAGCCTGATTGACTTTATAAAGCTCTGTATCAGGGGTCAGAAGAGACTTGGAGGCAAGACAGAATGTGGCTTTCTCTGGTGCCCAGATGGTCTTCAGCAGGGCAAAGGCTGCACCCAAAAAAGGTTGGACCTGATAATCATGGAGGTCTTTTCCAACCTTAATTCTTCTGTGATTCTCTGAAATTATATCCCACAGGGAGATACAGGCCTGATTCACCTTTCCTGCCAGGACAGAGATTTGACTGCAGGTCCCATGTTCAGCCATCAGAGAGCCGGGAAGAAGGAAGCAGGGAGATAACGGGAGATGCTGCCTGAGGGGAGGCTGGAAGGGCTCAGAGGAGCATTCAGAAGGCTCCATGACCAGGGGCCTTCCTGAGGTGCTGATAATCATGGGGGAGCCAGGACAGCAGCTGCAGAGAGCTGAGTGCAGCTCCAGTTGCCAGGAGCACGCCAAGGGTTAAGGCAGAAATGCGAGCCCGGCTCGGCAGTAATGAGCTCTCCAGGCATCTGCTGGAGCAGGCTCAGCCCGAGTGCTGCAAGGCCAAGGTTTGTTCCAGTAAATGTCCCCTGGCACAGGTACCACCAGCCCAGCAGGGCTCTCTGGAGCTTCCTGCAGCTCTGCAGGCAGCAGAGCAGCCCCACATCCCTCCCCAAACCCCACGGGCTGCCCCTGTCCCAGCTCCTGTCACTCAGGAGCCCCAGCTCTCCAAGCCCTGCTCTGCAGCCAGAGCCATCCTGGGGCAGCTTTGCCCTGCTGCTCCAGGAAGGGCAGGAAAGCAGCTCAGGGCTGGCTGGGAGCTGCAGAAGCTGCTGGAAAAAGCTGGATGTTTACAGCTCCCTCAGTTCATTCCTCCTCCATTCTGGGGCTTCAGGCACAGCCATCCAATTCCAGTTAATTTTTTCACCATCTAAATGCCTTCAAGGAGCAGCTGCCTGAGGTCTGCTGCTTTAGGTCTGGTCTCTTTTATTCCCTCCTTGCTTTTTGTCTGACTTACTCTGGGTTACACCAGTCTCTGGGTTCGATTCAAGGGAGATTGCTCTAAACCAAGTGTGGTTGGGCTCCTTTTCTGAAAGCTGAAAACCTGGGAAAAGTCCTTCAGCCTCCTCTCCTGTGCAGTGGGGCTGAGCAAGCGCTTCACTCATGTCAGAAAAATGTCAGCTGTTACTGCGTGAAATATAATTCACGGACACACCAACATTCATATGATAAATTTAGAAGCCAGACAAAACCCTGTAAAATACTCATCACTAATGAAGCTGCTTGCTTTTTACAGCACAGTCTTCCCCTGAAAGCAAAGCTGCGCTGAAACCGAAGTGTTAAATGGCAACACTTCAGTTTCATGGGGAAAAACATCCCCACAACTTCTTCCTGCCTCCAGCTCAGGCCAGACAATTTGCTGTCCTTCCTGTGTCTTTTCCCCTGCTGTTCTCCAGCATTAGCAAGAGCACCCGGGGCAGGCAGAGGAGCAGCTCTGCACACCTGGAGGTTCAGACAGAAAGGGACCTAAAGGCAGCACCCGGCCCCGGTCACTTCAGATCTTCAGGGAGGAGAGGAAAACCCCTTGGGGAGCCTTGAGCCGGGGATTCAGCGCTGCCAAGCCCTCGGGGACCACGAGGCCTCCCTCACCTGGGTCTCGTTGAAGTCCTTCACACCCACGCAGTACACGGTGGCTCCCAGGTCCCGCGAGCGATTCGCCTGGAACGGGGAGGGGAGGCAGGACAAGGTTACCAGCGGGATGGGATGCAGCCTCCTGAAAGCTCTCAAGCGTGAATTCACTCTTTCTCTGCAAAATGAGCTCATCAAAAGAGGACTTGAAAAGATTCCCTCCCTGATTCTGTAAAATCAGGTTTTATCTGCTGCTAGAGCTGCTGTTGTTTAGTAAAGCAACTCCCAAGGTATTTGGTGGGTTTTTAAAGCCCAATTACTTCACCTTTTTAGCTCCTCCAGCTTCCCAAAAGGTGTCAGACAGGCTAAATCCATTTTCTTTTCATCATTTAGGGCACATCCCAGTATAACAGTAACCAAAAACACTTCTGTGTTTTCTGTTTCAGACAGGCGTCCCTGGCCTCGTGATATCCAGAGGGGAGAGACACACACCCCATTCCACCTGCCCTCAAACTGCATCACTCCCAGAGCTTACACAGCACCCTGAACTGAAGGGAGAGCATCCCCAGCTTGCATTTTCCCAGGCCGTTCCACTGAAGCTGCGTTTACCATTCCAAAGGCAACTGCTCCCAATGCGTAAGCGTGAATTTGGTCATTTAATCGTATTTCAGTAGAACAAGAACACCTGACCTGACTGAAAACTCCTTCCCAGAAGAGATGGTAGCAAGTCAGATTGTATGGGAAGACTGTAGCAATGCAAGCTGTTCAACAGCAGAGTGCTTTTTTTAGGCAGAAAAGCACCATTCCAGTTTTGCTCTGGGCAGCTTCGACCCCAACAACTGCAGCAACTCACAGTGCAAGTGGCGAGTTCAGGATCCCCTTCTACCAGCCCATAACTGTTCCTCCCCAAACCAAAACAAATACAACACTTCTGACCTTTCAACTTGTTCATTCACCTCTGAAAACAAACTTGTTTTTCTTGTGGATTTTTTATTTCAGAGGGGAAATAAAAAGAGATGAACTCTTAAGGAGGGGGAACTGCAGATCCAGGACGTTTGCTGGAGCAATATTGGTTTTACTCTACAAACCCTTTTTTTTTGTTGTTGTCATTGGATTTAATGCTGCACCTTGGACAGACTGAGAGGAAAAATTCTGTCCGTAGCAAATTCACGCAGAAATACCAACTGCCAAGTTTAGGTCATCCTGCTTTGCTTGACTGACAAGTGCCAATTGCTCATCTCTTCAGGGAGGGCTGCCCGAAGGACAGCAGCAGGAACGTTCTGCAGCAGAGCTGTCAGTGCTCACCCCGCTGCTTCGATGGCGTTCTGCACAGTTCACTCCTTTAATGGGGGTGTTGAGAACACCTGCTCAAATCCTGGAAATATTTGTGGAAACGTCGGATGGGATGCTCTGAAAGATTTTCTGATGTGGCAGGAGCCATCCTATTTCTGCAGCCATTACTTTTTTGTGGGAGGAAAAAAAGTGAAAGTGAGAATATTCAGCATATCCCAGAGCAATCCAGTAAATACTGAAACTTTTCAGCTGTGAACAATTCCTTCTTCGGGTGGTTATTTTTAGCTGGAAGTTTTAACCCCTCTCCTTTGCCGTGAACAGGCTCAGCTGTGATGGGTCAGAGGCTGCTGCTGTGAATGGTTATCCTTCAGATTCATCTCTGCAGAGCACCAAAGTGGAGTTTCCTCACCGGGGAAAAAGGTTTTTCTTATCTTTGCATTCACAGCAGCAAGCCCAGACGTTTCACTGTCTCCCTGGCTACAGATGTGTAAGTCACTCACCTCCCTCTCCGAGTAGAAAAATAGATCTTCGTGGAGTTCTCCATCTGTCAATGCAATGATGACACTGGCAGTTCTGTAACCTGAACACACGAACCTCCTTAGTGCCTTGGCTTGGGCTGTGTTTGTTAAACCCCCTCAGAAAACATCCTGCCTGAGAGCACACGTACAGGGCACAACTGTGGTGGTATTTCAGGCCAGTAAATGAGACTGCAGCCGTCAAAAACCCAATGCAATTTGTTCCTAGTTAGCTCCTGATTTTATGAATGCTGCCAAATCAAGAAATCCAGAGGGGTTTTTTTCAGCTTGTGATAAAAAGCTCAGTTGGGACTTAAACAGAGATGGTGGGAAAAGGGTCTAAAATCTTCAAGGTTCCTAAGTAACCTTTCAGGAACATCATTAAACCTCGCAGCCTTCCCTTCCAAACCAGAAAGTTTTTACATCAATTACAGGGAAGGAAAGGACAAACATTTTTTCCAGTTGTCTGCGCTCACTGCTGGTTTTAATAACTGTTGGTTAAAAAACCTTTTACCTAACAGCTTCTCCATCTACTTGTGCTTCAGAAGGAAGAAGAAAAAGTAAGGTACCAGAGAGTTTTGGTGAGGGTGGGCACCTGCAGCCAGCCTGGCTTCTCACTTCTGGCCTGGAACACTTTAGTTCCAGCTCCTTAAAGCTCCACTTGTTTTTCCCTCTCAGGAATACCACCCTGACCAGCACCACATCCCTGCAAGAATAGAAGCCACCCCCACCCTTCCCACAGCAGAGCTGCATTTCAAATCTGTTAAAGTTACCAGTCAGAAAGAAAGAGAAGAAAACACTCAGTGGATCGAGAAAGTCTCTCACCGTGAACGTTCTCGTAGTAAATCTGTTCGCTTGCCTGAAATGGAATCAGGAGATTGTCAGCAATAAATCAGTAATGAGACCTTGTGAACACCTACGGGTGCACCAGAAAGGAAGGGACAGAGGATGGCAGTGAGGGTGTCCCATTGGCACTTTGCACACGAGCTCTGCTTTCAGTCTGATCCACAGGGCAGGGCTCTTGCCCAGGGCTCTCATTGCTCTCCTGCAAGGTCTTAGCAGTGAAACCACCCCCAGTGTTGTCTCCCACTATTCTCCTCTCTGGACATCCTGTCTGCTTTCATCCTTGAGAAACATCCTGGGCCCAGTGCTAAACACTCCCCAGCACCCCCAGACCAACTATTCCAATTGCAAAGAAACCAGCAGCTCTGTCAGCTGAGTCTCTGCTGTGTGTTCACATCTCAGTGATGGGGCAGCACTTTCAGCAGGCAGATGGTTCAAAATCCTCCCAAACACCCACAGGTGGAAAGGAGTGCAGGAGTTCAGGTTTAGAAAAACTCCTGAGCTTGTAAAATATATTAAAAACTCACCCAAAAGGAGAAGGTCAGAGCAGGCAACAACATCTGCACTCACTTGGCCACCCCAGGTGTGAGCTGTGGCCTCACCCCACTCTCACAGGACCTGCTGCAGGCCCAGGTAGGACTGGCAGCTTCCCACCCACCAGAGAGTTTTTAACCAGCCCCGTGTGTTCTACAGCTCCTGAGGAGCAGCAGACACTGCTCAGGCTCCGAGCCTGCACCAGTTACCCTCTCAAATCCTTCGTGCATGTACGTGTCCCCTCCTGGCAGCACCTTCTGCAGCTCCTCCAGGCCCTGGCGGATCTGCTCCCTGGAATGGAGGCAGGCACTCTGTTAGACCAGGAGCAAAGCCACCAGGATATCCTGACAGCCAGGTGAAGGCGTGCATGGCAGAGCCAGGCACAGAGAGGTGGGAGACAGAGTTAATCCAATGTTCACCCAGCGTGGGTTCCTCTCTAAGGGTGTGGAACACAGTTGTGCTCCCCTGTTCTCACTGCCTGGGGAAAGCATCACAACAGCACCATCTCTGAGGTCAGTATACACAGATCTCATACATTTCTTCCTAAATAGATATTCCCTGGTCAAACCTCAGCAGCTGACTCGCACCTGGCTCACTTTCCTCACACGTTTGCTGACTTGGGTCAGACAAACATCACCAAGCAGCCCCAAGAAACGTCGCTCTCAGACCATCCTGGCAGCTCCAGTTTGTGTGGATGCTGCATCTTCAGTTCCTGGTCAAAGTGACTTGAAGACTGAAGCCTTTCCCAACAGCTTGCTGCGAGTCAGGGTATGTGTTTTAATTCTTTTTGGGAGCACCAGGCACAGCGAGAGCCCAGCTGCAGGCTCCATGGGGTGGACAGTCACTGGTTGTTCCACTGAGGGGCAGACACCAAACCCTGGAAGCCAAGCACAGGGCAGGAGTCTCTAATGCAAGATAAAACCCTGCAGTGTGTGGGGAGTCTCTGAGCAAACTGCACAATCTCCATGGGAAAGGGATGAAGTCACTGGGGCAGAGCCACACGGGACTGCCAGAAGTCAGCTTTGTCTCTGCGTTTTTTAACCACTTCAGGGAGCCCAGATTCTGGGGTCACACACTCAGAGCTCACATTGTGAGGCTGCTGGCAGCAGGGCACTGACACTGCTCAGCCTGCACAGCACTGGCTCCCCGGGGAGCAAAGACTGGCTGCTCTTGCCAAGGGCTGAATTATCAAACTTTCAGGAGCCCGTTTTATGCCTGTGATATCCCAGACTAGTCAGACACTGTTAGAAGGTTCCTCCTCTCAGGCACCCATGCACATACTGAACCAAAGCTGGATATAAAATGGAGCATTTCCTGAGATCAAAACCATTTTTCAGAGGTAAACACTGACATTTTAAAATACGCAGCAAAAGTTTTTAAAATTTGTCGGTCCAGTCCCGTTAGACGCACGGAGTTTTCCCAAAAGGAATGCTCAGCACCCTCAGCCCTCACATTCAGACGCTGAAACACCACCCAGAGGCAGGGACGAGGCAGGGGAAGTTCTCCCAGCGCTCCAGTTTCCCAGGTGAGGGAGAGGGAGGCGAGTGGGAGCTGAGTCAGAGCACCCTCCTCATCCGTCAGTGCCCAGCAGGGCTCAGCAGCGCTGCACTCCGCGGGCTCTGAGACCGATGCCCGCTCAATATCCTGCTCCCAGCCAGCGTTTCTGGGACAGCTGGGTAAATATGGAACACATTTCCACACGGGAAGCATTTCAGAGCCTGAGCAGAAAGGAGATCTCTGCAACGGGGTTTGCTCACAGGGTGGGACACCGCGAGAGGCAGGGAACAGGTTTTCCTTCGGCACCCACTTAAATAACTCCGGTTCATTCCCTTTGTCCCTGTTGCTGCAGTTAAGTGGCAGGAGATGCCGAGGCTGGCAGGGTTTGAGGACGTTTTCAAGGCTGGTGTGTGTGTGTGCAGTGCTCTGCAGGAAGGCAGCCAGCTTCCTCCCTGTGGCAGCTGCTCTGGTATGTGATTTCAGACATCCAATATGTAAAACACATGCTGACTTATACGCCCTACACATGTGGTACGTATATTTTTGCTCCACGTGGCAATGAAGTTAACAGGGGAAGAGAGAGCGATTTAAGGACCTCATCCAGCTCTCCTTGGAAGTCAAAATAAAAGGAAAAACCAAACCAAACAACCCATCCCATAGATTTTACTGGGATTAAGTTGGGGGTCTGGAAGGGGGTGGCAGGAGCACGCTTCACAAACAAGGCAATCAAACTGTTACTGCCAAACAATCCACACCCCTGCACTCCATCCCAAACGCTGTTTGTCTGGCACACACCTTCGGACCTGCAAGGAAATCACGTTCCCCTCTACCCCAGGAGTGTGGGTGTCACCTCTGGCTTCCCAGCCTGTTCTTATGGGAAGGGAGTTTCACCTATTTGTTTGCAGAAGAAGCTCCCAGAGGACGTTTCACAGGCACTGAGTCTCTGATTCTCTGACAAAATCCTGAACCTCTGTGCAGTGCAGACTCCCTCAGGGAAACCAGTGTGAGCTAAAACCCTGACAGCTGGCAGAAGGACATTTAGAAGCTGAAATTAAGAAAGCAACCTCTGCCTTGAGAGGCCTTAGTGCGTTCTAGGATGTGAGAATGGGCACGTGACTCTGCCAATTAAATTGAGAGGCCCAGAGGTGCCACAACACCGTCCCCAGTGGGCTGGAAATCACTGAGCAAGGGAGGCGAAGGAAGCCACGAGGACACAAAAGCTGCTGTTGAACTTCAAACCTCTTCTTACCTGTCTTCTGTTAGCCTCATTAGAATTGTCCCTCTGGTTGAAAAAACAATGAAGGACATCCTCAGCTGAGGGCTGGGGGAGAGAAAAGAAGCGAATTAATTTGGGGGTCCAGAGCAGAGCTTGCTGTGTGTCTAACAATCACTCTGCCATCCCAGTTAAACTCAACAGGGTGGAAGACACGAGCAGGCAGGAAAATGCATTTTGCCCTGGGCCTTCTTAGTCAGGGGAAACCTTGGGGAATCCTTGTAAAAGATGTGAAGAACACTCACATCACAACTCCAGGACTGCTAAAGCAAGAAAGGCTTAAATGCACCCTGGTGTCACCACGGAGATGAGGGAAGGCTCGTTTTGTTTGTCACAACACATCCCATCCCCTGTCCCGAGGGATTCCTCATCCAGAGCCTGAAAGCTTCAGCCACAGGCTCTCCCTGCAGCCCCAAACTTCTGCACCTCGGGCAGCAGCTCAGAGACAGGAGGATTCCTCCCCCACAGAAATTCTGTTGGATCCATGGAAGGCAGGCAGGAATAAATGGAGCTGGCTCATCTCCCCCCATTTCCCACAGAACAGAAACGTCAGTGGGAGAGCTGGGAAAAGCACCAGGAGCCCTTTCTCCACCACAGCCCCCAGTGGGAAGCAGCACACGCTGAGACTGGGAGCCCCTGGCACCCCCTCAGACCCCAGCCAGGGACCTGCAGCCCTCCTTACCTGATGAACTTGCGGGCCAAGTGCTCCACAAAATGATAGATCTCATTCCAGTGGTGCAGGACACTTCCTGATCTAGGGACACAACGAGGACAGGACACGTTAGTTCAAGTTTTCCCAGCCGTGTGTTCTGTCACACATTGCCCAGCAGGGCATTCGCTTCGGTTTTGTTCAGCACCCACTGCCCATACTCTCCCTTTAAAGAGTGATCAAGCTGTAATTGGCATTTCCTACTCGACTTCAAAAAGCAAGAACAATTCCCACTCCGTGCAGGTTGGAGGCTCCCCTTGGCAGTGGCTTAGGGCAGTTAGGCAGGACCTTAACACGGCCTTCACCAAACAAACCTGATGGGAGAGAAGAGCTGTCTCTCTTTCTCTCTTGTTTCAGATTGTTCCAATTGTTTCAGATTAATTCCACCCACTCACTTCCAAACCATTACACAGAGCTTTTAGCTCAAGTGTATTCTGAGAATTGCAGTTGGAGGAACAGATTATTGAACTTCTCCAGTGTTTCCACTGTGCCAGAGACTCTGAAAAGTAAAACACCTTAGCCCACATCTCAACTGCTCTGGTTAATTCTTTCACACCTCAGTTAAAGGCAAAACAAACTAATTTTGCTCCTCAGGAGAATAAACCATAGGCTATAATGGGATTGGATTATTCTTCTTTATGTTGTAAAAACGGGGGAAAAAATTAGGTTAATCAGAATCTTTCAGCACAAAATGCCCCTTCTGGCATAAACACTTCTATGAACACTGGAATATTAATACTGGAAAAAAAATTCCTTCCTAGAGTTGGAAAATAAATGTGTCATCACTTATTTAATTCACTGAGTACAATTAGAAATACTTATTGGGGAAATAACCATTCCAGCTTTAACAGAAACTCCATTGATCTGCAGCCTGAGGAAGAAAAGGTGAACATTCGAGATGGTTTTTCACTTCACAGGAAGGAAAGGCATCGGAGCTGTCCTGTTCTCCCCCAGCTCTGGGAATGCCAGTGAAGAGCTGGGGCAGCCTCCCCCAGCCTGGCTGCTCAGGGCGCTGCTTCCCTCGCAGAGGCACGGGGAGCACGCAGAGCTCATCGTGTGGGCCACAGACACTTCCTGCCCCCTTTGCCCACACCTGCTTTGCCTTCTCGGCCCTTCAGGAAGAGCCTTGGCCTTTCCCTCCTGCTCCAGGACTCCTGGAGCTCTTCTTCCTCCGCGTGCCCATGCGCCGGGGGCCTTTGCTCAGGTACAGAAGCAAAACCCGTGACCCTGCCGGCTCCTGCTGCACGAAGGACTCGACCCCAGAAGCACCAGTGTGAGGGTGGCCCTGCAGACACCCTGGGAATCACGTTCCCCTCTCCCCCAGGAGTGCGGGGCAGACGGCAGAGGGTAAGGAGGTGCTCTCGGTGCTGAATTGTTCCTTGGCTCTCTTCTGTCACACCAGGGCGTGGCACGATGGCTCGCTCTCCACGCAAACGTGTGTCACAGGGGCCGAAAGCAACACCAGTGGCAAAGGCCTTGGTGAACCAGTTAAACCACAGACAGTGGGAAAATGGGAGTCGTAGGAGATGAGGGGTGAGGTGCACCAGGACTCGCTCTCAGACAGGAAATTTAACTCCTGCTGCATCCGAACTGCAGATGGATAGAACAGAGACACACAGAGCTCAGCCCCAGGTGCAAACTCCCCTTGGATGTATGGGATAACTGTGAGACCTTGAACACCACAGGCACTCCAGTCCCAGCAATGCCAAATAGCCCAGATAATTTCCTAGAACTGGCCTGGAGGAGAAGTGTCGATTGTCTTTAGATGGTGAGGCACAAAAGGAACCCTTGACTTTATGGCACGGGTCACATCAGCCTCCAGAAAACGCGGAAAGCCAAGGCTTTGTTAACCACAAACCAATTAGTCCTTGCTTCAATGAAACAAATGTCCCTTTAGACCATATTTCCACCTCCCCAAAACCACACCTCAGCGAAGCTTCCCACATCTCCCGACCCCTCTGGTAGCAGGCACGCAGAGCTGGGACCAGCAGCCCCTGACCAACCTCCTCCCAGCCATCAGGAAAAGGGACCACACCACTCTCCACGTTAAGGGAAAGCTCTGGCAGCAGGACACTGCCCTGGGAGCTCCATGAGCCTTGGGTTGTTTCTTGCCCTGTGAGCAAAAGCTGATCATCCCCCCAGATGACTCTTGCAGCTGGGAAGGACACCCAGCCACGTCAGGCGTGCAGGGCTGTCACACCAAACCCCGACACTTCCCGTGGCTCTGGAGTCCTGCATTTCCGAGGAGTGTTTGCCAGAATAAAGCTCCAAACCCAGTGGCTCAGCTCAGAGCTGTGCCAGTTGGGTCCACAGCACATCCTGGGAAGTGTTTGCCTTTCCAGCCCTCGTTCTGCAGGTCTGAAATGGCTTGGGCAGTTTTTACAGGTGAGCAGTGCTCTTTAGGTCTTCCCACAAGTACAGATTCAGCTGCTGCTGCACCTCCTCCCCTTCACCCTCCTCACTGTGCTGTCCCACCAGCAGTCCCATCTTCCTGCCCTCTGGAACACCACCAGTTACAGCTCTTTTCTCCATGAGATCTTCCCAGGTATCCATTAACACACCCCCAGTTCAGGAGCAGCAGAAGTTGAATGCCTATTTTAAGGAAACTGCTTACCACTGCTACAATCATAAACCCAAACCCACTCAGTCCCCACAGGGAGGATGGTTTCTGCTCAGCTCCCAAGGCACTGGAGTGGGATCACTGGAACAGTCTGCAATCCAGCTTTTCCCCACCTCTACCAGAGCAAGCTGTAACAGGGGCCCAAAATGAATGTTCACACTTCTGCTGAGCACACACTGCTCCCTCCTGCACAGCAGCTCCCACCTGAGCCGGACAGCTCCGTCTGCCTGGAGTTCATTTCCCCCTCTGGTGTCAGGGGCCAGAAATGCCCAGGTCTGCACTGGGGAAAAACCTCTCCTTGAACATAAAATACATCTTGTGAAACACACTTCAGACTTCTTACCTTCTTCACTTGGCATAAAATGGACAAACCCAGTACAACCAACCTCTCTGCAGCCAGCACAGCGTTTACAAAACCAGCATTAGCTCACAGTGTCCAGCTCCTCGAGCTGTGTCACTCAGCAGCCTCACTGTAAAAGACTTCCCTTGTACAGTGAGGCAGGCCAAGAACTCTGAGGAGAACAAGTATTTCTAAAGTCTAACTGTAAGATAAGAAAAGCCAGATTTCAAATAGTTCTCTCTTCGTATTCCCAAAAGACACAGGAAGATCAGCGAGCCAGCGCTTCGCAGCTGAATGGTTGATGCTGCAAACTTGCAATTTAAGAAAAGGCTCGTCGTGAGGATGCCAAAATCTCTTCTGGAGAAGGGCCCAATAAATGGAAATTAAACCTAAGTAAACCATTCTCTTTAAGAAGAGAAGGATCTGTTCTGTGGTCAGCTGCCCTGGCATTCTGTACCTCTACAGGGACTGCAAGTGTTGAGAGAGGCACTGCAGCAGCTCCGTGGTTCCAGCCACGCTCTGGCCAAGCCCTGCCTCCAGCAGGTGCCTTCCTCCTCCTCCTCACTGGGACAAGATGCTCCAGAACCCAAAGCTGCAGCGACTCAAACTTCCCTAGACTTGGTCTTTTTTGCACTTTTTATACTCCACTCTTCCATTTCTGTTGTTGCCCCTCCTCAGAACACCCATGGGTTTATTCGGTTCACAAACGAGGAGAGTCACAGAACCAAGGCCACACTGTCACACCAAGAGCTCACATGTGTTCTGTGCTCTGCAGCTGACTGCAGGACATAAAGACACTTGGTTCAGAGGCTGATGTTGATCGAAAAAACTCCTTAAGCTTTCATGGCTTTGGACTAACTCCAGGAAGTCTCACGCCTCTCAGAGATGACATTTACCTAAGAAGTTGTGCAGCATCTCTTTATTGAGCTCTTCAAAAATAACACAAACGAGCCAAAAAAGTGTCCTTTGTCTTTCCAAATACTCCAGGAGCAACTCTGAAATCCCTCCATGGCACAAAGACGTTTGAGGTGATGCAATTCTTTGAGGAAACGCTGTTATCTCGTGCCACACTTCACACGGGACAGCTCACCGGGGACACCGCCAGACACCGCAGGTCACAGGGTCCACAGAGGCTTGGCTCAGAGCAGGACAAGCCTCTAAGCCCAGTCTCAGTCCAAGAACATTCTTCTCCTCCTGGCTGGCAGGGGGTGTGCAAAAAACCAACTATAAAACAAGTAGTCATGGACTGAGTTTCCATCATGGACTGAGTTTCCATCAGTCGGCAGATAAAGCACAGGGTGCTGCAGGCACACGCTCAACCCTGGCTGGAAGGAAGCTCTACCCATTCCCTTCACCAAGGAATAGTTATCTAAGATGCATCACTGGGTAAAAAACACATCCCCAGGTCCTGACTGGCAAGGATTTCACACATGAGCTCAGCTCGCTGCAATTGCCTGCCCTTGGCAGACTTAGGAGTTAATTATGTTCCTTCAGGCAACAAGCAAAAAGACAAAAAAATGCACAAATTTCTCCACCCTGCCTTGCTGGCATCCCTCAGCCCTCATGCTAACACAGAGGAAAACCATCCCTCCACATCCCTGCCATCCCAACAAAATGCACACCTCGCTCTGGGTCCAGGCCTGTGATCCTGGAAAGAAACCCAAGGATCCACTCCTTAGGTCAATGAAGAGCAGGGATGGTTTTGAATCCCTTTCTGCAGACACTCAGGGTCACCATTCCCGACTTCAGGCCCGTGTTTGCTCCCCTGAGAGCAGCTGGAACACTCTGCAGCTCTGTGAGTGCTGCGGGGAGCTCTGCTCCAGGGCTCGCTTTCCCAGGGGAAGGAGCAGATCCTGAGGCTCAGGCTCCCTGCCCGGGGTCTGCCTGCTCCCATCCCATCGGGGCCCTGCGTCTTCCACACTCTGAGTGCACACGTGGACTTAGAACCCTGCTTAAATGACAGCAACCACAGCCACTTGAGCTGCTCTCCACGGAGCAAACACCAGCCTCCCCCCAGAGCAGGAGCTTCCCCTCAGTGCAACGGGTTAAAAGCAGATCCAGTGCCCAGCTGGACAAGGAAGGGATCCCAGGAAACAGGGATTCCTTCAGAACCCAAACAGCAAAGAGCACCCAACGGCACCTTAAACAGCAAACAGCTACTCTAAATAGCAAACAGCCACTCTAAATAACACACAGCTACTCTAAATAACATACAGCTTGAGACCAAATTGAGAAAATAGACACAGTTTGAGATTTTGCAGTCAAAGGACGAGAGCTGTGGTCTGTGGAAGGTTCCCTGCCCATGGCAGGGGGTGGAACCAGATGATCTTTAAAGACCCTTCCAACCCAAAGCATTCCATGATTCTGTGAAAGTGTTAAAGGAGGTGGGATAACCAACTCCACCACGGTGAATCTCTCATCAGAGGTTGAACAGCCAGGCCCAGTGGTGTATTGCACTCAGGAACAGCTGAAAAGCCACAACCCTCCTCCAAATTCCACTGGAGACCAAGGAAATTTTTACATCAGATCCTGTTCATTTCTGCACCAGAAAGATCCCAGAAATGGGAATTCTGCAACTGTCAAAGCAGGATTTTTGTTGGATACCTCGATACACACACTGGGGCCAGCCTGCCTGCTTTAAAGTTTGTGCCAAGGCTTGTATTTCCACCCAAATCCATAATCCCTCGAGCGAGGCTCAGGAGTCATGGATTTTAGTGAGGGAACAGCACAGAACTTCAATTAAGGGCCTGCTAAAGTTACATTAGCTCAGAGGTGTAACAACACATCCGTGAGATTTGAGGAAACCTTCAATCCTGCTTCAGCTTCCAGGGAAATGCAGTTGACAAAAGCTCTCTGCAGTACAAATCACGCCCTGGGTTTGTTTGGGTTTGGGATTTTTCCATTTGTAGCAATAGAGTTATTCCAACTAATAACGGAAGAGCAGCAAAATGAAGAAGCCAGGTAGATCTTTCCACTGAATAAAATAAATAAATCTTTCCCCTGGAGCATCAGGACAACTGGCACACTGAGGCAGCCAGTGTCTCTCTCAGTCTTAGATTTTACCCAGTGTTTTGTAAGGGTTATGTAATTCCAAGTCATTTATACTCTAATGGAATGTGGGAGCTACTGCAAAACACTCGAGAGGATCAGTCAGAAACTTCATCTGTGAGCGCTTTTGGCAGCTTGCAAATACTTTCCTGTCTCTGAAATTTATGGTTACTAATGTCAGTGCCATGGCTCTGGCAGGCATAACCTCCAGCATTTCCAAGCCTTTGGCTCCAAATAACTATTCTTGATCAAGAAAAATCAGGACAATCATTTCAGCTAGTATCTTTTAACGTTTGGGTTTTTTTTTTTCTAATTGTTGTATTGCTTTAGTATGAAGCTTTCCAAAGCTGAGCACGAAATGATTCCACATTGCTCCATCCACACCTGAAAAAAGCAGCACTCTTACAGTGCCAAGGAGACGGCAGTGCCACAATGAGTGATGGAAAAGCGAGGCGCGACGCTGTTACCTTCGGTACAAACAGCTAAACAGTCAAAATATGCATTTGATTAACAGAAGGAACAAAGAAAGTGTGACTCAGCTAGAGAAAACAAAGCTCTCTTTAAATGAGGCACTCTGGCTGCTCTCCATCCCGGCAGCTGAATTCAGCCCCTTCCGAAGGGAGCAGCCCCTCCTCGGGCTGGGTTTTACCTGCAAGCGCGGCTCCGGGCGCAGGGGCTCGGGCAGAGCTCGGGGGGCGCAGGGGCTCGGGGGGCGCAGGGGCTCGGGGGGCGCAGGGGCTCGGGGGGCGCAGGGGCTCGGGGGGCGCAGGGGCTCGGGGGGCGCAGGGGCTCGGGGGGCGCAGGGGCTCGGGGGGCGCAGGGGCTCGGGGGGCGCAGGGGCTCGGGGGGCGCAGGGGCTCGGGGGGCGCAGGGGCTCGGGGGGCGCAGGGGCTCGGGGGGCGCAGGGGCTCGGGGGGCGCAGGGGCTCGGGGGGCGCAGGGGCTCGGGGGGCGCAGGGGCTCGGGGGGCGCAGGGGCTCGGGGGGCGCAGGGGCTCGGGGGGCGCAGGGGCTCGGGGGGCGCAGGGGCTCGGGGGGCGCAGGGGCTCGGGGGGCGCAGGGGCTCGGGGGGCGCAGGGGCTCGGGGGGCGCAGGGGCTCGGGGGGCGCAGGGGCTCGGGGGGCGCAGGGGCTCGGGGGGCGCAGGGGCTCGGGGGGCGCAGGGGCTCGGGGGGCGCAGGGGCTCGGGGGGCGCAGGGGCTCGGGGGGCGCAGGGGCTCGGGGGGCGCAGGGGCTCGGGGGGCGCAGGGGCTCGGGGGGCGCAGGGGCTCGGGGGGCGCAGGGGCTCGGGGGGCGCAGGGGCTCGGGGGGCGCAGGGGCTCGGGGGGCGCAGGGGCTCGGGGGGCGCAGGGGCTCGGGGGGCGCAGGGGCTCGGGGGGCGCAGGGGCTCGGGCACAGCTCCAGGCGGGCGAGCGCTCCCCGCACGCTCTGGGCTCTGGAATTGCTCCTGCAGGGATAACTCCGCTCTCCCCGCTGCCGTGAGAACCCCAAAACCCCCGGCTCGCAGGGGAAGCAGAGGGGACCAGGGCGCTGCCCGGCTCCCAGGCTCTGTTGTAAGAAACTCGAGTGCACACTCGACTTCGAGTACACACAAAGCTCCCGTGTCGGGAAATTTCATAACGATGCGATTCACAGAGCACAACGGGATTCAGGCACTGGACCGACCGGAGAAGTTACCACAACAATAACAAAGCGAGTACTCGGGAGTTTCAGAGGTCCCTCGGGGACACCGTGACTTCTACAGAACCAAAATCCAAAGAAAACCTCCTCGGTATCAGCATGTGCCGTGCCGGTTCCTGCCTAGCGAAAGAACTCTGTGAAAAAGAACAAAGTAGGACTGACTTACTTGTCCAGAATGAAATACAAATCAAATCCTCCGTAGCAGGCAGGACCACCGTTCTCTCTCTTTCCACCGTGTCCATCACAGGTGAGTGTAAAAATTGCTAGGAAGACACATTTGAAGCCAAATCTCAAGATGCTTTGCTTTGCAATGGCCATTATATCCAGAGAGGAGGAGAAAAAGAAATCTCTTCTTCCGAGGCTCCCTTATTTCACAGGTTTCTCCACAAAAGCCATTCAACGACCTTTAAAGGTATGGATGTATATTGTACTCCTTACAACTCCGCTTGCAACAGTTGTCCACAGGAATTGCAAGACTTTCCCCCTTGTTTCCCTTGCACTTCTGTTTCTTGGTTTCAGATTTCAAGATGCACAATACTGTATTTCACTTTTTTTTTTTAAAGGGACTTGACCCTCAGTCTCCCTTGCAGCCCTCGGAAAGCAGCACCATTGTTTGGCAGGAGCAGGAGCAGCCTCCTCACAAATCGTGCTTTGTCACAGACTTCAGAAAATACAGGGAGGGTTTGTGGTTCCCAACAC
>VZRR01006273.1:96541-107279 GCA_013398015.1 Oreocharis arfaki | reverse complement strand
TTCCCCCCCTTTCCAGGATCCCTTCCCTGTGGCAATGGCACATTCATGCAGCCCTGGGTGTGTGCATTGAGAAGCGTTTTCCTGCCTTGTCCCAAGGCTTTATTCCATGTCCTGACATGGCACTTTTCCCAGGGAGATGCTTTATCCCACACGTTTCACTTCCCAAGGGGGAGCCCTGCAAGGGCTTGATGTCAAGCTGCCGTTAAAGAGCCCCTTCCCCATCCCAATCCCTCCCCTGGCACCTCTCCATCCCGCACCAGCCCCTCCAGGTTCCCTTCCCCGTGGCAATGCCTGGGGATTGTGTTCTGTCCCCAAATTCCCGGAGCTGTTCCGATGTTGAGCCCTCAGTTTGTGCTGAGAAGCCTTTGTCTGTCAGGCAGGGATTTCATCCCGAGGCTCCGTTCCCGGTGTTTCCCAGTGGGGAGCCCTGGGAGGGGGCGATGGGAAGCCGCTGTTGGCAATGATTTTAAGACACAAAGTGCCTTGAGCTTCCCTGAACAGCTGCATTGCCACTGGCCCAGCCCTGTGCGTGCCCACTGTGCCCTGGGAATGCCTCACAACCACGGCATGAGCTCATGGAATTCACATTTCTCCTGACCTGTCAAGTAAAGGCATCTCCACAAACGGCCACGATCCAAAAGATTTTCCCCCTTCACACGATTTTCCCCCCTCCTTTAGTTCTTTACAAAGCCCTTCTCCTGATTTAAAACGCAGTTTGCTTTACCCAGGAGATAATTTTGTATCTATTACGAGCTGAAACCTTAATTTATTGCTCCATACCTTTGGAATACAGCTGGAATCAGCACGTGGAAGTGTTTGCTAGTGCTCAGTGTTGTCATTTCCTTCAGCACTGTTGAATTCAGTTGTTTTGTAGCATCAACTACCAACTTTTTAATGCTGTGATTTCCAAGCTGCTGTAAGTGTTCTAGACCTGGCCCTTCCCATTTTATTGCTGGAATCTGCCATTCCCAGCACTGAGATCCACGCTCCTGGCTTGCAGCTGAGCTGTAGAGCAGCCCCTGGCTTTGTTAAATGGAATATAAACAACAGGGCCAGGACTGCTGGGCACTTCCCTGGTGTCATGAAGAAATCTGGGAATCCTGGTGTCATCAGCTCCAGGCTGCCCTGTAAATAGAAATAAGGGGAATTCTGCTGCTCTGGATTGTTTGATGTGCAAAAATAAAATCCCAAACGAAGCACAGAGGGAAAAGCAGCAAAAATCCCCCTTTACAAACCTGCTTTTAAATGACCAGGAATTTAATATGTAGGTTGTTTTTAGCTCTTTTCTGTCCTTGTAAGCTTGGAGGAGAAAAATCCTTCGTCAGACAAGCTCTTTTTTCAGTGTGAAGTTTTCAGATAACAGCTGTCTTAAATAGCTTTTTTAGGGCAACTTTGTACCTCATGAATTCATAGTGCTGCCCAAAGCTCGGGGGTGTTCCCACTTCCTCAGGAGAGGCTCCAAACCAGCCAAAGCAGGAGTGGTAAAATGGGTGGATATGCAAAAATTATTTACACAACTCATCATTCCAGAGCCTGGAGCACAATTCCTGCTCCAGGTAATGCTCACAGTACATTAAATATTGAGAAATCCACTGCTGGACTGGCTCCTGGGCTGTGCTGCACGAGCAGTAGCTTGGTTTTAACCTGTTTTAAGTTACAGAAAACCAAGAAAACAAACAAAAAAACCCCCTTGAAGGATGCCAAAATGCCAAAAATTTGCTCTGATCATTGAAGGGAGAGCTGGAGAAGGAGCCAGCCCTCCCTACTGGGAGCACTGGGGGTCATCTAAAACCATCACTCCAGCAGATCCGCCCCCGTACCTCAGAACTGAAACCATTTCCAGTGCCAGCAGGGGGTGTCCTGCATTATCCATGCTCAACGCTCTGCTTAGAGGCTTTTCCTGGATTTGGGAGTTCAGCTGAGCAGCCCCCCTTGGTTTAGTTGTGCTGGAGGAGGGGCAGAGGACACGCACACCGTGGACTGTCAGAGATCTGGCAGCTGGGACGGGGACAGAGCCACCTCTTCCTGCCAAGAGCTGTTTCCCTGGGCTCTGGATTGACTCTGGATCTCCCTCAAGGGCTATCAAGGGGAGGGCTGAGCCTTTGTTGTGGCTTTGCCTGGTGGGGAGGAGGGGATGGGCTTGGCTTGACCCTCAGGTGAGGAAGGGAGCAAAGCCCAGCACCTCAGTCCTGGTCCTGAGCTGTGCCAGATCCTCCCAGCCCCCTGTGAGCATGGGATCTGTGCAGGGCTTTGGGAGCTCATCCTCTCCCCTCTGGAGGTCACTGGCATCTGTGTTTTCCAGCCAGCCACACCTGTGGAAGTCACTGGAATTTGTGCAGCTGTTTGGGAGCCTTTGGAGGTCCCAGGGCTCTGTGTTTGCCAGGCAGATCTCCCTCTGGAGGTCACTGGGATCTGTTTTCCAGCCAAACCCCCCCTCTGGAGGTCACTGGGATCTGTTTTCCAGCCAAACCCCCCCTCTGGAGGTCACTGGGATCTGTTTTCCAGCCCAACCTCCCCTCTGGAGGTCCCAGGGCTCCGTGCAGGCACAAGGCTCATACTTGTTACTCGTCCTTCCCAAGCTGCCCTGGTGGAGAAGATGTTAATAAACTCTAAAGAATTAATAGCTCCAAGATGAAATCTCTGTGTTTGGATTATTCTGGTCTTATTTTGTGTGTTCATTTAAAAATGTCTGTTCCAGTCCAAGCACTGCACTGCTGTTGGAAGTTGCTTTTTTTTCCACTTCAGGGTATTTTTGTAACTGTACAGTAGCAATAAAAGAACAAACTTGGTAGAAAAAGATCAGTGTGGGAATGTCTTGAAACAAACACCAAGCCGGGAGCCAAAGGGGTTGGAACAACACTTCACAAGCCCTGGATAAGAAGGATTTTCTGCAGGAGCTCTTCATGCATCCACAGAGCATCTCATGAGTAGCAGAGGGTGGGAAGTACCAACTGCAAATTGCCTGCACAGGCCTTAATTCCACAGGAATAATGGACCCACCACTGAAGGCCAGAGCCCAGCACTAATTCCAGTGGCTGTAGCCAGGTGACACAGGATTTTGGTTCCCATTCTCACCCAGAACTTACCCTTCCTTGATGCCTCAAGATCTCTCGGTGACTGGACAGAATTCCCTCATTTCAGCAGCATTCCCTGTGGGCCTGGGGGGGTGATGGCTTTCAGGAGGTCAGGATGGGATCCCTAGGGATAATTATTTGGGAAAATAAACTCTCAGAGTGACAGCCTTCCAATGGAAATAGGACAAGGCAGTTCTTCCCCACAAGGGCATTCTTTGCTGCCTGGTTTTTGTACAAAGGACCCGAGGAAGGAAAAATCTTGTGCTCCCTCCTGCCAAGAACAGCCTCCCCCAGGAGCAGAGGAGTTCAAGCAGACAGTGACTCAAACACTCATCCAGCCACGCTGCACTCCCTGTTCTCACACCTCAGCACTCCCCTTCTCCGTGTCAGGCTCATTAGTGCTTTATTTTAATTAAAACCCCCAAGCAAAGCAGAGCTCATTGACAGAAAGTGTCACCTGTAGAGGATCAGCTTTAAATGATCACAGCTTGTGGCTCACAGCGTTTATAAACTGCTGCCTCCAGGCTGTGCAGGATTTTCATCCACTTGCAACTGCTGCTTAGATTAAGATCAGCTGAGAACTGAGCACTCCTGAGCCAAACAAGGGGAGCAATCAAAGCAGCCAGGGATCAGCAGGACCAGAGCAACATTTCCCAGGGGGAAAAAAAACCTTCTTGCCTTTGAGATCAGTGCTCACAGGCTTTAGCAGCAAAGTTACCAAACCTCTTGCGTCCATTTGCTCCTCCAGTCCCTTGGATCACCACAGGGGAACCCAAATTTCCAGCAGGAACTAAAGCTTCACTTTCCAGAGCCCAAAGACCCCGACTGATGAACATTTCCCTGCTTGGCCACGGGCAGGAGTTTCCTGAAGGTGAGATTGACCCTGGGGGCCAGCACCCTCCTGCGTGGGGGCA
This sequence comes from Oreocharis arfaki, assembly GCA_013398015.1. Taxonomy (NCBI): domain Eukaryota; kingdom Metazoa; phylum Chordata; class Aves; order Passeriformes; family Paramythiidae; genus Oreocharis; species Oreocharis arfaki. Next base: position 103,291 of record VZRR01006273.1, on the reverse strand, counting down.
GGCTGTGGTACCAGTACAGGTTGGTGGGGTGCTTCATGAGGAGCAGGCTGCCGTGGGCCAGCTGCAGGGTGATCCTCCCCGTGCCTGGCGTTCCTCCCTTCCCGCGGTGATCCCGGTGCCGGAACACGAAATCCCGGCAGGCTCCGAAGGTCACGGAGGCGATGGGGCTGCGGGGAACCAGCTCCTTCTCGTCGTCCCGGTGCTCCCCGATGTGGTCCAGGCCATCTTTGTACCTGTGCACGCAACTCCGTTAATTATTACCATTAATTACTTACAGAATATATTATAATTATTTACCGAGTATTACCGAATAATACAATTATTTCCCGATCGAATCAAATCAAGCAGCTCCTCAGCGATTGGCCAAACGCTGCAGAAGCTTTTTTGTTGTTTCAACTGAAGGATAAGTTGCTTGGTGCTACTGGAAAGGGGCTGTACCTGTTGATAACGACGAAGTTAAAGGCGTGCCCCGTTTCCGAGGTGACGCGCTCCCGGATCCGCGTCAGCACCGGGATCCACGGCTTGGGATGGAACATGACCCCCGAGTAGGTGTAGGACAAGCCAGGGTCTCCGTAGGTGACCTGCTTCCTGGGAATCTTGTGCCACGTGCCAAATACGCGCAGCTTTGTCAGGTCATCTGTTTGAACAGGAGAGAAGGATCAAACCCAGGTCTGTGTTGTCTCTGCACAGCCTGATGTTCTCCTGGATCTGCAGCTTCTGGGGATCTTCAGACAACAGGAATGAGGGTGCTTGAGTCAACCCAAAAGCTGCCATCCCTGTTCCCAGTGCTTCTGTCCCAGCAAAGCTGGACACTGCCTTGTTATCCCCCTCGAATGGGGTGACCAGGACCAGCACCCCCACCACATATCTCATTTCTGCATCTCCAACAAATTCCAGTCACCACTCCAGAATTATTCATTGACAAACGCTTCCAGCTCAACAAAACCAACTCTGTGGGGCCAGACCTGTGTTCTTGGCTTCTCAGGGCCACGTTGTGCCAACACCAGGTGGCTGCAGAAATCTACCTGCCAGCTGTGCCTGGGCCCTGGGAATTGCTTAGGACTCACCTGGGTGGTCTGGGCAGGGAAATGCTTTATTGAGAAGGGGTAAGGAGGATATGAAGGGGAATAGAGCTGAACATAGAAGGGTTGAGGTCGGAAGGGACCAGTGGGGGTCATCCAGGCCACTCTCTGGCCCAAGCAGGGTTTCCAAGAGCACTGTCCAGGCCCTTCGGGAGGCTTCAGGAGCCTCCCTGGACAGCCCACGCTCCGGCACCCTCACAGGGCAGGAATATACCTTCGAAATACTCCACCTCCTTCTCCAGCTCCTGGAAGATCTCGTCCGCTTCGGCCTTGCGGAAGAGGATACAGTAATCACAGCTGAGCCCCTCGGCGCGGATCTCCCGCGGCGGGGGCCGCCCTGGGCCGGGCTCCTCCAGCCGCGGCCTCTTCCCGCCGCCGCCGTCGCCATCCCCCGCCTGCCCGCGGGGCAGTTTAACCACGAACCCGTCCATGGGCGGACCCGGGACCGGGAGCGATGCCCGAGGGAGGGACGAGGGGAGCGGAGGCCGCGATCCCGCGGGAAACGGGAGCGCGCCCCGGGGACGGCCGCGAGCGAAGCCACGCCCCCCGCCCAGCTGGCCACGCCCCCCGGCGCACGCGCGCGGTTTTGGCGCCAAATCCGAGTCCCGCCCCTCACGCCCCGCCGCCGGTTCCGCGCCGCTGCCGCCCCTCACTCACCCCCGGCCTCCCTCGCTGCCTGCCCGGCTCCGCCGCAGCCATGATCGGGCAGAAGACGCTGCACTCCTTCTTCAGCCCCGCGCCGGCCAAGAAGCGCGGCCGCTCCCCGGAGCCGGGCGGTGATTCTGAGGTAGCGGGCGGGGGGCTGAGGGAGCCCGCGGCTCTGGAGGAGGGGAGAGGGGAGAGAGGAGAGGGGGCTGGGGTCTGGTGGCGGCGCGTGCGTGTCTGGCTCTGTGTGTTTGTGTGGGAGGGGGCCCGGGGCTCCTGGCGGCCTTTTCTGAGGGGAGTCGTGGGCGGGGGCACCATTTCCAAACTCCCGCGCGGCTCCACGCGCGGTTGAGCTGTCAATCGAGCGGCCACGCTCCGCTGCCGCCCAATGGGCGCCGAGCCCCTCCGTGACGTCACTGTTGCTAGGTAGAAACCTCCCCTCCGGCCGCGGCGAGCCAATAGGGAGGCGCAGGCATTCTCCCGCTGACCAATAGAGAGCGGGCGTTTGTGCTCCCCGCCTGTGGGCGGGGCCCGCGCAGAGCGGCGGCCAATGGGGGCGGGCTGGGGGTTTTGCCGCGGAACCGCCGCGTGCGGCGGGGGCCCCCCCTTCGCGGGGGCGGCCTCNGGCGGGCCCGCCCTTTAGGCGGGGCCTGTTCCGCCATGGTCGCGCTGCTCCAGCGCCTCGGGCCGCGCCCGCTGTGCTTACCCATCGTCCGCAGCCCCCTCTTTACCCGCTGGTTCCAGGTGGGCACCGCCAAGAAGGTGAAGGAGGCCGGGGATGAGGCGAGCCAGGCGCCGGCGCTGAGCGCCGAGCAGCAGGAGCGCATCCGCAAGAACAAGGAGGCGGCGCGGCAGCTGCTGGCGCAGCGGAACGTGCCCCCGGGCTTCGGCGAGAGCTGGCGGCGGCAGCTGGCCGGGGAGTTCTCCAAGCCCTACTTCATGGAGGTGAGCAGCGTTCCCCGGTCCCCTTGTCCACCCTGGAGCGGTCGCTGCGGCCCCCGCTGAGCCCCCGGTGAGTCCCCGCTCTCCCGCAGCTCATGGCGTTCGTGGCCGAGGAGAGGAAGCGCTACACGGTGTACCCTCCCCCCGAGCAGGTCTTCACGTGGACGCAGATGTGCGACATCTGGGACGTGAGTAGAGCCGCTGAGGGGGTGTCTCAGCTGCTGCGGGGAGTTTAAAACCGTAAAGGTGCTGGTTGGGTGCACAGGCACGTTCCTGCAGTTTTTGTTTCCTTAAACTTGGATCCCATGGGATGAGGATGCTGGTTTTTGGCTCGCCTAACTCATAAATCCAGCCTTCCTTTTCATGTCTGATACCAAACAGTGGTTTTATTGTTTTATTACCCTCACAAGCCACAGAACTTCCTCTGATCCTTTTGATCTTTTTTTCTGGTGTTAGCAGCTTAACCAAGTTCACAGCTTTTTGATCTTGAACATCTCTTGTTCCTTTAATTGATCAGTAATGGACTATAATTTGAAGGAAAAAAAAGACAGCGCAAGGTAATGTCATTTCCAATAAAATGTATCAATGTCACAGCAAGTGTGGCATAAAGCTGAAATGGGATGAAACCTGCTTGGAAAATAACAAGGTAGTTTTTTGTGACTGTAAAAATGTTGGTCTTTTGCACTCAAATTATCTTAGTTATATTCCTAATTTTGACAGCAAAGCCGTAGGGATGGTATTTCTTAGTGTTAGGTGGGCTTTGTGCCCCTTATCAATGAGATATCTGGGATTTAACTTCAGTTTCTTGGGGGAGTTGGTTTGGTTTTGTGGCTATTTTTTGTCTCTGTTTTAGGACAAAGCTCATTTATGATCCTTTTATTTCTCCCCTCTCTGGGGAATAATATTGATTCCAACTCAGTGCTAACCAAGGTCTGCTTTCAGGTAAAGGTTGTCATTTTGGGACAAGATCCATACCATGGACCTAAACAAGCTCATGGGCTCTGTTTCAGTGTCCAGAAGCCTGTTCCACCTCCCCCCAGGTAGGAAAATGTGCAAAATCCCTTTTGTTCCTTCATTATTTGCAGTTCTGTGTTGCTCAGGGCTGGGAGCCAGAAAATTGATGGGAAGTGGTTTGCAAGTGCTTAAATTGGAGTTCTGCATCACCTGGAAGGATAATTCTGTGTAGTTTTGGGGATATTCTGGATGCAAATTTTCATTTTCAGTCTCATTAAAGCTTCCAGACAGACACAGAGAGTCCTTGCTGCCCTGCCTCTACAAATGGCTTTATTATATTAAATAAATAAGATTAAAACCAAAGCTCTTCTTGCCTGGTTAGTGCAGGAAGGGGTGCTGCTTGCTCTTGTCATATTAAAAATCTTCTGCTGGTTTGGTTTGCAGCTTGGAAAATATTTACAAGGAGCTCTCTGAGGACATTGAGGACTTCACCCACCCTGGCCATGGGGACCTGACAGGCTGGGCCAAGCAAGGTGAGCTCAGGGACCCTCAGTGATGTGGCCCCCTGTGGAGCAGAAATGAATCTTGTCTAAAAAACAGCCCTGTGGTTGGAAATAATCCCCCTGTAGGAGAGAAAAATCACTCCTGAGTGCCTTAAAATGAAAATTGACTTCATCAACAGAACAAAAGCAGTTCGAATCCCGGAATGGTTTGGGTTGGAAAAGAGCTTCAAGCTCATCCAAGGGACACCTGGCACTATCCCAGGTTGCTCAGAGCTCCATCCAGCCTGGCCTTGGGCATTCCAGGGATGGATTAAGCCTCGTTTCACCCTCTGGATGTGGTTTGTTTGCCAGGAGTGCTCCTGCTCAACGCGGTGCTCACGGTTCGGGCTCACCAGGCCACGTCCCACAAGGAGAGGGGCTGGGAGCAGTTCACGGATGTCGTGGTGTCCTGGCTCAACAAGAACCTGCACGGGCTTGTCTTCATGCTCTGGGGAGCCTATGCCCAGAGGAAAGGCAGCTCCATCGACAGGGTACACCTCCTTTTTCCTCAGCCCTTCCCTCTCCCCTGATTGTTCCCTCAGTGTGGTGGACGCTAGAGGGCACTTCCCTTACGGAATTGGGGAAATTTTCCCCTGCCTGAACTCTGTCAAATTGAGTTCTGCTGCTGCTCCAGCTTAGCCTTTGCCAGAATTAAGCAAGAAAAGTGGAGCAAGTGTAAGCTCCTGCTGTCAGCAGCGTCTCACAAGGACAGAGCTGGTTTTCCTAGGAAAAGGCTCATGAATCAATGTGAAATCTCCTGGTGGGATGACAGCAGTTGGGAAATGCCGGGGCATTTATGTCTTTGCTTAGTGGGACAGAAGTCTTGGTCCTTGTGGCTGCTTCTTTGGGTCTCAGGCTGGTGCAGGAGGAGGAGGAACAGGGGTAAATCACACCTGCCCTGGAGCAGGAACAGCCAAAACCTTGCAGATCTCACCAGTGGTTTCCTCTGCCTTTCCCAGAAGCGTCACCACGTCCTGCAGACGGTTCATCCCTCGCCCCTCTCTGTCAACAGAGGGTTTTTCGGCTGCCGGCACTTCTCCAAGACAAATGAATTCCTCAAGAAATCCGGGAAGAAGCCCATTGACTGGAAAGCACTCTGAGCTGGGGCTGAGGCTTGGGAGCAGCCCCTGGGTCAGGGCTTGGGGCGTTTCTGAGAAACTCCTGCTGACCTGAGGATTGTTCTTCGGGTGTTGATCAATGAACAAATGGCCAAACTTTCAGAGATGGTTCTATTTTTGCTTTAGATGTTTATTTTTCAAGAGCACATCGGGAGTGTTTGATGGACGGCTCTGCTGCTGGAACAGATCTTAGCCTGGTTTGAAGCAAAAAAAAAAAAAACCAAAGACCCCAAACACCAGAGTTCTGTATTAATTTGTGGTCGTTGTGGCAGTGGGAAGATATTTTCAGACTCTGGTGAAGGGGTGTCAGTTCTTACTGAGCTGCTCAGCTTTTGTACATGCCCTGCTGCTTCCTTCCCGTGCAAATCCAGGTTTCTTACTTAGGGGGAGCGGAGCTGACTCCGTGGGAGGAAAAGGCTTTTGGTTTTAGCTTTTTGCTACAGATTTATTACAAAAATGGCTTCTCGAGGCTGTAAAGAAAATACAGGAGTGTTGCTTGGTGTATCCATGATCTCAAGATTTTGGGATAAATCCTCCCAGCAGTCATGGGGAAGCTGTGACCAAGACCCTTGGTCATGCTTTTTGAATTTTTTTGTTGGTATTTAGAGAGGAAAATCAAAAAGTTTTAGGTTCTTCCTGGGTGTGTAATCACCTGGATGACGGGTGAGCTGTGCTGACCATGGACCTGGGGGTACTTGCTGATGGCAGCGGCGAAGGTTTGTTCATCAGCATCTCCCAATTCATGGGCTGACAGTTGCACATTACTTCAGATCTTTTTAAGGTCTTGAAAGAGGGAGCTTTGTGCTTTGCCACCTTGGGAGAAAATGAAAGTTTCCACCTCCTGTTGGCAATAACTGTTAGGACTTCCACGAGGAAGAAGTGTTGGACTTCATACTCCTGGGTTTCCAGCCCATCTTTGGCTTTGTAACTCCCTTAGTGGAAGTGAAGTGCCCTGTTTTTTTGGAAATTACACCAGCTTTTTTATAGAATATCCTTGTAACCCTTCCTCTGGTGTTCTCTCTGAGGTAACACTATCACCAGTGACGTTTACACTGTCTGTGGCCTTGCTGTATATGTTGTTTGCTTGGGTTTGGGTTTTTTTTTTTCCCCAGTGTGTGTTTTTTTAAATAAAAATTACTTTGTTTACGTGCTCTCACATCGGTACTTCAACCCAGAGAGGGAGGAGGGGGGAAGGCTCTGCTTCTTCAGTGGGTGGAAGGGGGAGTCCCTGTTCCCCCCCTCCTCCAGGGAGCCAAACCGGGGAGCGTGTCCTTGTCCTCGTCCCCGTGACCAGGCACAGGGCCAGGTCACCTTTGTCCCCCAAGGATCGGGTGTCCCCCTCCCTCTTTCCACCCTCATCTCCAGCAGAAGTTTTCCAGACACGTTGGCAGGGAAATATTTGTGCTTGACGTGACCGTCACGTGCGAGACCCAACTGGAACAGCCCGGGGCGGGTGGTGGGGGGGAG
>VZRR01006273.1:70161-96205 GCA_013398015.1 Oreocharis arfaki | reverse complement strand
GGGACGGGTCCTTGCTTTCGGGGACATAGCCGTGACCGGGCTTCTCCCTCTCCCCCCAGGGCCCGTGAATGCTGCCGGCTGCGCTGTTCCTGCTCGCTGTGCTGCTGCTCGTTTGGGCCAAGATGTCCAGCTCTCGGTGCGAGCAGGAGAAGGAGCCGGAGCAGAGCCCCGCGGGGCCGCCCTCCGCAGCCGGGCCCCCGGCGAGGCCGAGCTCCCCGGGTCCGCAGCCGGCTCCGCAGCCGCGTCCGCGGGCCGGGCGGGCGGGCGCGGAGCAGGAGCAGCTCGCCGTGTACAACCCCGCGGCGCTGCGCCGCCCGGCCCTCGCTAAGTTCGTGCTGGGCTCCTTCGACGACAACTCCTCCGATGACGAGCTGATGGCCACGGCCTTCAGGGTGGGCCGGAGGCGTAGCAGCCTGGCCGGGGTGGGGGGCACCGTCCCCGAGCCCCCCACCGTGAGCGCCCTTCTGGAGCCCGGCGCCGGCATCAGGTAGGGATGGCAGCCCTCGGGGGCGGGAGTGCGGCCGGGCAGGGATGTCCCGGTTCGGGAGGGCGGGTGCTTGTGGTGGGTGTACTGTTGTTGGTAAAACTGGGGTGCACATGTGCTAGTGCTCCTCGGAACCTCAAGGTGATGCCCCCAGTCCCACTCCTTTTGGGCGGAGAGCCAGTGTCCTTGGCTGTGTGACAGCAGTGCCACCTGCATGAGTGTGGCAAGGGCAGGGGGTGCCCCCCCCAAATTCTCTAGTTTGGATGTGGGGCAGCTCACTCCCTGCCGGCTGCACCGGGCAGCTCCCATGGGAGCGCAGCTGACGTCCAGCAGAAACAACTGGAAGCCAAATGCTGCTGCCTGCCTCCTCCGGCTGCTCTGCTCCTGCTAAAAATAACAAACCTTTGGCTGCAGGGACCTGTTGTGACACTCGACAGCCCGACGGTGGCTCTTGTCACGCTGGGTTTGGGGTGGTGCTGCCAGCAGTATCCCTGCTGCTCCTCCATGCTTCCACACATAAGGAATTTCCTTATGTCCTGCCTGAGTCACGTTGTAGACGTGGTTGGTTACCTTTGCAGGACAGGCTTTGCAAGGGGTTTGGGGCTGAGGGAGGGCTCACTAGAGTGGCTCTGGGATCTCCGGGGTGGCCCTGAGCGCAGTGACAGCCATCACATCCCACCACAGGCCCAGCATGTCAGGGCCGAACCTGGCAAAGAGGAGCCACAGGAAGATGGACCTGCAGCGGGATTTTTCCGTCGCCTCCCCAGCCGAGTTCGTCACCCGCTTCGGGGGCAACCGTGTCATCGAGAAGGTCTGTCCCCACACGTCTCTGCTTGTACCTGGCCAGGGGGTCACTGCTTTTCACAGGGACACCTTTGAGTGCTGCCCGAGTGTCCTGTGTCCGCCAGGCTCGGAGCAATGGCAGCCCAGAGCTGTTCATTCCATGGCTTCACTCGCTCTCATGGGCTGGGAGAGGGAACCCCATGCAGCAGCTTTGCACAAACGATGGCCAAAGTGCCATCCTTGCTTGTTATCCCCAGTGCCACACATCAGAGATGCTGTTGAGGAGTCTCATGCTCCGCCGGGATGTACAACCAGCTGTCGGGGGGAGCTCCTGATTACCACATCCCCCCTGCTTTGCTCCACACCCATCCCTTGGGGCAGCAAGGACAGGCTTCACCCTGTCACCCCTGCCCCTGTCCTCCCAGGTCCTCATCGCCAACAACGGCATCGCGGCGGTGAAGTGCATGCGCTCCATCCGCCGCTGGGCCTACGAGATGTTCCGCAACGAGCGCGCCATTCGCTTCGTGGTCATGGTCACCCCCGAGGACCTCAAGGCTAACGCAGGTAATTCCTGAAAATATCCCAAAAGGGAAGTTCCCTGCCTGGGGCTGAGCTGGGGCAGGCCTTTCCTGCCTGGCATGTGAGGGTTCTGCGCAGCCTGGAGTCACACACCTTCCTCCTGTGCGGCCAAATCCTGGAGTAAATAATTTTTTCCTGCTCCAGCCTCCCTGGGATGGAGGATTTGGGAAGAGGTAACACTCAGGGATCTGGTTTCCTCTACCCCCCGTGCTGTCTTGCAGAGTATATCAAGATGGCAGATCACTACGTGCCTGTCCCTGGAGGGACCAACAACAACAACTACGCCAACGTGGAGCTGATTGTGGACATTTCCAAACGGATCCCAGTCCAGGTAGTGGCCATTCGTGTGTCTCCCACCTCCGTCCCAAGGGAAGTTCCTGGGCAGAGGGGACACCCCAAAAGGGGGTGATGTCCCTGCGTGCTGAGGAGCTGGGCACAGTGGGAGATGCCAGGGCAGGGATAATGCTCCCACTCCTCCTTCTCCTTGTGCCAGGCGGTGTGGGCTGGCTGGGGACATGCCTCGGAGAACCACAAGCTGCCAGAGCTGCTGCAGAAAAACGGGATAGCTTTCCTAGGTAAGGTCTTGCTGCTTCTCTGTGCTGGGTGTTGGGCTGGTGTGTGCCCTCACAGTCACTGCCAGGGACACTGCACTGGGAATGCCCCTTTGGTGCCTCTGGCATGCCCACCTCATGGAGTGGCAGTCCTCAGGCTGGGGCATTCCCAGGAACCCCAGTGTTTTCTGGGTTTTCCCTATAATGCTCAAGGTGATGCAGTGTTCACAGAGGAACATCGAGTGGGAGCAGACCTTATGGGATTCCCTGCCTGAGCTCCCCTTGGAGAAGGGTTGAGCTTCATTCTGAGCTGGGCAGTGGGTTTGGGGGGGTTCCTGCATCCCCAATCCTCGCAGAAGGCTCGTGGGGCTGACTCAGTGATGTGGGGATGTGCTGGTGGGTTGGACACCCTTCAGCCCTTCCCTCCCTCTCCAAAGGTCCCCCCAGTGATGCCATGTGGGCGCTGGGGGACAAAGTCGCCTCCACCATCGTGGCTCAGACTCTGGAGATCCCCACGCTGCCGTGGAGCGGGAGTGGTGAGTGCCTCCTCACAGCCCCCACCCCGTCCCTGCTCCCCCTTCCCCTCCTTCCTGCCTCTCCTTGTCCCCAAAGCAAGCACCAGGATTGGGGTCCTTAGCCCAGCTGGCCACACCTATTGGGGACCCCACTGTAGCAGCTGATACGGGCAACGGGGTTTTGGAGATGGGGTACATGGAAACAAGGGAAATGATGGAATCCTCAGCTCCCTGGGCACAGCTAGTGTGCCACCCCAGCTATGCCACACTGGTGGTGACCATAGCCCTGGCCACATCTGCAGGTCTGCTGGCCCAGTGGTCCGAGGAGGACCAGAAGCATCAGCAGGCCATCAGCATCCCCCTGGAGACGTACGCGCAGGGCTGCGTGAAGGACGTGGAGGAAGGCCTGGAGGTAAAGCTGAGCCTGTAGGCAGCTGCTTATCTCTTGCCCACCGTGATTCCTCCTCAGAGCCTGCCTGCCCTGGCCCTTCTGGCCTCCCAGCACATGTCACAGTGACACAAGGCTGTGCCAACAGCAGTTTGTCCCGCTGCATGGATGCCACTTGGGATAACCCTGCTCAGGGATGCCTGCAGCTGTGTGGGCTGTCAGGGTCAAGGGCTGGAGTCCAAAACACTGCAGTCACCCCAGCCCTTGACCCTCTCAGGTGGCCATGAGGATCGGCTACCCACTGATGATCAAGGCAGCAGAAGGTGGCGGGGGCAAAGGCATCCGAAAAGTGGAGGCAGCAGAGGAATTTACTGCCTGCTTCCGGCAGGTGAGAGGTGCCTGGAACCCCCATCTCTGTCCCCATCCCATCCCGGGAGACACAGCAGTGGCACCTCCCCCTTCCTGCTGGAATTCTGCCTCCATCCTGGGATGAATTTTGGGGCATGATGCCGGAGCAGGGCCCTCTCCCCCGCTGCAGGTGCAGGCGGAGGCGCCCGGATCCCCCATTTTCCTGATGCAGCTGGCGCAGCACGCGCGGCACCTGGAGGTGCAGGTCCTGGCAGATGAGTACGGCAACGCCGTGTCCCTCTTCAGCCGCGACTGCTCCATCCAGCGCCGCCACCAGAAGATCGTCGAGGAGGCGCCGGCCACCATCGCTGCCCCTGCTGTCACCGAGGTGATGGAGAAGGTGGGTGGCCTGGTCTTGGGGCAGCATGGGGTTTTAGTGGGAAACTGGGCTGGGTTTATTGGGGTTTTAAGGAACTGAGGGATCCCTGAGCTGAGCAGGACTCTCTATCCAGGGTGGTCAGGCATAGGAACAGCCTCCCCAGGGAAGCGGTCACAGCCCTAAGCCTGCCAGAGTCCATAGAACATTTGGACTCTCAAGCACATGGTGGGGTTTTTGGGGTGTCCTCTGCACGACCAGGAGCTGGATGATGATCCAGCAGATCCCTTCCAAGCTGGGATACCCCAGGATTCCATGATGCAGGGGTTTCCCTCTCCCGCAGTGCGCTGTCCGCCTGGCCCAGATGGTTGGGTACGTCAGTGCAGGCACCGTGGAGTATCTGTACGGGGAGGACGGGAGCTTCCACTTCCTGGAGCTGAACCCCCGGCTGCAGGTGGAGCACCCGTGCACGGAGATGGTGGCAGATGTGAACCTCCCGGCTGCCCAGCTGCAGGTACCTGCACACACGGGTCACTCCAAGGGTGTTAGAGGAGGCAGTTTGGGGATTTAGGGAGGAGCGCTGGGCTGGAGCCTGGCAGAAGGAAGCTGCCCCATATCGCAGCGTGGAGGGTGCGGGTGAAAGCAGTGTGGCAGTTTTCCTTCTCCTCTGGCTTCCTGCTGGGAAGTCTCCACTCATACTCTCTGTCGGTGTCTCCCTGGCAGCTCATCCCTTGTCTCTCCTGCAGATTGCAATGGGCATCCCCTTGCACAGGATAAAAGACATCCGGGTGCTCTATGGGGAGAGCCCCTGGGGGGACACCCCCATCTCCTTCCACAGCCCCTCCAACCCCCCCGTGCCCAGGGGCCACGTCATCGCCGCCCGGATCACCAGCGAGAACCCCGAGGAGGTAAGCACAGGGTTGAGGTGGGGACGTGGGGACTCTGCCACCTGTGGGGTTAAATCTGGGCATGGTCCTCCCCAGCCAGTGTTCATGGTATTGGTGAGATCCATGGGCGTTCCCCCTTCCCTGTCTTGCTGCACGAGTCTCAGTCCTGGTTCTTCCATCTCTGCTCTGTCTTGGCTCAGGGTTTCAAGCCCAGCTCGGGGACGGTGCAGGAGCTGAACTTCCGCAGCAGCAAGAACGTCTGGGGCTACTTCAGCGTGGCAGCAGCTGGGGGGCTGCATGAATTTGCTGATTCCCAGTTTGGGCACTGCTTCTCATGGGGAGAGAACCGGGAGGAGGCCATCTCGTGAGTGTGGCGGGATGAGTTGGAGGGTGGGTGTCCTTGGGAAGAGTCACAGTTGGTGTGTGAGCTGGGAAAAGTGGTTTTGTCCAACAGGACCAGAACGGTGCTGCTGTGCTAAGCACCTGGCTGGCTGGCCAAAGCCAGAATTTTTTGGACTGTGGTGGTGCTACGGCCCCAGTTCATCCAGCTGATCCTCAAGGACATGTTGTAGTGATCTGAGCATTGCTTAAAGCCCGTGAGCAGCAGTGTCCATTCAGGAACTGAGCAGCAGTTTCATTCAGGGCTGTTTCATGGCCAGGTTGGACGGGGCTTGGAGTAACCTGGTCTAGTGGAAGGTGTCCCTGCCCATGGCAAGGGGTGGAAGAAGAGAATTTTTAAGGTCCCTTCCAACCCAAGCCATGCAGTGAAGCAGGTCAAGCACCTTGAGCACCTCTGTGAAGGTGCTGGGGGCTCAGGAGCTCATCGCCCCAGGCCCTGAAGCTCCCCCGTTCCCTCTGCTGAGAGCCAAGTGCCACCTTCTCAGTCATTAATGAAGGGTTTTGTCCCTAAAAGGAACATGGTGGTGGCCCTGAAGGAGCTGTCTATCCGTGGGGATTTCCGGACCACGGTGGAGTACCTGATCAAGCTGCTGGAGACAGAGAGCTTCCAGAACAACGAGATACACACGGGCTGGCTGGACCACCTGATCGCCGAGAAAATGCAGGTGGGGGTGACCAGCCCCCGGGGTCACCACTCCTCTCCCTTGGGGTAAGCCCCAAACCCTGTTCTTTTTGGGAAAAACCCTGTTCTTTTTCTTCTCCCCACAGGCAGAGAAGCCGGACACGATGCTGGGGGTTGTCTGTGGTGCCCTGAACGTGGCAGATGCTGCTTTCAGGACGTGCATGACCGACTTCCTGCACACGCTGGAGAGGTGCGGAGTGGGGGCTGCCCGGAGGGGGTTTGGCCATGGAGGGGGCACCTTCTACTAAATCAGGTTGCTCCAAGCCCTGTCCAACCTGGCCTTGAGCACTTCCTGGATTGGGGCAGCCACAATGGGGACCTGAGCGTTGCTCTTCTGGGACATCTTCCTTTCACTTCTGCTTTGCAGATTTAGTGCTGTGACAGGCAGGGACAGGGGCATCTGCTGTGGCTCACAGCTCTGGCTCCTCACCTATCACTTTGTCTGGACAGTAGGAAAGGCTTCCCATGGCTGGGAAAGCAGCTTTCAAGGGGAAGTGGCTTGGCTGTGCAGCTTGCTTTTGTTGTTCAATATCAAGGTTATTCCTCCAGCCTTGGAGGACACCCGGGGCTCTCCCATGCACCTTATCTGGGTGTTTTCCCAATGCCTGGCCTTCCTCCAGATCTGGCTGTGCATGGTGCTCACGTGGGTCACTTAAAGCTGACACTTGTCCCCTCTGTCCAGGAGGGAGCACTGCTGACATCCCACATGCCTGGAGAGACCAGGAATGCCATGGGACCTGATCCCTCTGTTGTGTTTCAGGGGCCAGGTGCTGCCCGCAGCCTCCCTGCTGAACATCGTTGATGTGGAGCTCATCTGTGAGGGTGTGAAGTACATTCTGCAGGTGAGGGCAGGGCTGTGCTCCCCCCAAACCAGCCACAGCGCTTCTCAAGGGGACAGGGCCATGCTCCTGTCCTGAGGGAGAAAGGTGAAATAAATACAAGGTTGTCCTTTAAAAATGTGCAACATAAAAATGAGGTTAATAACCTCATAACCTTAATAACCTCATTTTAACTAGACAGACATTTCCATACACCCTGTTGCCCTGAGTTTATTAAGGGACTTCCTTTTCTTGCTTTTAAACCCAATTAGTTGGACTTCATGCAGAACTCCCTACTCACAATGAAAGTAGCAGGTGAGCCGTGTGTTGCACCAGCTCTGGGCTGTGAGTTGAGTTAAACCAACTCTGGGCTGTGAGTTAAACCAGCTCTGGGCTGTGAGTTGTGCCAGCTCTGGGCTGTGAGTTAAACCATCTTGGGGCTGTGAGTTATGCCAGCTCTGGGCTGTGAGTTAAACCAGTTCTGGGCTGTGAGTTGTGCCAGCTCTGGGCTGTGAGTTGTGCCAGCTCTGGCCTGAGCTGAACAGCTCCTCGGTGCAGCCTGAGGTTGTGCCTCCTGCCCTCCCAGCCCAGCCCCATCCTGTGGCAGGAGCCATTGCGCTGAGCATGGGGAGGTGCCCCCCCAGCCCCCAGCCTCGCTGTTGAGTGTGTTTTGGGGTTGCACTGAGGGTCTCCCGTGCCCGCAGGTCGCCCGCCAGTCGCTGACCACGTACGTGGTGATCATGAACCGCACGCACATCGAGATCGACGTGCACCGGCTCAATGACGGCGGGCTGCTGCTCTCCTACGGCGGCTGCAGCTACACCACCTACATGAAGGAGGAGATCGACAGGTACCCCCCTGCCAGGGCCCCCATCCTCCCTCCCCGAAGGCCAGCAGCCGGCTGGTGACACCTCTCCCTCTCCCTTAGGTACCGCATCACCATCGGCAACAAAACGTGCACCTTCGAGAAGGAGAAGGACCCGACGGTGCTGCGCTCGCCCTCCGCCGGGAAGCTGCTGCAGTACACGGTGGAGGACGGCGGCCACGTGGACGAGGGGAAGGTTTTTGCGGAGATCGAGGTGAGCTTTGCAGAACAGCTGGAGGGGCAACATTCGGCAAAGAGGGGGCCCCGCAGCGCTGCCGTGACGCTCGTGGGATGTGCATCCCGCGGGTGCTGCTGGCTCGGTGACGGTGTCCCCCTCCTCCCCAGGTGATGAAGATCATCATGACTCTGACGGTGGAGGAGGCGGGGCGGCTGCGCTACATCAAGCGGCCGGGAGCGCTGCTGGAGGCCGGCTGTGTGATCGCCCGCCTGCAGCTCGATGATCCTTCCAAAGTGAAGCCCGTGAGTCTGCTGGGGGATTGCCACGCTCCTGTCACCTCCTACCCGCTGCCAGTCGGCATCCTGGGAATGCTCCCTAGGGGACAAAATGGAGGAGCTGTCCTGACGGGGCATCACAGTGATGGTCATGCCGTGTCTTTGGGCTGTGCTGAGGCTCACGTGCTGCTCCTCAGGGATTGCTCTGCTTCGTCGGTGTGCAGGGGCTCACATGCACTAAAACCGTGCGTTTATAGCACTAAAATCTCCAGTTTTTCTGCGTTATTTCCATGATGAGACACTGGCAGATCCACAGTGCTGAATGTCAGGTGCTTCCTCTGTATCTAACCCAAAGCAGGGGTTGTGCTGGTTCCTTTGGGGCAGCTGCAGCTCTCAGGGGCTCTGTCCCTGGTCAACAAGAACAGTCCAACCCACATCCCTCTGCCCTCTCCAGGCACAGCCATTCACAGGGGGGCTCCCAGCCCAGCAGACGCTCCCCATCACTGGTGAGAAGCAGCACCAGGTTCTCCGCAACGTGCTGGACAACCTGACCAACGTCATGAACGGCTACTGCCTGCCCGAGCCCTACTTCAAGACCAAGGTGGGTGCCAGGCACCAGCTGTCTCACCCAGTTGCCACACGTTTGCCACAAGGGCAAATCCAGTGGGAATGGGCAGCACCACCTTCTGCTCCCACAGGTGAAGGAATGGGTGGCACAGCTGATGAAAACCCTGCGGGACCCTGCCCTGCCCCTGCTGGAGCTGCAGGAGATCATGACGAGCATTTCGGGGAGAATCCCGCTGGCCGTGGAGAAGTCCATCCGGAAGGTGATGGCGCAGTACGCCAGCAACATCACTTCCGTGCTCTGCCGCTTCCCCAGCCAGCAGGTGAGTGGCAGAGGGGGCTCATGTCTTCCCAGCTGGAGCCAGCTGGGTTCTCCTGCCTGAATTTGTGCTGCCAGGATTTTACAACAAATTAAATGAGTGAGGGAAATACGTGGGGGGTTTGTATTTTTCAAGCGTGTTTGGTTCTATTTGTGGATTTGCTTTTATTTGTGGGTTTCTTTTTATATTCATTTGGCACTTGGCATTTTTCACTTTGGGGGAAAAAAAAGCCTCAAGGGAAAGGCTCTGGGTGGAGTAAGGAAAGGGGGAGCTGGCAGCCTCGTGCCCCTGAACCACCCCGGACCCCGTCCCCTCTCCCCACAGATCGCCAACGTGCTGGACACCCACGCGGCCACGCTGCAGAGGAAGGCTGAGCGGGAGGTCTTCTTCATGAACACACAGAGCCTGGTGCAGCTGGTGCAGAGGTGAGCCCCATGCTGTCTGTGACACCCCTGTCCCCCCATGGCCACCTCCTCTCAGCTCAGTGGGCTCTTTGCTCCCCAGGTACCGCAGCGGCATCCGGGGCTACATGAAGGCGGTGGTGCTGGACCTGCTCAGGCGCTACCTGCAAGTGGAGACACAGTTCCAGCATGGTGAGGGCTCAGGGCTCTCTGGGGGCTGCAGGGCTCTTTGGGGAAACTGCAGGGCTCTCTGAGGGCTGCAGGGTTCTCTGGAGGAGCTGCAGGGCTCACCAGGTCCTGCCCCACAGCTCACTACGACAAGTGTGTCATCAGCCTGCGGGAGCAGTGCAAACCCGACATGACCCCCGTGCTGGAGAGCATCTTCTCCCATGCCCAGGTGGCCAAGAAGAACCAGCTGGTGATCATGTTAATCGTGAGTACAGCCCGTGCCTGAGACTCCAGGAGCAAAGGAGGAGCCGAGGCAGTGCTGCATCGCTTGAAGCGTCCACTCCTGCCTCGTTATTCCTTTGCTTTAATTATCTCCCCTCTGTGGTGTTCTGGGACTACACTTGGGTCAAAAAGAGCCCATTTTAGTGCCTTGGGTCTTGTCCCCATTGGCTGCATGGGGCTGGGATGCAGGATGGAGCCATCCCATGTGGGGCTGGGGGTTTGGGATGAAGCCATCCCACACAGCAAGGAGCCTGAGCTGAGCCATGGTGGTGTGACACTGCAGGACCAGCTGTGTGGCCGTGACCCCACGCTGACAGATGAGCTGACGACCATCCTCAATGAGCTGACACAGCTCAGCAAGACCGAGCACTCCAAAGTGGCGCTGAGAGCCCGGCAGGTCAGCCAGCACGATGTGGTGCCGTCCCATCCCTGTCTCCATCCCTGTCCCCCACATTGCCAGCTCCTCTCTCCCCTGGCAGGTGCTCATTGCCTCTCACATGCCCTCCTACGAGCTGCGGCACAACCAGGTTGAGTCCATCTTCATCTCTGCTATCGACATGTATGGACACGAGTACTGCCCTGAGAACCTGAAGGTTGGGAATTGTGTGTTTCTCCAGAGGGAATTTGGGTGGCTTCAGGGAGGGAGGCAGGCTGCAAGTGGTTTAGTCTTAAAAATAGATAAAAAAGTACTCAAAGCCTTGCTGCAGTGGCTGTGTGGAGCAGAGGGGGCGGGGGTGCACCCCAGTGCTGCCGGTCCCCATCCATTGCTCCATGCTCTGTTTGGCAGGAAATGTGTGGATTCATGTCTGGCTCTAGTGGTGAGCTGGGTGTTCCTTGGCACCCTAGTGACCAGTCCTGCACAGCTCCACATCTAGGGACCCCCTGCATAGGCCAGAGAGGTCTCACTTCGTCCTTGCCCTAAATTTTGCTTTCTTCCCTCAGAAACTGATCCTGTCGGAAACTTCCATCTTTGATGTGCTTCCCGTGTTCTTCTACCACACCAACGAGGTGGTGCGCATGGCAGCGCTGGAGGTGAGGGCTGGGGGGCACCCAGAGGGGGAGGGCTGAGGGTGGCATGGGGGGCCCAGGGGTGGCAGGGGCACGGTGGTACCTCCCGTGTCCCCTCGCAGGTGTACGTGCGGCGGGGGTACATCGCCTACGAGCTGAACAGCCTGCAGCACCAGCAGCTCTCTGATGGCACCTGCCTCGTGGAGTTCCAGTTCATGCTGCCCTCCTCCCACCCCAACAGGTACAGGGGGTCCCTCCCACACACCTGTCCTGCTCCCCCTTGGTTCTTTTCACAAAACTGTGAGGTTTGTATCATCCCCTTCGTGCAAAGCTGGAGCTGCCACCGCGCTGTCCCGTTGCCAGTGGAGCAGGATGAGCCCTTTCTGGGTCAGGGTCCCCTGTGGGAGCTGTGGTCCCACATGGTGCCTCCCCCAGAGCTGACACTTGCTCCTCATGGCAGGATGTCCGTCCCTATCAGCATCTCCAACCCTGACCTGGCCCGGCACAGCACCGAGCTCTTCATGGACAGTGGCTTTTCCCCCACAAGCCAGCGGATGGGAGTCATGGTGGCCTTCCACAGATTTGAGGACTTCACAAGGTGGGGGTGCAGGGACATGCCTGGCCAATGTTTGTGCATTTTGGGTGCCACTGTAATCATTGGAGAGCGAAATGGGGTGGAAGAGCCACAGCTGGGGGTGGCTGGGCAGTGCTAGAGGCAGCTCCAGTTCCCACCATAGCTGCAGACTGGGTATTCTCTGTACAACACTTACCTTGTGGGGACATGAAGTGGCTTTTGGGGACATGTGGAACACGAGGAAAGTTTACATGGCACAGGTTAACCCCCGCTGCACATTAATGCAGCAGAGCTCAGAGCTGCATTTCACGAGCTGTGGGTTTGCTGTGGGGTGCTGGTACCTGTGTCCCTGTCACACTGTCACAGTGGGTCCCTGGCACTGTCCCTCCAGGCAAGGGGTAGGCACAGGGTGCTGGCTTGTGACTCCATCCATCCCTGCTGTTTGGGCAGGAACTTTGA
Organism: Oreocharis arfaki; assembly: GCA_013398015.1. Taxonomy (NCBI): domain Eukaryota; kingdom Metazoa; phylum Chordata; class Aves; order Passeriformes; family Paramythiidae; genus Oreocharis; species Oreocharis arfaki. Next base: position 84,301 of record VZRR01006273.1, on the reverse strand, counting down.
TGAAGTGATCTCGTGCTTCGCCAACTCTCCATCGGACAGCGAGCTCCTCAGCGAGGCACATGCCACCACTTACGATGAGGAGGACACCAAGGTGGGCATGAAGCTGCTGCTGCTACCCCCAGGTGGTGCTGGGGACGTTGCTGATGCTGCTGGCCGGGGTTGACTGGGGGGTTTTGTTGCCAGAACATCCGTGAGGAGCCGATCCACATCCTCAACGTCGCGCTCTGCTCAGCTGACCACATGGAGGACGAGAAGCTGGTGCCCATCTTCAGAGCCTTTGCCCAGTCCAAGGTCTGTTGCTGGGGCTGGACTCTCTTTTTATAAACCCTGCAAGCCAGAACACTGTACCCCAAGGCACTGCCTCCTCTCCATGCTGTGCACCCCAAAATGCTGCAGCTTGGGTTTTGTTTGCTCCCTCAGTGGAGATGTTTAAGCTCTCGTGACTGGTGGCATCTTCTGTTTCCGTGTAGAAAAATATCCTTGTTGAGCGTGGTCTCCGGAGAATCACGTTCCTCATTGCCCAGCAGGTGAGTGCAACAGCCTCTGACATCTAGAAATACCTTATAGACACAGCACTGAGTGTTGGATGGACCCACTGTGCTTCAGGAGCTGGGAATTAATTAATGAGCAATTCAGTGAGTGATTAATCTCCTGTATCATCCTTTATCCTGCTCATGTTTCCAGTAGCATGGTTCCTGCAGAGCCACAGAAGCCATCACAGAGTAGAAGCCCAGAGTGGTTTGGGTGGGAAGGGACCTTTCATCTCATTCCACTCCCTGCCATGGGGTGGAACTTTCCACTATCCCAGGTTGCCCCAAGCTCCATTCAACCTGGCGTTGGACATTTCCAGGGATGGGGCAGCCACAGCTTCTCTGGGCAACCTGTGCCAAGGCCTCCCCACCTTCACAGGGAAGAATTTCCTCCTAAAATCCAACCTAATCAATCCCTCCCAGCCCTTTTCCCTTTGGGGGGGAGCAAAGCCTGCAAGGTTTTTCCTTTTAATGGAGAACCAGAACAATCCTCTGCGGGCCAGTACTATTCACGGCGTCTTCCCTCTCCCTTTTGCCGCAGAGAGAATTCCCGAAGTTTTTCACGTTCAGAGCCAGGGACGAGGTAAGATCCGGTGGGATCGGTGGGGGAACGGTGCCAGTGTGGCACCGGCCCGGCCCTGGCTCACGGCTGTGCCCGGCAGTTCGCCGAGGATCGGATCTACCGGCACCTGGAGCCGGCGCTCGCCTTCCAGCTGGAGCTGAGCCGCATGCGCAACTTCGACCTGACGGCCATCCCCTGTGCCAACCACAAGATGCACCTGTACCTGGGGGCTGCCAGGGTGCAGGCGGGCGCCGAGACCACCGACTTCCGCTTCTTCATCCGCGCCATCGTGCGCCACTCCGACCTCATCACCAAGGCAGGGTGGCACAGGGGGCCCGCGGGGGCACAGTGAGGGTGCAGGGGTGCCCCGGCCCCTGCTGAGCCACCCGGTCCATCACAGGAGGCTTCCTTCGAGTACCTGCAGAACGAGGGCGAGAGGCTGCTCCTGGAGGCCATGGATGAGCTGGAGGTGGCCTTCAACAACACCAACGTGCGCACGGACTGCAACCACATCTTCCTCAACTTCGTGCCCACCGTCATCATGGACCCCTCCAAGGTGTGTTTCTTGGGGTCCTGCTTCTGATGCCGTTCCTCTGATGTGGGAATGGAGGTTTTGTCATTCCCTGTGCTCGAGACCGTTGCACAGATGGGCAGTCACCCCCCACCACCTCTCCCTGTCCCCAGTGGAGAGGTTGGATATCAGCATCAGCCCCAACCAGGTGGCATGGAGAGAGGGAAGGGGCTCACCCAAAGCAAATCCAAAATGACCGTTTGGGGTGGAGATGCAACAGGGCTGCTCCAGCCTTGGCATGGTGTGCTCAGTGTTGTCCCTGGGGCCACTGGCCCACCCGTGTGCCGTGCCCCGCGCAGATCGAGGAGTCGGTGCGCTCCATGGTGATGCGCTACGGCAGCCGCCTCTGGAAGCTGCGGGTGCTGCAGGCCGAGGTGAAGATCAACATCCGCCTGACGCCCACTACCACTGCCATCCCCATCCGCCTCTTCCTCACCAACGAGTCTGGATATTACCTGGACATCAGCCTCTACAAGGAAGTGAGGGACCCCGGCACCGGCAACGTGAGTAACCCCAGTGGTGACTGCGGGAACCCAACCATGGCTGCCCGAGCGCTGCCGGCTCCGGCAGAGCTCTGCGGGGGGCTTCTGCAAAACTCCTTGTGCACCTGCAGTGCTGGTCTGCCCAGAGCCCCCAGACTCCCAACAGCATTCCCACAGATGGATTGGTTTCATTCCTATCTGTCTGCATCCAGCTGGGTTCCTTGGAGTGGTGCTTTGTTCAAAATGTGCTGAGCTCCATCCAGCTGGATTCCTCCTTGTGGTACTTGGCTCCAAAATGCGTTGAGCTCCATCCAGTTGGGTTCCTTGGGGTGATGCTGGTGTGGAGCTGGGCAGTTTTGCGTGCTGCAGGTGAAGGTCAGTGTTAGGGTGTCACTGGTGCTGGCAGCACAGCAGTGTGACCGTCCCCTCAATAGCAAAAAGTGATGGGAAAATCACCTTGGCCAAGCAGGGCTCAGCAGTGCTCCAGCAGAAGAGTCACCATGACATGCAGGGAAGGCAACCAGTGCTCTGCTCTCCTCTCCAGATCATGTTCCAGTCGTATGGGGACAAGCAGGGGCCGCAGCATGGGATGCTCATCAACACCCCCTACGTCACCAAGGACCTGCTTCAGGCCAAGCGGTTCCAGGCGCAGTCCTTGGGCACCACCTACGTGTACGACTTCCCAGAGATGTTCAGGCAGGTGAGTCTGGCTGAGCAAAAAGAGGCTTCAAATTACTGCGTTTGCTCTTCATCCCCACCCTCCCCAAATATTCCCACCTGAGGAAAAGGTCCCTCTCCTCGAGCTGTCAAATGAGAAAACAAGAAGAGTCCGAGCCCAGACATTTCTGTTTATGTGAAACATTTCTAAACCAATTCCTAGGTCTTGGAATTCCTGAGACTAGATGGTCTTTAAGGTCTCTTCCAAACCATATCACTCCAAGCCATGTGCAATGTCTCCACAGGCTCTCTTCAAGCTGTGGGGCTCCTCGAACCAGTACCCCAAGGACATCCTGACCTACACTGAGCTGGTCCTGGACTCGCAGGGGCACCTCGTGCAGATGAACAGGGTCCCTGGAGGGAACGAGGTAGCAGGGAATGATTTGGGAATTGGGTAGGGGAAGCAGGTGGGAATGGCTGTTGGCTCAGTCTGGATGTGTTTAAAGCTCGGGAGATGCTCCTCAACCATTTTGTCTGTTGGTTAATGCCACCTGCAGCTCCGCCCCTGTGTCTCTTGGACGTGGCACTCAGTGCTCTGGTCTGGTTGACAAGGTAGTGATCAGTGAAGTGTTGGACTCAATGATCTTGGAGGTCTTTTCCAGCCTAGTTCATTCTGTGGTTCTAGAAAAGATTCTGGGATTCTCTGGAGGGTTCTGCTCTGTAACCTTGTGCTGTTTCGAGGCAGGTGGGGATGGTTGCTTTCAAAATGAAGCTGAAGACCCCCGAGTACCCCAAAGGCCGGGACATTGTGCTCATCTGCAATGACATCACGCACAAGATTGGCTCCTTTGGGCCTGAGGAGGACCTGGTGTTCCTGAGGGCCTCAGAGCTGGCGCGGGCCGAGGGCATCCCCCGCGTCTACATCGCCGCCAACAGCGGCGCCCGCATCGGCTTCGCTGACGAGGTCAAGCACATGTTCCAGGTGGCCTGGATGGACCCCGCCGAGCCCCACAAGGTGTGAGGGCACCTCCCCTCCTGCAGCACAGGGAACGGCAGAGGGTTTAGCTGGGGAAGGAATGAGAGCTAAACTGGCATGTCAAATTGTGGGATCAGAGCAGGGGGTGAGGCCACACCTACACCCGAGCACTGTGGGAATGGTTCCTTTGGCTTCTCGCAGGTGGTGGAAGTGAAGGTGCCAGTGCTGGCATGGCTGCTCTTGGCTGCATGGTCCCTGAGCTGCTGCACAGCATGGTTTGGGATAGGTTTGGGAAAGGACCATGTCCCACGTGAGCATGTGTGTGGGGGGCTCCACAACTCATCCTCCTCCTCTTTCCTTGCAGGGGTTCAGGTACCTGTACCTGACTCCCCAGGACTACACGAGGATCAGCACCATGAACTCGGTGCGCTGCGAGCACGTGGAGGAAGGCGGCGAGTCCAGGTGAGTCCCATATCCCGTGAGACACACGGAGCCACCCCAAGCTCTGCCCTACACCCCACCAGGATGCAGCTCCCACATCAGCATCCTACCAGGCACATCATGCAGGTGAGTGCTTCCCACACCATGGCTCTGCTTTCCCCACAGGTATGTCCTCCTGGACATCATCGGGAAGGACAATGGATTTGGGGTGGAAAACCTGAGAGCTGCTGGGACCATCGCTGGGGAGTCCTCCCGTGCCTATGACGAAATAGTGACCATCAGCATGGTACAGCTGGGGCCCTTCCCCTCTCTGCTCCTCCCCTCTCTCATGCTGGCTCTTAATGTCACCCTGGGAGGGGTAATAGGATGCAACAAGGAGGCCGAGCCCTTCAGAGCAGCCTTGTCCAGGTGCTCATGGTCTGTGCTGCAGCCCCAGTGACCCCACGTGTCCCTGTGTGCGTGTGTGCCCAGGTGACCTGTCGTGCCATCGGGATCGGTGCCTACCTGGTGAGGCTGGGCCAGCGCATCATCCAGGTGGAGAACTCCCACATCATCCTCACAGGTGTCACGGCTCTCAACAAGGTACCAAGCTCTGGCTGGGGAAGAGGTGGCAACTCCCTGTGTATCCCCTCATGGGACCTCTCTGGGGGAGCTGCAGCTGTGCTGGTCTCACTGAGCAGGGAGAGAATGACCCCACACAGCTTTTTGATGTTGCTTTGGGGGCCAGGGAATTGCTCCTGCGGCAGGGTGGGCTGGCAGAGATGCCTTGGGACAGCTGGGCTCCAGCCCCAGGGGCAGGACCCATCTCTGGGCAGAACCCAACTGATTTGAGCTGAGTTGAAACCTGGTTCACCAAACCCATGCAGTAAAGCAGGATCCCTTCACTTTAACATCGGCCTGGACAGAGGTGGAAATTCAGCCTCAGCCCAGAGGGAGTGTGCCTGGGCAGAGGTTTGGGCTGACAGACAGAGCAAGGGAGCAGCTCCTGTGTCAGCAGAGCCCCATGAGTTTCCCTTGGGAACTCTGTCTAGGTGCTGGGACGGGAGGTTTACACGTCCAACAACCAGCTGGGAGGAGTGCAGATCATGCACAACAACGGCGTTTCCCATGTCACCGTCCCGGATGACTTTGAGGGGGTCTACACCATCCTGCAGTGGCTCTCGTACATACCCAAGGTAGGAGGGTGCTGCAGGGTGGAGGTGGGGGGTGTCACCCATACCTGGCTGGTGACCTGCCCTCGGGGTCTCCCTTGCAGGATAACCAGAGCCCGGTGCCTGTCACTGCCATAAGTGACCCTGTTGAAAGAGAAATTGATTTTGTCCCTTCCAAAGTCCCCTATGACCCCAGGTGGATGCTGGCAGGGAGACCCCATCCAAGTAAGTGAGGACAACCCAAGGCCTCTGCAGCACTGCTCCCAAATGCATCTTGTAGGTGCAGAAGGTGCTCTTGGCTGTGGGTTGGTGCTCAAGAGCCCTTCAGTGCTCACCCTTGCACCATTCCATGTTTTCCTGTGCTCCACAGCTCTCAAGGGGACCTGGCAGAGCGGCTTCTTCGACCAGGGCAGCTTCATGGAGATCATGAAGCCATGGGCTCAGACTGTTGTGGTTGGCAGAGCGAGGTACTGCCGGGAGCAGGGGATGGAGCTGGGATCCTGCATGTGTGGCCACTCACCTTTGGCTGTGGCACTGCTTTTGGGATGGTGGAGGGGGAGCAGCTCTCTGGTGGGGCTGGGGTGAAGGGGAACTGGCCTTGCTGAGCCCACCCTGCCCTGCTGCAGGCTGGGAGGTCTCCCCGTGGGTGTCATCGCTGTTGAGACCCGCACCGTGGAGGTGATGATACCTGCCGACCCCGCCAACCTGGACTCAGAGGCAAAGGTGAGTGGGGAGACCTTAGTGAGGCCAGGTGGCATCTGGGAGGAGGCTGGAGGGGAGAAAAAGGGAATAGCTCAGTGTGATTCTTTGGCATGTCATGATTTTCCTTAATTCTGGTGAAATCAAGGGTGCTGGGGCAGTTTGTTTTCTTCCAGTTGTTTCATGCAATATTCCAGGAAGAACTGGCACAGTCTCAGCTGCTCACTGTCTTTTCCAGATAATCCAGCAGGCTGGGCAGGTCTGGTTCCCAGACTCTGCTTTTAAAACAGCCCAGGCCATTCGGGACTTCAACCGGGAACACCTCCCACTAATGATCTTTGCCAACTGGAGAGGCTTCTCCAGTGGCATGAAAGGTACCCGTGCTTGGGATGCCCAGATTCCCATGGTGTGACAAACCTCTGGCACCCCTGCCACCTCACAGGGTCCTGGGATGGACCAGGGTCTGCACCACTCTGAGATGTGGGGTTGGGCTGGGGAGATCATGAGGCGTTGCAGGACACAGGTCCCATGGGTTGGTGGCTTCCTGCTGGTTGATTTTGGGGTGCTTTGCCTCTCCAGTGGAGAAGGTGGCTTTGGGCAGCTGGGAGGAGGCTGGGGCAGTGGCAGCTGGGACACCCAGCCCCTGAGTCCCTTTGGCTTTCAGACATGTACGACCAGATGCTGAAGTTCGGCGCCTTCATCGTGGACAGCCTGCGGGACTTCAAGCAGCCTGTCCTGGTGTACATCCCCCCGCACGCGGAGCTGCGCGGCGGCTCCTGGGTGGTCATCGACTCCACCATCAACCCCCTGCACGTGGAGCTCTATGCCGACAAGGAGAGCAGGTCAGCACCCAGAACACCCCCAGAACACCTGTGTGGGTCATCCAAAACACCTCTGTGTCACCCACAGCCTGTGTGACAGCTGCCTGGACATCTTGCCCTAGGATTTATTCTCCCAGGCAGAGCAGTCCTTGCTTTACCAAACTTCCCTTCCAGGGGAGGCATTTTGGAGCCGGGAGGAACAGTGGAGATCAAGTTCAGAAAGAAGGATTTGGTGAAGACCATGAGAAGGATTGATACAGTCTATGCCAAGCTGGTGGAGCAGATGGGTAAGGGAAGAGAGTTTTGGGTTATGGACATTGGCAGTGTAGGTTGAACATGAGGCTCAAGCACTTTGGTGGCAACCATCAGGGGTCCTTTGGTGTCCCTCTGGAAAAATTCTTTGTGTCTTCTCTGTTGGTGGAGCTGAGAGGATGTGGTGGTGCTTTAGAACACCTGTATCTCCTGGGGGCTCTGTCAGTGGGTTCAATGGGGCTGGGGTCTTCTCCCATGCTCTGACATGAAGGATGGCCGTGGCAACGCTGAACTGGTTCCTGATGCACTGTGATCTCCTTGCCCCCGTGTTACAATACGGTCCCACAAAGTCCTTGCAAATGCCACCTCCCCTCTCACGTGGCAGGCACCGAGCGTGGTGTGACCTCTTGGTGGCCGTGGCCTCTGTGGCTCTGGTGTCAGTGTGCCAAGGAAAGAGCCGTAGCACTGGGCGTGGTGGCTGATGTGGGAGCACAGAGGGGACCCCCTCGTGGCATCACCAGGGGGCTGCTCAGCCCGCTGTGTCCCACAGGGACCCCCGAGCTGTCGGAGGCGCAGCGCAAGGAGCTGGAGAAGCAGCTGAAGGCGCGGGAGGAGCTGCTGCTGCCCGTGTACCACCAGGTGGCCGTGTGCTTCGCCGACCTGCACGACACCCCGGGCCGCATGCAGGAGAAAGGGGTCATCACGGTGAGCCGGGCACAGGGGGAGGGCTCTGAGGTGACAGACAAAGGTGGAGGGGAAGTCCCCTTCCTGTGACATCCCTGCCCCGAGGCCGCTCCCTGCCCTTCATCCCGCCGGAGCTGGGAGCGAGCGGCCGCCGGCAAAGCCGGGCTGTGCTCCGGTTTCCGCAGGACATCCTGGAGTGGAAGAGCGCCCGCTCCTTCCTCTACTGGCGGCTGCGGCGGCTGCTGCTGGAGGAGATGGTGAAGGGGGAGGTGCTGAAGGCCAACAGCGAGCTCAGCCACATCCACATCCAGTCCATGCTGCGGCGCTGGTTCATGGAGACGGAGGGAGCTGAGAAGGTACCCCCAGCCCCGGCTTCCTGAGGCACCTCCGCAGCCAGGGCATCCCGAGGGATGTCACCTCGCTCTCCCATCATTCAGAGGTTTCAGTGGTGCCTCCTTGAGGGTTTCAATGTATGAGGAGGGTGAAGCAGCCCTGGGCTGGGGCGGGCTCTTCAAATCAGGAGACCCCAGTTGGGTGCTGGTGCTCAGCGATGGCAAAGTGGTCCCCAAATAAACATTTTCTACCATGATAAGGCTTCCCAGGGCAAAAGTGGGGTCTTTGCTATTCGAGCTGCTCTCAAATGACACACACGTTGCTGTGCCTGCCTCAGGAAGTAGGACCTGCAAAGGAGGTCCTTTTTGCAAACCCAAAGGTTTGACCTTTTTGCATTTTAAATGGTTTGCAAATGTTCCCTGAATTTCAGTTTCCAGACTGAGCCTTTTACCCTGTGGCTGTAACACGGGGAAGTGTGCTGTGCTATAGGTGCAGGACTGGGAAGAAAAATCCCATTTCCTGGCTTTGAGGAAGGGGGGGGCTTGGGCTGTGCAGGCAGCAGGACCCCCTGCCCACGGTGCTGCTTTCCCCAGGGCTACCTCTGGGACAACAACCAGGTGGTGGTGGAGTGGCTGGAGAAGCACATGCAGGAGGAGGACGGCACCCAGTCGGCCATCAGGGAGAACATCAAGTACCTGAAGCGGGATTACATCCTCAAGCACATCCGGAGGTGAGTGGGCCTGTGGGAGCTGGGATGAGAAGTGGGATGCTGATCCCTGGCATGGGAACAGCAGGTGGTGGACACCAGGCAGTTCTCACTTTGGCCTCTCAGGAAATTGCCCTGTGCCTTGCAGCTTGCTCCAGGCCAACCCCGAGCTGACCATGGACTGCATCGTGCAGATGGCTCAGCACATCACCGGGCCACAGAAAGCCCAGGTCGCCCATCTCCTGTCCAGGGTGGACACTGATGACCCCTCCTGAGCTGGGCAATTGCCACAGGGTAGGAGAAGCACCAGGACAAGACCAGACCTCACCTGCCCACCTGGTTCCTCAGCCCTTGAACTGAAGCCTCAGACTCTTGCTCATGTGCCAAAATAAAGGACACCAGCACTTGTATTTTAAGCCATGGAGATGGTCTTGCCATCCATGCAGAATCCCCTCTGGCACTGGGGGTGCTGCCAGAGGGGCAGCTTGGCAGAAGATGAACTTGTCCTGAGCCAAGCCTGGAATCTGGACCTGGTGCAGAACTTGGTTTGAAAAAGAATCTAAAATATTTTCCTGTTTTAGTTGCCAGCCCTGGCCTTGCTCTTTCAAACAAGCACCAGGTCAGACACGTCTCACCAGGCTGGACAGAGCTGGAGGCACAGACCCCCTGGCCAGGGCTGGTGTCCGGCTGGCCGGGTTCAAGCTGACCAGGCACCAAGAGCAGGAAATGAGAAGCAGCCTGCAAGTGATGCTTTCTAAACTGTGAGGAGCAATTTCTGTCCTCCTTCCCCTTGCTGGGGAGCCAAGAGTAGATGTGACCATGAGCAGCTGATGGCCCAGGAAAGACCTAAATGAGCTAATCTGGGAGCTGCTCCCGTGGGAATGTCCAAGGATCCACCAGGGTTTGACTGACCTGACTGTTCCTCTCGTCCTCCTTGTGTCCTTTCTGGCTCCTGCAGAGCATGGAGAGGAGAGAGGATGGCTCTGGGTGCTCCTGCTCCAGTGGCCTGGCTCCTCCTTGGAAGCAGTGGAGCAGGGGGAGTTGTCACCTGCTTGGACCTATACCCTGCTGCTCAGGTAGCCTTGAACCATCTTTGTCATGGAGGGGAAATTTGAAGTTTTCCAGTGCCTCTGGCTGTGTCATTTCCCCAGCACAGATCTACCTCGGGCTCAAAAAGAGGAGGTGGGATGTTGATGGAAGGTGGGACACCCTGCTCGAGTGCAGTGCTGGTATTGCCATGGGGTGAAGGTGTTGGTCACCTCCTGGGACTGGGCTGGGGGCGTCCCACAAGGTCTGTGGGAGGTCTGCCTGTCCTGGGGTGGGGATGGGAAGGGTCTTGGGAGTCGCTTCCTGGCTGGAAGGTGTCACTGCTGACAGGCAATAAAGTGAGCTCAGCTCCCAGGGAACTCCCTGAGCTCTGTGTCTTCTGTCATTGCCCTGAGCAGGGCCTGGTGCCAGTGGCACTGGGCAGCCCCTTCCCTGTGGCACAGGGCCTGTTTGGGGTGGGGCAGCTCTGAGCATCCCTCCTGCCAGCCCCTGTCCCCACTCCAGAGCTTTTCCAGGCGTTTCAGGAGCAGAATGACACTGTGGAGGAAGAACTCTTAGAGTAAATACCTGTAAACTCGTGCTCTCCTGGAGGATTTGAGTCAAGGATCTGCCTTTAACTTGGCCATAGGGTCTGTAAAGGGAATGAAGCCTGGGAAAGCCCAGCATGACACCAGAGGAGGTCCTACAGTGACACCAGAGCAGGCACCACACAGCACATCCAGAATGCCCCAGGCATAGTGCTAAAGAAATATTTATTTAAAAAAGCAAAGACATCGTAGGTGACAGCAGTCACAGCAAAGGATCATTAGTCACATTTGTCCTTGGGCAATAAATTATGACGTGGAGCATCGTGGTGCCCTTTGGAAGAGGTTGCCATGGAGGGATGTGCTGGGAGGATACAGGCACAGATGTTTCCAAGCCCCTGATCTTCGTATTTTCAAACAAGAAAGTGCCCTTTGGGGCCACTCCAGCATCCTCTACCCTCCAGCTTTAATCCATGGATGGGTGTGGGAGAGAAAAGCCTGGGAGCACCTGGATACGGCACCGGGAAAGTCTCTGAATGCACAGGAAGAGACAAAACCCAAGATATAAATACCACTTTCTGCTCACAGAGGTGTAAGTAGACTAAATGCTAAATCCCAACATATTTCAGACATGTTTCATCACATTATTTGCAGTGTGTGTTACCAAGTACAAAGCAGGGTTTGAAAAAGTTTTTTAAAAAGCTACATTAGAATCAGGTTTTTTTTTTTTAGTTCATTAGCAAAGACTATTACGAAAGGTACAGTGGCAATATTTGGTCTCTGAGTTTTTTAAAAAAGCGTGAGTTTCACAGTATCAAAAGTGCTTATTAAAGGAATGTAGTGTAAAAACTGTGGTAAGATGGTCGTGGTTCTGCTGAGGAATAATTTAGTGGCTGTAAAACAGGTTACTGCAGCATTACACAAATTGAACAGTGCTCAGTTCACATAATTTCTTTTCATAACAATAAATATAAATAAATTTACAAATAGTAATACTGCCTAGCACAAGAACAGACAGAAGCACAATACACAAGACTATAAACAAATCTATTTTTTTTAAAAAAATCCTAAAAATAGGCATAATTCCTAAAATCCTCTAGCCAATGATCAGTTTAATAGTTCAGTAGTACCACTTCCTTCAGGGGTGAGGACTTTTACAAATCTAGATACAGCAGTGATCTGCTAGGGAGGTGAGTTTTTCCTTTTTAGTGGTTTTGCTCCTTTTTTTCCTACCTCCTAACAATAAATTAACAACAGTTAACATCAGAAAAGTGTTAGTGGTGCAAATGTCTCCAGGAACTGCGGGAGGTCTTTGTCCAATTTGGCAAATTAAGGAAAAAAAAAGACACACCAGGGGCACAATCAACCAACTTGGGGCTTGGCTCGTGGTGGCTTCTGTGACAGTGGTGACACAGCAGCTCCACCGCGGTGTGGAATAAATTTATTTCCCTTAACCGGGTGATTTTGAGCTCAGTCACATCCCAGTGGAAGTTCCTGCTGCCTTCCAGGTCCTTCTGGACAGCTCCCCAGTCCCACAACACGAGTGTCCGTGCCCTTGCCACGGGGGAAAAGTGGTTCTACCAGTCCCAGCTTGATTTATTTTGGCCTCACACGCTGGAAGCAGCCCAAACGTCCCAAAGCAGGACGAGCTCTTGTAGCTTCCCGCTCGGATTTTAACCACGGGGAAGAACCGTCCCTCGGGATCCGTGGAACGGTGCCGAGCTCAGAGCAGAGGGATGGGTTTGTTGCCTTGGGGGTTCATGTACTGAGCAGCTGCCACATTGTCCAGGGTGGTGTAGGTGGTGTAAAGGCCAGTGACCTGCAGGTCGGAGAAGGAGCGGTCGCTGCCGCTGGACGCGGGCGTGAGGCCGGGCGTGCCCAGCTCGCAGTCGGAGAGATGCAGGGGAGAGTTGCTGAAGGCACCCAGGGTGTCCAGGCTGAAGCTGTCGTCTTTCATCTCCTCCCAAATGTTCCCTGGAAAAGATGGAATCCTGCTCACAGCAGCACATCCCCCCCGCTCCGCTCGGGGTGCTGGGTGGGGTCAGGCCGGGACTAAAGGGCTGCATTCGCTGCTCGAGGGTGGGACCACTGTGGTGCGAGGCCAGCAAGTGTGTCTGATCACCTCAAATTCCGTGATTCTATACCTTTCTGGGCAGCAAGGGTGTCTGATCCCCCCAAATTCTGTGATTCTATACCTTTCTGGGCAGCAAGTGTGTCTGATCACCTCAAATTCTGTGATTCCAGACCTTTCTGGGCAGCAAGGGTGTCTGATCACCCTAAATTCTGTGACTCCAGATGTTTCTGGGCAGCAAGGATGTCTGATCCCCCTAAATCCTCTGCTTCCACACCTTTCTGGGCAGCGTGTCTGACACTCAAATTCTGTGATTCCAGCCCTTTCTGGGCAGCAAGGGTGTGTTATCCCCCAGATGCTGTGATTCCAGACAGCACCTCTCTACCTGTGCTCACCAGACACCCAGGACCACGTCAGGCATTGCCACAAACCAGGGAAGTTCTCCTTGCACGGAAGGAGAACCCCAAGGCACGAGCAGAGCTCTGTTTTCCCAGGGGCAGAGAGATGTGGTGTCCCAAATCCAGCTGGCTGGACACTCCTACTTCCACCCCCTGCAGTGCCTGGAAGGTGCTTTGCTCTCCCACCCGGCGCAGAGACAAAACCCACCCAGGAAATCTCCCTGCAGATGCCAACACCCAGCGCCAGTTTTTAGCTCAGCCCCATCCCAAAACATCCCGCTGAGGATCCTTGGATATTCAGCGATAACACGGCCACAAGCCCCAGCTCTGCCCTCCCCCGGTGCCTTCCCCCCTGTACCTTGCAGCGCGAAATCCATAATGCTCGGATCCAGAGCATCCACCTCCGTGCTCATGTCCACCGCCACGTTCGGGAAGTCCGGGGCGCGTCCCACGGGGTGGTGGGGCAGGGGGCTGTGGCTCATGTCGGGCAGGGTGTGCAGAGGAGGCGTTTGTGCAGGTGCTGGGGAGTTGGGGGCCAGGCGAGCCTGGGTCTGGAGCTGGTGGTGCAGGGGGAGGGATTGCAGGGACAGCGTCATGATGGGCTGGGGCTGGAGCTGGGACACCGAGATCCGGCCCAGGGGGGGCCCCTCGGGCTCTGCCTGTTTGCTGGGCCGCCTGCAGCTCTCGGGTCTGTCCGTGATCAGCTTGTCCAGCTCCTCTGCCCGTTCCGAGGAGGAAAAGAGATGCTTTAACCCGTTTGATCAGGAAGGGACTGCCCAAAGCACGACCACACACGTGTGCCATGAACTGTCACCGTGTGAGACCCAGCACAGGCTGTGAGAAGAAATGCCACCTAATTGCATTCCTTCCCCAAATCCACTTCCGCGGTGATCCCTGACCGAGCTAAAGAAATGATCATGGAACTGCAGAGCAGCCCAGGCACCCCTGCACCCCCAGCTGCAGAACTCTGTGCTCAGAGGAACACTCAGAATTCTGCTTATCTCCTAAAGAAGTACAAAAAGCTCCTGACTCTTTCAGTGGCCCTTGTGCTTTTAAATAAATAATGCTGTAATTTATCACTGGCTGCACATTACTGATGTTGTGGCAGAAAAAATCCAGCTGATTTCGTCAATACTGAGCTCCTGAAAGCTTCAAAACCATGGTTTTTTATAAATAAGAAATTCTATAAATATGAAATTTTATAAACACGAGATTTTATAAATAAGAGGGAAAAC
>VZRR01006273.1:0-56892 GCA_013398015.1 Oreocharis arfaki | reverse complement strand
AGGGCCGGGCAGGGCCGCCCCCGCCCCCGGTGCCCCCGCCCCGCGGCACCGGGCCGGGCAGGGCGGGCGGGCAGCGCGTCCCAAGGGAGAGCGGCGAATAAAAGGGGGGAAAACGCCGATTAACCCAACTTTGTGCAACTTTCCGCAGGGAGGAGGGGGAGGGACCCGCCCGTTCAAACGGGCACCGGCGGGAGGAGAGCGGAGCGGGGGGCGCGGCTCGGGGGAGCCGGGGCCCAACGCCCGGTGCTCGGTGCCCGGTACCCGATGCCCGGTACCGGTGCTTAGTGCCCGATGCTCAGCAGTCGGTGCCGCGTTCTCAGTCCTCGGTACCCGATGCTCAGTGCCCGGTTCCTGGCAGCGGCCGGAGCCGCCTGTCCCCGCCAGGGCCGGGATGGCCGCGGGAAGGGGCGCGGGAGCGGCTGGAGCGGGAACGGAGCCGGGACAGCCCCGGGCTGGCAGCGCCCGTTCTGAGCCTCAGCACTGCGGGAGGTGAGGGATGAGGATGGGAGGGATGAGGGTGGGAGGGTGCTGAGGCCCTGGCACAGCGTGCCCAGAGAAGCTGTGGCTGCCGCATCCTTGGAAGTGCCCAAGGCCAGGTTGGACGGGGCTTGGAGCAACCTGGTAGAAGAAACAGAATCATTCATTCTGAGCACCGTAATCCTGCCTCCTCTTTCACCAGAGGCTTTTAAAGCGTGGTTCAGCCAGCAGAGAGTGAACTCTGAGGATAATGACACAAATTTGGGATAGTGTTCATCCAAATACCAGAGAGACAATGGAGCAAACAGCTGAGCCAAGGTCAAATCCCACATCAGCCCCAGATCAGAGATCCAGCCCCAGAAAATATTGGCTTGGACTGTCCAGGTCTCTTCTTGAGACCACATTTTTCTTCCTATAAGCCCATCATCCAAACAGGGACCAAGTTTCTTTGTCAGGAAAGTGGCCTTTAAGTAGAGGCAGTTGGAAGTCAGTGATGACACCGGGTCCTTTGCACAGCAAAGCTGAAATGTGGAAATACTCCCAATATCCTTGCACAACGAAAACCCAGGAGCTCCATGATAAATGTATTTCCTCGTGCTGGCCAGCTTACTGCAGAGCATGGAGGGGATGAAACGTGAAGACAGATCTTTTTTTCTGCTCCTAATGAGAATCTGTTCACTCTGATGAGCCTCAAATCTCTCTCTGTTAATTGCTGTCAATAGAAGTGGAGATTAATCAATATTTCTATAAATCAATGCCTTTATCAGGCACCTCTGGAGAACTGAAACAAGAGGAAAAGTCACGGTGCTGGCAGAGCCTGAGGCATGGAGTTTGCACAGTTGCGAGTGTTCCCTTAATTACAGGCTGGATTAATTAACGTTGGGCTGTAACTCATTAAAAGGTCATCTCAAGAGTCGTCGGACCCTCACCTCATAACTCAAAAAAACACTAAAAAATGCACTCCTGCAGCTGGATATTTGCAGGAGGGGTGAGGATAAAACACAACGTTCCTTTCAGCTCTCCTTGGAGCCCGTTCAAGCCGTTGTGCCGGGCTTTTCCCCTGCCTCCTTTCCTTGCAGGAACACATTCCACGCACGGGCTGGTCCCTCTCTCTCCCCTGGTTCAGGAGATTTGCAAACCTTGGGAGGGCAGGATTGCACCAGGTGAGGAGCAAAGGGTGGCTCCTGCCCCGTTTGCTCGCTGGGGGAGCTTAACCTGCAACGGGGAGGGATAAAGGGCTCAGCTCTCCAAACACCTGGAGGAGCAGGAGCAAGTTCCAACAAGGAAAATTCGGGTTAATTGGAGCAAAGAGCGTTTTCACAACGAGGGAAGTCCAGCACTGCAACGGGCACAGGGAGGTGTTGAATCCCTGCCCTTGGAGGTGCTGGAATTGGACAGGACCATGAGGAATTCGTGGAATCACAGAACAGTTGGAAGGGACCTTAAAGCTCACCTTGTTTCAGCCCCTTCCATAGCCCAGGGAGCTCCGTGTTCCATCAGGTCAGCTCCAAGCTGGAGCTGCAGGAGAACTGCAGGTTGATGGTTGGACTTCTATAAAAAAAAGGGTTCTTCCTTGTTTTTGGTGTTTTCTCGGCAGTTCCTGTTAGGCTGGAGAAATGAGGAATGGCACAGAGAGGAATATTGGGGTGTGTTGTCTCCTGGTATCCGTCAGCTGCGTTCCTTTCTGTGATTTAAAACACAAGAGCACACGATGTGGACAATTTCTGGTTTTATTTGTAGTCTTATCTCAGTTAAGGAATAGCCCAAATTCACCTGTCACGACTGAAGTTGTTTTTACAGCGAATACGAGCAGAGAAATGTGCATTAGGCATTTCTGTTGGTCCGATTTCTGTCTGATTTATTTGAAAAATAAAAAGATCACATGCAGCATGAAAAAAAAAATCACATAAAGGCATGAAAAATCCCATGTAGCCTTTAAATTAACATCATTCAGCAATTAACTCCTCCCTTTCTTTGGGCTAATGACTTTGTAGCAAACAAATAATGCAGGGAAAAACCAGAGGTAAAACAGAGATTTTTTTTTTTTTCAGAGGTGTTCACTTTCTTGTGTGTGAATTTCTCCTAAAGTATCTTTAATTTCTGTAGATTTTCTTTTAAACTGTAGGAACTTCTGCTGGATGACAAACTGAATTCATTTTGCTGCCAGCTGAGGTCATCATAAAACAAGTTTGGTTTATTTTCCACACTCTCTCCTGTTTTAGGAGAAATTAGAGGTGGGGGGGGGAAGCAAGAGAGAGCTGAGAAAGCCTCAAAAGCAGAGATTTATGAGGAGTCCATGAAGATTTTGGTGACCTCTGTGTGGTCAGGCTGGAAAACCAAAATATTTCCCCCACCTCAGGCAGTTTGGACTGGGACCTGTGGTTTTTGTGGCGAGCCCAGAATGGCTGAAAAGCAGCTTCATGTTTATTCATCATCGTTTTCTGTGTGTCCTGACCCTGGCTCTTCCTGCTCCTCACTTGGCTTTTTTTTTTTTCTGATTATGGATTTCATCCCTCTCCTCCTGAGTATCTAAAACATGTGGGGGAAATACTGATGTGAATTCAGCTCTAAAAGCGTTGAGTGCTTCCTAGAGAGGAATAATTTCCTTGCACGCTTCCAGCCAGCTTTGTTTTATGGGGAAGATTGGATTCTGGAGCTCCTCTTTTATTTACTCAGTTAAATTTATCCCTCCAGCCCCCTCCCTGCAGAAATGAAATATTCTGTTCACCTTTCAAACTGCAGCTTCATCACTTGGATTCTCAGTCCGGGATGGAGATGGGAATTCTGTCCCACTTCACCCCCTTTCCAGTGCCCAGATTTGGGGTTGTACCCTCACCCCCAGAAATAAAAAAGCAGCTATTCCCATTATCCACAGGCTCTTTTCCCAGGATGTGTGCATTCACATGGGAATGAAAATGTGCAAATGGGTTCTGCCCAAGCCACTGGAAACACAGGAAACCCTCCGAGCTCCCTCCTTTTATCCCCCTGCAAAAGCACCGACCGTTTGTTTTATTTCGGGATACTGTATCCTAACAAATTATCCTTAAAAATCATTTAGTGTGAAATTGCAGATTAATCCCACCGGGATGGGGGTTTAGCCCTGGGCTGGCCACTCGGGAGCACACAGATGGTGGCTGGGAGTGTGACAAAAGGCACAATCCCTGATTACATGCATGGATGTAACGGACAGAAAGCTTTTCCTCATGGCCAAGGTGAGGGAAACACCAGAGGTCCCGGAGCCTGGCTCCTGCCTGGAGAGCTGTCCTGGAAAATCTGCTCTGGAAAAGTTTTGCAACGCCTCACAAATAGAGGGAAACCTGCTCTGACTCCCTTTAAAGTCCCATTTTTACTTCCTGAGGTCGTTACTACTTTTTAAACTCTTTCTTTTCTTGCTGTTGTTTTGTTTTATTGCATCTTTAGGTGGCAAGCACCAACAAAGGGGATTTCTTTCGGAGTCTGGCAGTTTCTTGTTCCCAAAATTAATGCCTGCTGTCCTCTATTCCACAGGGAGCACGTTGTCCTGCTCGTGAAGTGCTGGAAGTCTGGCCTGGGAGAAATTAATCTTCATCCTTGTGAAATGACGTTGCTGCCCTGCCCAGCCCTGAAATTCCAACTGCCAGCCGAGCTCCTCGCTGACTTTAATGTGAAATTGTTCTTATTTAGGAACAAAATCCATCCTGCTGCTCGTTCCTGGTGGGGATTCAGGTGTGGGAGTGCAATGCCCCATCCCTGGAAGTGTCCAAGGCCAGGTTGGACGGGGCTTGGAGCAATCTGGGATAGTGGAAGGTGTCCCTGCCCATGGCAGGGGTGGAACGAGGGGAGATTTAAGTCCCTTCTAACCCAAACCATTCTGGGATTCCATGATTTGCCTGGAAAACTGGGCCTGGGGCTTCTAGATGGCCCTGCAACAGAAATCCTGCAGAGCCAGAGTTGTTTGTGCTTTAAGAGCTGGCAGAACCCCAAACTCAACCCACAAAGACACCCAAAGCCTGACAATATATTTATAATTTAGCCAGTTAAACCTAAGCTTAGCAGCATTTTCACCTCTGTGAGTGAACTACAAGAATATTTTGCCCTGATTTATGTCTAGTCTGGGGCAAAATGACTTTACAGGGGCTATAATTGTGCTGTGGTTATGCTATACAACATTATGAAGCAATGAAATTAGAACAAATCCATGTATTATGTCAGCATAGAATTAATACTTTTATTTTGCATTTAGGGGATGAAATAAATACTTCTGAAATTATCTTTTTTCCTCCAAAAAACCAGAGGGAAATCGATGTGCTGTTGGCTGATGGATGTAATTTGTAATTTAGTTTGTCATTGGAAGAGACAACTTCAGCCCCAGAGCACACGAAATTGTCTCCTCTGATCTCTTTATTGCTCTTTTGTAGCCTGTGGTTTATTTACAGCTGAGGAGCCGTGCAGAGAATCCTTTGTAGGTCTCACCTCTTCCTTCATCACAGTAACGAGCTTTTCCTTAATTAATGTCCCTCATTGTTTCAGCAAATCCCTGTGGGTTGTGTCGTGCAGGTAATGGCAATCAGAGCTTCGTCTGTCCCTGTGCTCACGTGAAGGTGAAAAGGAAAGAGGGGGAAAAGGAGATTTTGGAGCTCTTTGCTTCCATCTCTGGGCACAGGCAGAACTTTTTGCTGTAGGAGCAATGGATGCTGAGTGACTACGGAAATATTTTGGGAAATTCATCCCTGAGGGCTCAGGTGGCCTCAGCTGGAGGCAGAGCTCGTGAAAAAACCCAATCAGCTGCTGCACCCAGGGCTGGAGCACAACTTTCAGAGAGCCCAGTCTGGCCCATTCTGCTTCCCAGGGAGGGAATTCCATTGGCACAGGGACAGGGATGGTCTGAGGATCCCAATCTGGCCACGTTTAAGTTGATATTTCTTGCACAGAAACGTGGGGATGCCAGAGAACCCCAAAGTCTGGTTTGGGACAGGAAATGTTGCAGAACTCCAGACTCCTGATGGCATCAGGGTTATCAACCACAGCTGGAGATACTCGGGTAGAACATTCTTTAAGGTTTCTGGGGGAAAATATTAATAAAAAACACACAGTTTTTTCCTTGGCTTCTATTTCTGCAATATTTTCGGTGTATCACAGGCACATTTTATCTCAAATAAAAAACCAGCGCCCACAGGGTGTCAGAGTGACATCCAAATGCGCAGAGCCCAAACTCAGTGTGATGAATCCTTTCAGAAGGTTTGATTTCCATTTCCTTCCTGGTTTCTGCAAAACTCTGGTGAACGTGTCATTAGCCACACCCCTGTATCATCCCTCATCAAAGAGGGATCTCATCCCTATTTTCCTGCCGGGCATTCCAGAGCGTTGGGAGTTTTCTGGGATTCCTGGTTCTGAGGATTTGTGTGGCTGTAACTATTCCCAGGTGGGAGCATCCATCAGAAGCCGGCAGTGACCATTCCTTTGGAGGCAGAGAGAGCAAAGAGAAGCCCGTGGGTGTTTTTCTGAGCTTTTTGAGTGAGAAGTTAAGATCCCTTTTCTTAATGAGGCCAAATGAACATAATCAAGAAATAGCCAGCTCCGTTATGAGCAGCTTCTCCTGCTCCCTCAGCAGCTCTGCCCTCAGCACCCCCATGATTTAGGGAATATTGTTTCCTGCTTCCACGTCACACAAGTCCAATTAAACCATTTCTGCACCTTCCCCGGCCATAACTCTTCAATCCAGTAATTAGAAGACACCCCAGTACAGAACACGCTGCTTCATCAGCTTTTAGGCTACGGGACTTAAAACTAACATTTTCAAAAGCATTTCATGGTTTTGAAAGAATGGTCAATTAACCTTCAGTTTCCTGGGGGGAACCCTGCAAAGAACTGTCAACAGTTCAGTTTAGAGAGATTTGTCCAGTGACCTACAAGGCCACGAAGTTCACGAATGCATGGAACGGTGTCATCATGGATTTGTTCCCCGGGTTACTGTCACAAGAGAATAAACTGATTTTTCTGCTACAGTAACGAGTGACCAAGGGGCGACGGGGACGACCCCCGGTGCTCCCGTGGGCTCCTGGGCAAAACCAGGGCCACTCAGCAGGAAAAAAAAACCCCCCTGGTATCTTCAGGATGAATTATGTGTCTCTTTCTCTTCCTCCCATAAGGTTCTTTTTTAATCAGAGGAGCCCGGGGGTGGAAGGGGGGGAATCCTCGGCTGCCTGCTGGGTTTCTTTGTATTTGGAATTCTCTGCAAAGGGCAGCGTTAAGATGAACGTCTGATTATTGTGGTGGTGACAGTCTTCAGATTTAAGTGTTGGCAACATCTCAGCCTTTGGAGCAAATTAAGGGCTTTCCGTGGAGCTGTAGGGATTGATTCGGGGATGCACCTGCTGGAGGGACCCGTTCCGAGCTTTGCTGAGAGGTCTCGCCCTGAAGTTGATTTTATTGTGAGATTCCAAAGGAACCGAGAGTCTGCTCCCGGCCACTGAAGGTAAAACGAACTCTGGTTTCATGAGGGAGGCAGAATTAGCCATAAATAAATAAAATTATCTTCTGGGTAGGATTTGATGCGTGGAAATTCAAATCTTTGGCTTTGCTTTTACTTCAGTGCCCTGTAAAAACAGAGTTTTGGTGGCTTTTCAGAAGCTGCATGGAAAAATTGATTTTATTTTCTTCTGCTCCTCATCAAGACGTTTTTTCCTTGGCCGACCTGGCAAATCCCTAAATTAAACCTGATTTTCCTGGCGTTTCTCATTTTGCCACACCCATGACACACAAGGTCGGGGTTGTTGCTCCATGGCTGGAACTGCCTCCAGTACAGTTTAAAACATTTCAGTTGATCCTGTGTAATGCTCCAAACTTGAAATTTCAAGGTATGAAGTAATCAGGAGGGTTTTCTTAAGGACACACATCCTCGTGCTTAGAGAATCCTGCAATGCTTTGGGTCGGAAGGGATCTTAAAGCTCATCCAGTGAGCAGGGACAGCGTCCACTAGCCCAGGGTGCTCCCGCCCTGTCCAACCTGGCCTTGGACACTTCCAGGGATGGGGCATTGCACTCCCACACCTGAATTCCCACCAGGAACACCCAGCTGTGAATCCTAGGAGCAGTTTTTGTACTGAGTGCAAATACGGGAATTCTCCAAATCCCGAGTGCTGCATGACAGGAGCTGGATATCCTCCAGAGGAAATGGAGACATCTCTACAGTGATTTTTTACAACTAGGTCATACCTAAGGGTGGTAATTGAAACTTACTCCCTGTTTTTCTGAGTTTTACGCAGGTGCAGAGTTGTGGCTCAGGCTCCAAAGCTCTTCCTGCCTGTGGAGATTCCCATCTGAGCACATCGATCGGGGCAAGTCAGGAAGGTTTTCCCCCAGCCCTGGGGTGTGGCAGAGCCTTCAAACCTGATAAAACCCTGCAGGAAGGGAATAACATTGACCCTGTGGATGGCCAGTAACCCTTTGCTGGGTTTATTTGTCATTCTGTGTCCCCTCATGAGGTCCTTGGCGAGCGGGAAGGGAAAGGACGAGGAGAAACAACGGCTCAAATTAGAAATTTGCCCATTTTTTCAGGACAGCTGGGGAGAAGCTCAGACCCCCGACCCGTTCTTTCCCTCCTCAGAAGCCCCAGAGCAGAGGTTTAAATTCAAAGCATGACTTTGCAGGCTGGGCTGCCAAGGGCGGGGGGTGGGGAGGGGAGCGGGGATGAGGAGCCGCGGGCGCGGTGCACGAGCGGCGTTGGACATGGAGAGAGATATCATTAGATTAAAAAAGTGTCTTCCCACACAAAACAAAAGGACAGGGCTGGGTGGGAGCGTCGGGGATTGCCCAACACGAGCTCCAGAGGCACTGCTGGGGCAGCAGCTGGGCGGGCAAGGACAGGGTCCTGTCCCTGCAGTGCCCGGAGTGCGGACGCACGCAGAACGTCCCACACGGGCCCTGGGCTCCGCGTCTCCCTCCCCGCTCAGGATCAATTACTCATCCAAAATGACAGCCACTGTCTGGTGACCAAGAGTTGTCACCCACTTGTGCTTCCTCAAGGGCCGATGGTTTCGCTTCCGAGCCGGGCTGACGGCTCTGCCACGTTTTTGGAAGGAAAAGTTGGCGAGTTTTTCCGATTTTTATTGCCGGAAGCAATCAGTTCACCCCATGGAACGCCTCGCTTGATTTCTTATCATGTTATTACTTCAACACCTTGGTTTCTTACTACATTCAAATTATCGTTCCTGGGTTGATTTTCTTTTTATATATATATATCAAAAACTCAGTGGTTTTGCTACGATTTTTGCCTCAGGAGAATATCGATCCCACTAAACTCCTTGGAATATGAAGTCGGCCCCTTCTTTTTCGAGTTTCCCTTTGGCCCTGCCAAAGAGGTTTAACCTTCATGTGCCCTATATTTGAGTTCAGAATGGGCAGTTTAACGCTCAGATGAATTTCGATGTACAGGGACGTAGCAGGAAAAACAACAACAACAACAACAACAAAGAATCTGTTGGGGTTATTCATGTGCTTTTGGATTTGATTTACTTCCTACTTCCTTATTTAATAACCAGGTTCCTTAAGACTCCTTAAGCTTGACTGACCCGTGTTTTGTTGGCAGGTCTATTCCACTGACCCCTGCCAAGACCCCTGCCCCAGTTCGTCTATCAGACAAAAATGAATCTATTCCAGGAGCTATCACTTCCCATTATCTCTAATTGAGCCTGACAGTTGGAGACAGGCCTCATTATTTTTAATTGGGCCCTATAGTTCTAGAGTTAAATTAAACACAATTTAATGCAGATAGCTCATCTACGTCGCTGTGACAGAGTCAAATTGTGTTTTAAGTTTAATGGAAAGACAGGGTTTGTTTGCAGCCTTGGCTTTTGCAGAGTGTTGCTGCTTGGAGCTCTGGGCTGTGCAAAACCTGCCTGGGGTGTGAGGACACGGCTGTTAATTAGAACCTGACCTGGCCCTGCACCTGTTGCACCTTTTCTCTACATTTTCTACACCAAAAATCCGAATGTGGGCCCAGGGTGGTGATGAAGAGCCCTTGAATCAGGCCAGACTGCCTGCGAGAGCTTGACATGGTTCAGGTAGTTTTAAACAGATTTGCAGGGATGTCATGCAAACAGAAACTGCTGAAAAATTTCCCCAAATTCCTGTGGGAAGTTTTGTTCAGGATTTAAAAGTGAAGATACCTCTCTACACCTTAACAGAGGCATTTTTTGAGCATTTTCTCTGCTCAAGTCAGAGATTTTTTCTGCCGTGAAGGGACGTTTTTATCACTATCAGGTGGGGCTTTTCTGTGAAGACACCTCTGAATAAAGAAGGAATTGAACCACCCCGTTGCTGTAAATATTATAAATGTTCATGTCTTGGGTTTTCATTGGGAAGGAGCATTCCAGGCCGTGCTGAGGAAGGAGTTGTCTCACCCTTCTGGTGGTTTTCAGCCACACAGGAGCTGGAAAATCAGTTTGGTAAATCATTCTTTGAGTCAGCTGTGGGCTGCAACAGCAAGTCATTTTTAATTGAATCTTTAACTTTGCCAGAGTTCTCAAAGCAGTTCATCCATCACAAAACCCTTTGGATTACTCACGGTACCAAGATTCCTAATTACAGAAGGCTTTGATTAAATATTGGATTTCCCTTTGCGCAGGTGAGGTTAAACACTCATTTCAAAGGACATTTCCTTTGATATATTTGTATTTTCTGTACTTCCCTCTTCAAGCTGTGCTTTGAAGGTCAGATAAACAAATGACAGCACTTCTCCCACGAGAAGTAACATCCACTGTGTCTTGAGGAATCCAGGATGAAGATCCTTCAGTTTGGGACAGCGGGGATCTCTACTCTTCTTAAGGGTGCAGGCAGCTTGCATTAGTAATTATATGCTGTGTGTTTAATTAACAGACTCTTAATCATGGAAATTCGATGACATCAGGCCTGGAGGCTGGGATTGTCCTGGAGAAAATGAGCAAGGATTACCCAATGTTTGTACAGTCCCTGCTCCTTCCTAACTGCTCTCCCTGGTGCCAGCCACCCTTCCCAGCCCGAGGTCAGTCGTGCCTCACTTCTCCTGCTGCCTCTGGCATTTTTTCTTGAGGAGGGAATTCCTGCAGCCTGGAGAAGCTCCTGGATGAGCCCTTTGCTGCCTGATTGTGCTGGATCTCCAGCTTTTCTTTTGCTGGACACAGAGGCCATCAGGTCCGGTGGGAAAGCAAAAACAGCCACCAAAAAAGCACTTTTTTTTCAGCCCAACCACTCACTTGAAGGCTGATGTGATGGCACCTCCGGGGTGATTTTCCATGCCCACAGCTGGAAATGCTGCTCCAGACAGCACCAACTGCATGAACTCCCCAGCTTTTCCACTCATTAGGTGTTTTTGTTGGCTTTATCCTGGCTGGCAGAACCCCCCTCCTTCCCTGGCCCTGCAGGAGGTCGCTGCTGGGACAGCCCAAAATCCCAGGATTCTCTCATGGGCTGCTGTCCTTTTGATTGAACTTGGAGAGAAAAGGCCTTTGTCCGCCCTGTGGCCAGCGAGCAGCACACTCCCAAAATTCTGGCACAGATTTAGTGACCTGTGTGAGGAGTGAGACTGAAAGGGATTTATCACAGCTTTCCACGCCTCTGTAGATCAGTATTTGGGATTTATGACAACTTTCCTATGTGTCTAAATGTGGGATTTTTAATGCTTCTTGCACGTCCTGCAGAACAATTCCCGCTGGAATATTCCCTGCAGCCACACAAGGGAGAGGAAGGATTGTCAGTCACACTGTGGAGCTGAAATTTTGGGGGTGTGTTTTTGTGGGAAGGTTGAGGTGAGGGAGACTGGAGTGGTTTGGATGCTGGGTTTTGTGCACGTGCTTGCTCTGTACAGCATTTTCTGGGAAAATTCACACCAGAGCTAAAGGGTTTCAGTGTCTCCCCTTCTGTCTTTGGCAGAAGAAGAGAGTTAACAACAATATTTCACTCCCATATTTGTTGTAGCAATTAACTTCTGTGAGTTCCAGCAACCCGGTCAGGGCTGGCTCCATGAAGTTCTGTCTGGATGTCTTCCTGTTAGGAGGAAACTTTAAATCCTCATCCTAAGAAATTCACCCCAATCTCAGGTGCAAGAGGAAGGATTTGTTCATTTTAAGAGTTCACATTTCCCTGATTCCTTGTTTCCCTTGTGAATATGAACTTTTAACAGGGTCCTTTCGTGATCCGACAGCCTGTGCAACTCCACCTTGGTGCTCCATGAAGCTCATGGATTATCCTGGCTGTGCTGGATTGATCCCAGAAGGTGGAAAAGACCTCCCAGACCATCGAGCCCAGCCTGTGTCCTATCCCCACCTTGTCTGGGCTTTAAATGCAACATAAAAATCTCCAATTCCAATCTCTCAAGGACACAATTTCCCTCGGTGTGATCGTTCTGTTCCAGAGGTGCAGCAGGGTTTGGAGAGGCTCGTGGAGAGCAGGTTGTGGTTTTCCTGTATTTTACCAGGATCAAATTATCTCCTGTTCCCTCTGTGTTTTTTGGGGTGGG
The DNA here is from genome assembly GCA_013398015.1 of Oreocharis arfaki. Lineage (NCBI taxonomy): Eukaryota > Metazoa > Chordata > Aves > Passeriformes > Paramythiidae > Oreocharis > Oreocharis arfaki. The sequence goes on along the minus strand of VZRR01006273.1, from coordinate 44,943 downwards.
TTTTTGGTTTTGTTTTGGTTTTTTTTTTTTGTCTGCTTTGTTTTTGTTTCCTCTCAACCAGCTTGAGAAAGAATGTGGGTTAGAAACAAAAGATGTCGAGGATTTAATTTAGCCAGACAAAAAATACTCCTTTCAAATGTTAAAACAGGCTGAAAGAGAGGTCTGAGGGCTGGTTTGAAAGGACAGGACTTTGTTCCCTGTGCTGTTCCCAGCAGTGATGGGAGACACTCGGATCCTGAGCTGATGGATCTACCCTGTGCTGCCTCCCGATGCTCCTGGCCTGCCAACCTGCTTCATTCTTTAATTAATATATACATTTATATTCTATAATTCACTGGCCAGCTTGCAGTTACCTGGAGAGGAGCTTAAAAAATGAAAACAAATATATTTGGGAATTGTTAACAGCAGTAGAGCAGTGCTATTTATTACTTGTAATGTTTGGAACTACCGAGGACGGGGGTGAATAATTGATAATCATTTTAGCCCAAGCAAGAATTCCATTAAATATGAACAAGAGGAGGCTGGGCACGTGGTAAAGGATTTCTCTTTCCCTTTTGACTGCAACCAATCCCTTTGGATCTGGTCACTGAAGACACCTGGCAATGAAATGGGTGTGTGAAAGAGGAGGAAACCAGATATTATGTTACTTAAAAGTCATTCATCATGTCACAGGAAGGCAGGAATCTGAACTCCTGCAATAAATAATCGCTGAGGGTGATGTCTGCACACAAAGGAGCTGTGACAGGGAGCCACTGCCAGCTGCTGAAATGTCCCTGTGACAGCAGGCCAGGAGCTGGGGCTGTGCTGGAGTGAAGGCCAGGGAGAACAGGACACAGGGAAATGATTTCCTGGGAGCCATCCCATGAGCTGTGCATAGAAATGAGCCTCCTGCTCCCTGAATTTGCTGGAGGAAAGCAGGATTCTGGGTTCGAGTCTCAAGCCTGAATTGCAAGGAGTGTTTGAAGAGCTCCGTGTGCCCATCACAGCGCCCTGGCCCCAGCTGCAAAATTGTCATTTTGCATTTGTCAGCAGAGAACTTTATTTCCTTCTCTCTCTTGATTCCATGCTTGGTTTTTTGTCTTGTTTTCTTTGCTGGAAGGGTGCTCAGACATTGGAAAGGGATGCCCACGGGGAGTTTGGAGTCCTCATCCCTGCAGGTGTCCAAGGAAGGACTGGATGTGGCACTCAGTGCTCTGGGCTGGTGACAAGGTGGGGATTGGGCACAGCTTGGACTCAGTCTTGGAGGGCTTTCCCAACCCAAACGATCCCACAGTTCCCTCTCTGTGCAAAGCAATTCCTCAGCATTCCCTGAGTAATCCCCTTTGCACTGCAGGCATGGGAAGAGCTCTTTGGGATTTTATTTTAGCTGGTGGCAACTTCCAGTTGTGATTGTGCGAGAGAGAAGAGAGCTCTTCAGTTGGACAGGGTGACACCTTCCTGGCACATCCAACAGTCCAGGTGGACAAGGGGTGTCCATGGCATGTCCAGCAGTCCAGGTGGATGTGGCATGTCCATGGCATGTCCAGCAGTCCAGGTGGACGTGGCATGTCCACGGCATGCCCAACAGTCCAGGTGCACAAGAGATGTCCATGGCATGTACCGGTGGAAAANAACAGTCCAGGTGCACAAGAGATGTCCATGGCATGTCCAGGTGGACAAGGGATGTCCATGGCATGCCCAGCAGTCCAGGCCAGCTCACTGAAAAGATCCTCCTTGTCCATGTAACCACACAGGGACTTTGGGATTTTCTGCCAGCAACAGAAGGAATTGGGAGGGATAAATTGGAGCTACTGGGAACGTTTGAGTGGCCACAAGCACACTTTGATTTCCATCTCTCGTAACTCTCAGTGACACCCTCGGCTCTGCTCCAGTACATCCCTAAATGAAGGAATGAGTTTTCCTCAGTGTTTCTGCCCCAAAGTCAGTAATACACATTTACGTGCTTTTCATCTCTGTATTACTCCATCTCATATTATATTAATTTCTCCATTTCCCTCTCCCTTTCCTGGGAGGTGCCCAGGATCTAAACTGAGTGGCTTGGCAGTTTTGACCTGCATTTCCCAGAAGTTCATCCCTGGGATTTTTACCCTGAAGTCTCGGTGCTGCTCAGTCCTGTAAGTGCTCGCTGCCCTCTGTTCCGAGTTCAAACACCCACAGCAACGTGTCCCCACGCTTCAGATGCACCAGGGAATGAACAGGATAAACCCTGGATGAATTTAATGAATATTTTCTCTGTGGAAGCAGCTGTAGGAATCGCTTGGAGCTCGGGGTGTAGTTTTTCACCAGCTGATGCTGAGTGAGGCTGGAGAGGTGCAGGTGGAACGGCCTCTGCCCGGATCTGGTTACACCACGTCAGGACCCCGGGGAGGAGAGAGGCAGGATTCAATATGTGCATGTGAGAGTGGAGCCCTCATCCTGCACAACTTTATTCCAATTTCTTCAGGGGAAGTCTGTACCCACCCTGGGCCCCGTCCCAGTGAGGTGGAGAGATCTCAAGGGCTGCAGCAATGCAGGGAAGCTGCTAAAATTGCCTCGGGGAGTTGGAATCACATGAAAGATTCATGTGGAGTCTTAGCACCTGCTCCTCCTTCGTGGGATATCTGCACTGTTAATTTTTAAGCATGTCTTAGCCTGGGGAAGGGAGATCCTATAACCACGGGGATATACATTATTTACCTTAAAACTCCCAGCTCAGGGCAGCTCCTGCAGCCTCAGCCACTCTGGGTTCTGAAGGAGCAGCTGAGCACCCACCACCTGCTCCGTGGTGGCATCAAACTGGTATGGCTCCAGCCCAATACACCCAAAGGCTGCCCTCCCTAATTTGGGTAGGTTGTAATTAACACAGAACGCCCACACTGACTCATTGAAGATCCCAGGTGCAACCTAATCTGGAGGAAGATACAGTTTCTAGCTCTTATCTTGGAAAAGTGGCCACTAAGTGGATGCAAGGGCCATAGGCCCAAGTCCCTGGTCCCAGTAAATTATTAAAGGTGCTCAGTTCGGGTGAGGACGTCGTCCCTGCCCGGCTGCCCAGAGTTCCGAGGGACCTCACCCAAGTTCAAAGCCCCTGGTGAATGGTTTCCCTGGAATAATTGGTAACAGCAGCCAGGATGGATGCCCAGGTAACTTAAATTATCGTGGCTGTAGCGGGAGATGCATTAACAGAGAGGTTTATTCCACGGGGCATTTCCTGCAGGGGGTTGGAGCTGGAGGGTTTTTAAGGTCCCGTCCAACCCAATCGCTGTGGGATTTGAAGATTTCTGTTATGTGTATTTGTATGTATTTGAGTGGTGCATTTCTAGAGGTTGAATGATGGGATAATGACGGGGAAATTATATTTTTATAAAGCACACCACTGATGTAATTCAGTCACAAATATCAGGGCTCATTTCCCAAATTTCCTGGTGCGGAAATATATATCGAGTTTATCCTGGACAATGTGGGGTAAGAGCGACTTTTCTCCTCGATTCCTGTGTGCTCCTCAGTGCTCCCTTTCCTCCTCTGCTGGCTAATGGCATTTTTGGACTCCAACACAGAAATATCTTGGAAGCTGGGACTGGGATGACATCTCACTTGCATGGTAATGAAGCCTTGACAGAGGAGATGACAGATGGAACTCCAGGATCAGTCCAGCTACTTTTTTTCCCTTCTCCCAACAAGATACTAAAATGGGAAGGTTTATAACAAATTATAATTAAGGAGCAGGTTTCTTGGTGTCTGCTGATGGCTTTCTCTCGTCATAGACTTTAGGAAAACTTCCAGGGAAAATTCTGCAGTACTGCACCACTACCACTGGTGCGGGCTGGCTTCTTAAATGGTCCAGTTTCGTTTTCCTGAACGCTCCCAAGGTTCTGGAGCTGAGCTGAGGTGTCACAGTCTTGGTGTGGTGCTCTGCAATCTCCATCAAATCCCATCACAAAACCTGGGCAAGGCTTTTGCAGGACAGACATCCAGGTAACCTTGACATTCTCTGCCCGGAGCTGCCTCCTAAGGAACTGGATGAGGGTGAAATTCCTGTGGTCTCCTCGGCAAATATTCCACCTGCCGCAAAATAACCTGGTTAGTCCTTGCTTTATTTATTGAGCATCGGTGTGTTGAGACCTGCTCAGAGGCAAGAGCCTCCCTGGGCACCTCCTGTCCTCCTCTTCCCCTGGAAAACCGTGGTCAGTGCTGGGGAGGGACACGGAGCCCACACTCACCCCAGGAAGGTCAGTCCTGCAGCAGCACTGGGGGCTTGGAGCGTGCTGGAAAAGCTTCCTGGGGAGCTGCTCCCTGGAGGGACTGGGCTGGAAAGAGGCAGCAGGGAGGGAGGCCCTGCAGCTTGGGGGGGCTGGAGGGAAGGAAGGAGTGACTCTGAGGCACTGGGAGAGGAGCTGCACCCAAGGTGGTCAGCAGGGAGCAGAGCCAGAGCCGGGCTCCGCAGGGCAGATGGCAGAGCTGGATGCAGAGGCCAAGGAAAAGGAAGGAAATTATTCCCGGCAAGAAGGTGGCAGAGGCAGAGCGTGACAGGCTGAGGCAGAGACAGAAGTACAGTGACCGAAGGCGAGGGAGGATTTAATTTTTAATTAGCCACAATTAATTCCTTCCACATCTGAAGTCTGGTGAGAGCACGGAGTGAAAGGAGGTAACAACGGTGGGTTTGCTTTGGGGGGGTCCCGTCAGAGAGGGAGGCAAAGGGGTCTCTCAGGGAGCTGAAGTCCTGAGGGCTGAACTCGGAGCTGCTGGGGGTGTCTGGCTGGAAAATCCCCGGAGTTTTCCTTTTTGCAGCACGGAAGGGATTTTTACTCTGCATGTGGTGCATGGTCTGGCTGAGTCAGACGTGGTGGATGCCCCTGTCCAGTGATCCAAAATTCACCAGGAGATTCGGTCCATCCGTTGGGATAAGGACCTTGCCACCGAGGCTTGGAGCTGACGGGGGAATGAGGGAATTTCTTTGCAATAACAATTCCTCCTCAGGAAGGCTTGGACTTAGAGGGGCCTTTTTTCCCCCTCAGATGGGGCTCCCTGTCTGGCTATTTACTGTATTGATGACATGAGGCAGAATTCCAGCAAACAGGACGAGCACATTCATTACTGGGATAATTACTGGGATAATTACTGGGATAATTGCTCCGCTGCGGAGCCGGGACAGGGACAGAGCACTGGCTGCAGGATCTGCCTTCTCCTTTCTCCCCACTTCCCTGCTTTTCTCCCACATCCTCTCTTTGCTCCTCATCCAGCAGCAGGGGAATTCTCAGTCTGACTGCCAGGATGATTTCCATTCCCTGTGAATAGTCCTCAGTGAGGAATTCTTCCAGGGAAATCTCCTAAAGGCAACGCATCCCTTTCCTCCAAAGCCATCCTGTGTTATTTTTAATATGTAAAACATTTCCATCTCAATCACTGCAGTTATTTCTACTCCCTCAAACAACATTTAGCTCTAAGTATGAAAACCCAGATAAATAATTCACAAAGCTCCTTGTATGAGACTCTTTAAAAGAAACTTGTCCATTTCAGGTTCATTTAAGTTTCAAGGCGAGGAATAGCAACACTTTCTGATTCAAATATGCACCTAAATCCAATAAAATGTGGCTATTTTGACCCATTTTAACAGGTTTTCCCTGTTTCGGAGGATGACCTTTCCTTCTCTTGGCCGTCCAGAAGCTGTTTAGGAATCAGCTGAGTCCCCTCTGCCTCCACCTGCTCTGCCCTGCCCATTCCCACGTGGAATGAGTGGTTTTGTCCTTCAGAAGGTGTGTGGGGGGATTAATTTCCCCCCTCTTTCCTTCTTGGCTTGTCTGAGGCTGTCCTTTTGTAGCAATGTGAAAAAGGGGGGTAATTTCAGAGCTATTCCTAAGGTTTTGTGCTAACGAGCGCTTTAAACTGGGAATTTCTGGATAATGGCAAGCTGGGACCTGACTGGGAGCAGTGGTTGTCTTCCTTCTCCAAGGAACAGAGGCAGAAGAGATTTTCAGGGTGTTTTGGAGAGAACAGTGAGACCAAAGGAGGAGGGATGGAGCTGACTTTCACCCACATGGAAAAAAGGGAATTTTTTTCTAATCAGAGAAGGGGGCTGGCAACACCAGAACCTGGGAACTTGTGACTGCCTGAGGAATCTTGGTCCTTACTTAAACCCAAACCCAGAGGAGCTGCCCTTAGGTGGCCCTGGAGGTCTCCCCCACCTTCTACACTTGCTGTGGAGTAAAACCAATTTGGATGCTCTCAGAGGGGTCACTGTGGTGCTTTCATTCCCCTTTTCTGTCCCTGTGGCTGTAACGAGCCAAGAGCAGAGTGTTCCCTTTCCCTTCCCTTGGCTTCAGAGCTGCAGGCAGTGATGGATGTCCCTCACAGATCCAACAACCAGGCCCTTCCTGCTCTCAAAAAATAGTTCTGCTGCCCTGTAAGGTGCCTTGAGGGGTGGGAAAGGGATGGCTTTGAAGAGAAGATAAAATATTTCCTTCACAGACACTCCTGTATTGAGTCTCTCTGCTGGTTGAAGCTGCAGGGCTGGTCTGGTGCCCCTCTCCCCTCTCACCAGGGGCTCTCCTGTGACTCCAGGTGGCAGTTCCCAAAATGAAACACTGATGTGGCCTCTGATGATGTCTCCGTGCCTGGCTCCTGAATTGAAATGCTCGTCACCCAAGTGCTTTGTGTGCGAGGGGTCCAGGAAACCTGGAAGACGTTTTCTGGAGGACTTTGGAGGAGCTTTTTGCTCTTCGTTCCCATCGTGGCTGCATCTCCAGGCTCGGCTGAAATCCTGCCCTGCCAGTAAATCCTCACCAGGCCATGAGTCCGTGCAGCCTCTTTGCTGCCCCTCCGGCTCCTCCCACCCAAAACTGCAGCCCTGGCACTGCTGTCCCCTCAAGCCTGACAGAGCAGAGCCAGAGCAAGGCCTGTCCTAAATCACTGTGAGCTTTGGGTGACCTTGGCTTGAGCTCCTGAATCAGACCTTGCGTTGCAGCCTCTGCAAATCTCTGGTGTGTAAATGTTCTGGAAGCAGTCCCTGACTTTTGTGGGGCTCTTGTGGAGTGATAAAAACTGGATTTTCCTGTGGGAACTTGAGTGGTTATCTTGGTTTGGACTGGGATTTGTTGTCCCAGGTGTCATTTGCCTCATCTACTCTCAGTTCTTATGCTGACTGACACAGGCAGCTCCTTTCTGCTGCCTAGTGCCCAAAGGGTTTTGTCTTTGGGAGGTGTTGGAACACTCCTATGGGAGATGTGATCCCAATCCTTGCTGTGTCCATAAATGTGATTTTGGGGCCGTTTTCCTCTGGTTCTCTGTTCTGTCTTGAAGGCTTGCAAACACCTTGGAGCTGTGTTCACCTTGGAATACATGAATTTACTGTGGTTTAATGCTCCTCTCCCTGTACCTTAGGGACTGTCAGATATTCCAGGACCATCCTTCTCTTTCCTAGAAATTGAATAAATCGGCCCTGCTGTATTCCCAGGATTTTTAACTCTGAATTTTAGTTTTCCAGCTGGAAATCCTGTGCTCTGTCAGTGGGGGAATGCTCTGGAGCATACAGAGCTTATCAGCAATTGATGTTTTCTAATAAACCATCCTGTTCTGCAATTAATAAGGATTCAGGATTCTTTAAGGAGCTGCCTCTGGTCCAGCAGCGGCAGTACACGTAAGCACGAAGAAAACTCTGAAATTTATATCTAAAAGCCAACAGCTGAGAGAATGAGCAGTTCAGTGTCTGTGCTCTGGCCTGACAGGATCTGAGCTGGGTTTTACACGATCCCAAATTTCCCAAGGGTGGTGGAATTGCTGCTGCCTTCCTCGCTCATCCAGCGTGTCTGGGGTGCACGGATGAGCACGGAGTTTCGGGCAGCACCTCTGTGTGTGTGAAACAAGCTGAGACAGCAAAAGGATCCTTCCTCTGAGTAAAAAAGCCATAAAGAAGTGTTTTATGCTCTAAGTCAGGTGCCTGAACGCTCCGGTGCCTGCTGTAACCTGGGAGCGCTGGCGCGAGCTGGGAATTCTGGGGCGGGAAGCGTCTGCCTAACCTGGGCCAGGCTTGCTGGCACCAACCCAAAATCCGAGCTGCTCACACGAACCTGACAGGCCATTGTTTTATTCAAGCTGACGTGCTGAATGGGGCTCTTTCGGCCCCATATTCTTTACCTGTCTCGTTGTGTTAAAGTGGGGAGCGCGGGGGGCAGGTGGGCCCAGGCCTCGGCCCCGCTCGCAGGCCTCGGAGCGCCCGGCGCGGCCGACGGGGACCCCGTGGCACAAGAAAGAGTTGCTAAGAACAAATCTCTATTGTTCCCCGTCATCTTTAAATGAGTGTCAAAGTAGGCAGGGGGGCTTTGACCGTTAACCGCACAATTTAGCCGGCCCCTTGTGTCCGGCAGCCCCCTCCGCCTTGGAGCTCCTGGGATGAGAAAAGGCGGCCTCAGCCCCTTCTAAATGGGCCAACTCTTCTCCTTTGTGTGCAGACTGCCCAGTGTGAAATCCGCAGTGACGTTAAATGTTTTCTAATGAATAATTACTGAAAGGAAATGGAGGAATATATGTGTCATGGATTGTAGCGCGTTAAAATGTTTTCTTTTGGGCACAAAAATGTTGTCCTTCAGCAGCGCCGCGATTGTTTCAGGGAGCCTTTTGTGGGGGTTTGGATTCTCAATGGATTATCTGTGAGCGCTCGCTTTTCCAATAGGAATCAAAAGGGTCCTTTGGCAAACTAATGTTTTTCAAAATGGCAGCCATGAAGCCCATTTAGTATTTAAAGTTTGGGGTTTAAAGAAATGTTTGAACTCGGGAGATTTTCTCACTTTTTTTCTTTCTTTTGATTTATGAAAGTGAAGTGGTTCACCTCGACCTCTCCTCTATTGAGAAAGACAGACAGTCACCCTTTAACAAGTCTATAGCAGACCATGCCCTGGAGACAGACAAGAGGCCTTAAGAACTCTTGGCGTTTCCCTGGGCTGTTGATTAACCTTAAAACCCTCTTATTCTGTATTCTTTTGAAAGGAAATTAGGTTACAATGTGTAAATTTTTCCACAGTATAATTGTATTTATGAATTCTCCTGCCTCGAGGAGCGTGTACAGTAGTGCCAGACAGCCCAAGTGCCTCCCTGCACACACAAAATGCCCCTTTTCCATGGCTGCTGCATTCCCAAGCGTGGTCCATGTCCAGCATTCCAGTTCTGTTAGAAATCTGAAAGAGGCTTCCAAAGATCTGTGAAAAGTCTCAGTGAAAGATCTAAAAATCACCTTGTTCTGTTGGCTTTGCTGTGATGGGACGAGCGCAACTTGGTCCTGTGGTGGAATCTGCTCTGCCTTAATCCCTTTTTTGTGGGGTTCTCGTTGATCTGAAAACTAACCCGAGCAGATGAATTCTCAGGAGCCACAGCAAGGTTTCCTCAGGAGGGGAAAAGGATTCCCATTGCCCTGGGCTGGCTGCTCCTCCTGGGTGGGGATGTGTCACCCCCAAGTCCTGCTGCCAAGCTCTGACACTCTGAATTTCCTTCAGGGACAATGGGATGAGTCCTGACTGCTCCTGGAGCAGACACAGGGCATCCCTACGGAGGGCTGGAGTCCTGACCTCGAGGTCACTGCCGTAGGAAGATCCAGGATTGCCGGGACGTGTCCGTGCTCCCCCGCTGACCCTGCCAAGAGCTTCTGGCAGAACATCTTCCTTTTCCATTCTCCGTGGTCACGGCCCCTTGGGCCAATTCCCCCAGAGAGCCGAGGGTGGAGCAGAGCCCGAGGGGTTCCTTGTTGTGATCCCTGAAGTCCAGGGCTCTTAATGAGCGAATTCCTGGAGCACACGAGGGGAGCAGGATGGGTCAGGCAGCTGCTGACTCTCGCAGTAAACGAGGACTTCCAAAACAGAGCTCCCACGTTCCTGAGGGAATGTGTGTTAACAGCGCTGCTCCGAGCTCAGCTGTGCTGGGCAAGCCCGACACTATTAAATCTTGTGCCCATTTTAAATCTTGTGCCCATTTCAAATCTTGTGCCTGTTTTAAATCTCATGCCTATTTTTTATCTCATGTTTCTTTTGAACCGGGTGACTCCAGGGATGTTCACTTACTGCACCTTCCCGTGGCACCACTTTTATTCGCTTTTATCTCAGGGCTGTAACTACAGAGGACAGGCTAAAAAAAAAAGTTTTGCGTCACAGAAATTTCCAGGATGGATGAAGCTGTGTCAGGGAGGTTTAGGTTGGATCTCAGGGAAAGGTTCTCCCCCCAGAGGGTGCTGGGCACTGCCCAGGCTCCCCAGGGAATGGGCACGGCCCCGAGGCTGCCGGAGCTCCAGGAGGGTTTGGACAGCACTGCCAGGGATGCCCAGGGTGGGATTATTGGGGTGCCTGTGCAGGGCCAGGAGTTGAATGATGATCCCTGTGAGTCCCTTGAACTCAGGATATTCCATGATTTTGTGATGCCAGGCGGAGACAGAGCTGAACAAACAGGCCAAACTGGGCTTTAGGACTCCTGTGTCCAGCCTTAGGTAAGGCTCAAAGTGTTGGAGGGGGTGGGAAGGAGAAATTTTGCAGAGATCAGAGCACAAATGTGCTCTGGGTGGGAAGAATTAACACTTTCTGTTACCAAACCCTGATTCTGTTGGGAAACAGAGGGGTCTGAACAACCTGGCTGTTAAACAGGTGCTTTTCCCCCTTCTCTGTGAAAATGTGCCTTATTGAAGGTGTTTTCACTTTAAGTTTTGAAAGGTTTCGTTCATCATCAGTATTTATTAGCTGACCATAAGTCAGAAATGCCTTTGCCTGGCTCGTGCTCTGAGGCACGAGGGAAGAGATCCAGTTCCTGAATGCTGCTGGAAGGCCAAGGTATCCTGTGGCACAGGAAGGGCTCTTCCATTTCTGGAGAACCTGATCCTGCCACGAGTCCCTTTAGGAGCTCGTCACCCAGCGAGGTGGGACTTGGGTGGGAAGCTCCTTAAATACAGAGCTCTGAATTCATGGAAGCACCATCTGGAGCACGGAGAGGTCGCTCGCTGCTGCTCGTGGATCGCTGGTTTCCCAAACAGATGGGGTTTATCCTGTTGGAAATTGTTTGGGGAAATCTCTGTTGTTGTCACCTTTGGCAGCTGGGTAGAGGCAGGAAGAGCTGGCACCGAGTGGGCGTCGGCGTCCAGCAAGAAAATCATCTCTGAGGGGAGAAAAGCGCCTGTTGCATATGGAAAAAAAAAAAAAAAGAAGGAAAATCCATGGAAACTGCGACTTAAACTGGGTTTTGCAGTGACCTCTAGTGGGAGCCAAGCCGGGAGCTGTGGGAAGGGGCTGAGGAGCCTGGATGGGATCTATTTTGTGCCCGGATTTGCCCAAATTACCCATCAGGAAGGTCAAAGCCCACGGCTTCATCCCCAGAGCCAGCCGTGGGTGTTGTGGTGAGAGGCAGAACCTCCACGAGCTGCTGTCGGCAGGGCTCAGCTGCTGACAGGTCTTGGATAATTCATTAAAGAGGGAGGATGGCGCATCCCTGCCCAAGGAGGGAGCAGCAAACAGCCCGACACACGATCCAGGGTGGCCGTGAGCCTCAGCTCCAGCCCCAGGAATTCTCCGTGGAAGCAGCACGGGCTGGACAAGGAGGTGAGGGGAGGGTGCAGGTAAAGCAGGGCTCAGGTGTGACATAAAACCACTCCAGACTTCACAGGGCGAAGGGAAATCCGGCAGCTCTGGGATGGTTTGGGGGCTTGGAGGATCCTTGAGGAGATTTTCTGCTGTTGTGGGTGGAATTGGTGGCCCCCAATAAAGCCGGGTCTGCTGGGTTGGACCTTTTGGTGCAATTTCCTGTGCGGGTGGGAGCTACGAGGGTTTCAGAGGTCTGTGGGGTGAGCTCGTGCCCACCTGAGGCTCTCACCTGCATGGTTTGAGCTTTTCCAGCACTTCCAAAATAGCTGTGGCCTCATATGTGATTCTCCTCCTCCCTGTACCTTCATCTCTTCTGTTCTATGCCATTAAACCAAAGGAACATCAATGGGGCATCAACTGAAAAATGAAGTTTTGATCCTCTGGTGAAGATAAGCAATAATTTTGCAAAGTTTCTTTCTTCCTGTTTTTTTAAGGTTGTTTTCTTGCCAGATCTCACTTCAAACTGGTGCAAACTTTGTCAGAGAAATTGGCCTGTTCTGTCTGACCCTTTCTCAGGAGCTGCAGAGCTCAGGAATTTGTGCTGTGATCCCACGGAGCTCCTCGCAGTTTCCCCGTTGACGGACAAATCCCTGTGGGAAAAGCAAAACCCTTCATTGTAGTGAGGGAGAGGTTTTCTGATAGAGCTCGTGTCTTTAGGCGAGAAAGAAATCTCCTGACTCCTGAGTGATGAGGAAAGGAAAATAATCCTTTAAAAGAGCAGCTTCTTGCTGGGATCACGTGCCCTGATGAGTCCTGGGGCATCTCTTATTCGGGGAAGCACAAAACTTGCAGTGAGCTTCCAGGAATGGGTGGGGACAGGGTGCTGGGATCGTGAAATTATCAGCACCAGCAAAATACTGAGAAAATCTGGGCACGAAATAGCCCAGAAAAGAGTTCAGGAGTTTTGTCTGGTGGGGAGCAGTGTCATTTACCCATTAACAGACACGTGAGGGAAGTGGGTTAAGGAAACCTGAGCAGGTGGATGCCAAGGGCGAGTCAGGCTGATCCTTCCCTCCTTCCCAGCTGGGAGAGAAGGGAAAAGTGTCTTGTCCTGAGAGCTCTGTCAGAAGCAAAATCCGATTATAATTATCATTATTATCTTTTCTCTCTCCCCCTTCCATGTTCCTCCCTGCACTGGCAGTGGGGTCTGACCAGGTGTTGGTTTGAGAAGCAAAAAATCATCCTTTATTCTTTATTTTGTCTCCCAAACCGATGGAGCCTGAGCTAAGGACAGGCACAGAAAATGGACAGGAGTGGTCACGTGCAGAGGAGAGGGAAAAAAAGAATATTAATATTAATATTAAAAAGAAAAAGTGTAGGGAACTTTCTGACAGAAAAGAGAAGTGATCACAGTCAGGTCATCCCTGGCTAAGTAAAAATGAGGAATTCTGTGCCCTGCCAGCCCCAGGGCTGGGGACAATGAGCAAAGCAAAAACGTAATTCTTTTTGTGTGAAGTGCAGGTCTGATTTATTTCTTTTTTATTAAAATAACCTGCTTTTAGGGGATCTTTCTCTCTGGAGTGTTGTGGTCGTGCTGCTGCTGAACACAAATCTCAAAGCTCGGCTCACTCTCAAAGAGATAAATGTAAGGAACAGGCTTGACTAAAACGAGAATAGCCTTAAAATTCCTGTTTAAGAGCTGATTTTTCTGAGCTTGCCTCAGTCATAAAGGGGCTGGGTCCTTTGCTCTTCATTTTCTGCAACTCTGCTCCCAAATCCACTGAGCCCCAGTGTCCACCAGCGCCCGCAGGCTCATCCCAAAAACCTCCCTCCAGAGTCAGGCTTTGCCAGACCTCAGCAGGAAAATCCTATTTTGTGCCCATTTCCAGTTTGCGAAGCTTCTCCTTTAGAAAAATCAAAATTAAATTTAAAAAAGGGGGGCAGAACCTGACGTGGCCCTGCCCAAACAGAGCACGGGGCATCCTTTCAGCGCTTGTTGAAAATCTTACACACGACCACAAGGTCCCCTTGAGCAGTGGAGCAGCAAAATGGGACAAGCCGATGTCCCCAAGGGCAGGAGGAGGACGACAAAGGTGCTGGGCTGGTGATCACAGCCTGGAGCCTCCAGAGCTGCTCTGGCTGCTCAGCCACGTTCACTCCCCTAATTGTGCAAGCCTGGAACCCTCCAAGGGAGCCCTCTCCAAGGGAATTCACTCCAAGGTAAGCTGCTCCAGCTGTACTGAATTCATTTCTTTCATTTATGGCTTAGGGTAGGAATTTGTCTCCGGACTGGGTGATGCTGGTGTCTGTTAAAATAAACCAAAAGGAAACCCTGAAAACCCCACTTTAGCACAATAATTACCATAAAATATGTGTGATTTAGATAAATCCACCTGGAAATACGTAGGCAAAAAATGGTTTTCTATTTGCTAGCATGAAATCAGCAGCTTGGTTTAGTGAAATAAAAAGCACAGTTGATTCTTATAGCCTGAGAATTGAACTTGACCCTCAGCAGTGAGAAATTCCCAGATAAAGTCAACTTCTACCATAAAGAATCAGAAGTGGAAGGTGCAAGAGGATTCTGTTCTGTCAGGGACACCCTTCTTTGCATCTGTCAGCCTCTGGAGAAGGATGGGGGATGCTGGGCAGGGTTTAACCGTCCCCGAGTCGCTCTGTGATCAGTTTTATCAGCAGTGGCCGTGTCTCTGGCTGGCGTGTGGGGACATCTGCTGCCAGCTCTGAAAGCTGACTTGGAGCTGCTGCTGGGAAGCAGTGGGAATAACATTCTTGTGCAGGGTGGTGCTGTGGCATCAATCTTTCTTGCCTACGAGTCAAGCCCCTTGCAGCCTTTTCCAGGGATTCTCCATTTCCATGCTTTGATCTGTATAAAGGGGAAAAAAACCAAAAGATCTGTCTGGTGCCTTCCACAGTTTACTCCAAGTTTGTGCTTGCAAAAGCTCTGTCTAAACTGAGTTATTGAGTGTCCAGGTCCCAGCTTCATCTCCAAGGCCGCATTCGTCTCAGTTTTCATGGAAACCGGGATCTTCCTCCCTGCTCACAGCGACGAGACTGGGACACCGGGACTGTGAGGAGCTCGGGTGGTGTGGAATTGCCATCCTTGGACAAGCTGCAAGAACGAACTCTTGGCATTACCTGTGCAAGGCTGATGTGGCCCTGGGGAAGGGCCCTCTCTGCCCCCCCCTTCCTCACTCTGTACCCCCACGACCTTTGTGTTGTAGAAGGAAGAAGTGGACGAGAACGGCGACGCCAACATGGAAGGGGCTCTGATAGCCCGGGACAAGGTGGGAGTGCAGGATTTTGTCCTTCTGGATTCCCACACCAGCGAGGCCGCTTTCCTCAACAACCTTCGGAAGCGCTACCAGGAGAACCTCATCTACGTAAGTGCTGCTGCTTGGGGGGGGGTTTGTGGCTGCTGAAATGTCCCTGAGGTGGCTTTGCTGGGCAGGCCCAGGAGGAAGAGCTGAGTATCCTGTGTGTATCTAACAACAGGGTGTTGGTAGTACCCAGCAGAGCGATCACCCAGGAGCAATTTATCTACTTGAGCGAATTAAAATAATAATTGAATAAGTCTCAGCTCGCTCAGGGTTGCTTTGGAAAGGATTGAGAGACAATTGGAAGGAAATGGGAAAGGGAATGCTGTGATTGAATGAAGGCAGGACAGGGTTTGTCTGGGATGGGCTGAGGATTTTATTGTGTGTGGTGTTAACTTTAATAGGAAAAGGGTCCTGGAAGCACCAAGAAATCCCAAATCTTGCATTTAAATTGTCAGGCTCCAAGTTTACTCTCATGGTTTGGCTTGACTCGTAACCAGGGGGATTTTAGAAGAAGTTTGGTGTTGGTTTGGGAGGAATTTTGGCTGGTTTGGTTCTCTCGTAACAAGCTCTGTACCACCCTTGTCATTTGTTTGTGGATAATGTCCTGAAGTACCTGGCTCCTCCTTTGGGATTTTGGGGTGAAGCAGGTGTCCCTTGGCTCCTCTTTTGGGATTTTGGGGTGGAGCAGGTGTCCTTTGGCTCCTCCTTTGGGATTTTGGGGTGGAGCAGGTGTCCCTTGGCTCCTCTTTTGGGATTTTAGCATGGAGCAGGCATCCTTTGGCTCCTCCTTTGGGATTTTGGTGTGGAGCAGGCGTCCTTTGTCTCCTCCTTTGGGATTTTGGTGTGGAGCAGGCATAGTTTGGCTCCTCCTTTGGGATTTTGGGGTGGAGCAGGTGTCCCTTGGCTCCTCTTTTGGGATTTTATTATGGAGCAGGCATCCTTTGGCTCCTCCTTTGGGATTTTGGGGTGGAGCAGGCATAGTTTGGCTCCTCCTTTGGGATTTTGGTGTGGAGCAGGCGTCCTTTGGCTCCTCCTTTGGGATTTTGGGGTGGAGCAGGTGTCCCAGCAGGCTCTCTCTCCCTGCAGACCTACATTGGTTCCCTCCTCGTGTCTGTGAACCCCTACCAGGAGCTGGACATTTACACAGTGACTCAGATGCAGCTTTATCGGGGCGTGAACTTCTTCGAGCTGCCCCCACACCTGTGAGTGCTCCCATGGGATCTCCGTGGGTATTGCTGATTTGGGATTTCCCTCTAAGGCTGTGCTGGCACCACGAGGGGTGTCCACAGTCACTAGGCCTGGTTTTTACTGTCAGGCCTCGAGTCAGGCTCAAGTTTTGAGCCCAGCTTTTCCGGTGGGTGTCACTGGGGGTTGGAATGGTCTCTGAGATCCTTTCCAATCCATTTCGGGCTTCTACAACCCTGTCCAATACTTGTAACGTTAAAGCAGGAGTAAAAACTCCCAGAAACTGTCCAATTCCTCCTCCTGTGCCGTTCCTAATGGGCGCTTCCCCTCCGAATTCCTCCTGTGCCCATCCCAGCTATGCCATAGCTGACAACGCCTACAGGGTGATGTGCAATGAGTACAACAACCACTTCATCCTCATCTCTGGGGAGAGTGGGGCTGGCAAGACAGAGGCATCCAAGAAGATCCTGCAGTACTACGCCGTGACCTGTCCCACCACGGAGCAGCTGCAGACGGTCCGGGACCGGCTCCTGCTCTCCAACCCTGTCCTCGAGGTGAGAAACTAAAGGAACGCCCAAAATGCTGAAGGGTTGGAGTTGGGGTCCTCACTGCTCGAGGATTCCCTGCAGATCTGCAGCCCTGAGCAAGGATGGCCAATATTGGCACAACCTCTGAAAGAATATTTGGGATTTCGTAGCATTTAGTGGTCGAAAATTCAAATGCAGGGGTTTGATTTGAGGATGGCTGAAAGAGATACAGGAAAATACAGGAAAATACAAGAAAATACAGGAAAATACAAGAAAATACAAGAAAACTGCACTGTGCAGCAGTTCCTTGGGGCCTCAGTTGTAGGTTAGATAAGAAAAAGCAGTAATTGGTTTAGCTGAATTCCACTTTGAAGCTATGGAAATGCATTAGTTTGTATTTCTTTAAGCCCAGTAAATTCGGCGGGATTCAGCTGAAGCAGCAAACCTTGGTTACTGGAACTGGGCGTGAGGCTCTCGGTGAGAGGTGAGAAGTGATTTTCCCTCTCTGTTTATCCTCAGGCTTTCGGGAATGCGAAAACCCTGCGCAACGACAACTCCAGCAGGTTTGGGAAGTACATGGATATCCAGTTTGATTTTAAGGTGAGAACAAACCCCGTGGAGCTCTGGGAAAAGGAGCTGTGTCCGAGAAACCTCCTGGACACTGAGCAGGCAGCCCAGGATTGATGAATTCTTACCCTGCACATTTCTGGCCCTGTTTTTACAGACCTTGCATTTTGCAGGTGAGGTCACTGGTTATCCATCCTGGAAGCTTCCAGCATTGCTGGCAATCCTGGCAGTGCTCCATGGAAAGCTGATCGAGAGTTTTAAAGCCCAAGTTATTTTTACAGGACAGCAAATCCTTGTACTGTTGCTGGGCCCTCACTCTTGAACAAAAGGTGGCAGATAAATGGCAGCAGAATTGGGTTTTTTCCCGAGCCTGTTCCTCATTCCTGGGAGTAAAGAAACAGCAATCACAGGGATTGGTGGTGGTTTTGGTGCCGATCCGCCTGCTTTGCTCTGCCAGGGAGCCCCAGTGGGAGGGCACATCCTCAGCTACCTGATCGAGAAATCCCGAGTTGTCCACCAAAACCACGGAGAGAGGAATTTCCATATTTTCTACCAGCTGCTGGAGGGTGGAGACAAGGATCTGCTCTGCTGGCTCGGGCTGGAGCGCAACCCCCAGAAGTACGCGTACCTCATCCAGGTCAGTGGGAGCTGAAACTGCTCCATGGCTCCCATCAGGAATTTGGGATGGAAAATGCAGCTTGGGCAGAAGATATGCTTACCCTAAAAATAAAGGATGGCTGGGAGATCAAGCTCTGCCCAACTTCAACCAGTTTATGGTGATGCTCTCCACGCTCAGGGCTTTGATTTGTTTGAGGTTTCCGGTATAAACTGAAAGATTTGATCAAAGGAGCCACGCTCGGGATTGATAACAGTGAAAAAACTCGCTGAGGGAACTGGAAATGAAAGCAGTGTGCCCAGAAGTATCTGTGTCTGCTGATAATAAAGTTCTTAACCAATTAATTGTATTAATTCATCTTTCTTTTACTGCCTAGGGTCGATGTGCCAAAGTGTTTTCTATCAATGACAAGAACGACTGGAAAATAGTCCGGAAAGCTTTTTCCATCATTGACTTCACTGAAAAAGATACCGAGGTACTGCTTGGTAAAAGGGGCTGAACAAAGGGATTGAAGAGAAGGGGGCACTGCTCTTTTCCTGGAGGGATGGAAGCAGCCGTGCCTGGGAGAGGGGTTAAGGGTGGAATAGGACACGCTGTGGGTGGTCAGGACCTGAAAGGGCTGGCAAGAAACATGGAGAGGGACTTGGACAAGTGGCAGGACAAAGGGGAACGGCTTCCCACTGTCGGAGAGTGGGTTTGGATTGGATATTGGGAAGAAATTGGGTCCTTGGCACAGGTTGCCCAGAGAAGCTGTGGCTGCCTCATCCCTGGAAGTGCCCAAGGCCAGGTTGGACGGGGCTTGGAGCAACCTGGGCTGGTGGAAGGTGTCCCTGCCCATGGCAGGGGGTGGCACTGGATGATCTCTAAGTTCCTTTCCACCCCAAACCATTCTGGGATTCCCTGAGGCTGTGGGATTGCGGGAGCGGGTGGTGAAGAGCACGATGCCAGCGGTGGTAGCGGGTTCCCCGACCCACCTCCCTCAGCCCGGCCAAAATTCTGTTAATTAACGATAGGAAAGATCAGCAGGACCCCACGGGGCTGTGGGAACCCATGTTCTAATGGAATATCTCCCATTATCAGCATCTCTTTGGAATCGTTGCCAGTGTCCTGCACCTCGGGAACATCCAGTTTGAAGAGGACAGCAATGGCCACGCCATCATCCGCGACGGGACACAGATCAAGTGGATTTCCAAGGTGCCTCTGCCCAGACAGGCTCAGAATTCCCAGTGCTAGGAGGAAAACATTAACCTTGCTGTGATGTTCTTATAGGGACAAAACAGTTCTTCCCAAAAGCACCAGGATAACTCTAAAAAATACCCAGCTCTTGTTGCAAACCAACTTGGGTTTTCTCCCTGAAATTTCCTCATTTCCTCTGGCTCCAGGATGAGGGTGGCTGGGAAGGGGCTGGGGGTGTTGCCCCACTGATCCCACAGTGCTGCTTATTTAAACAGGGACCTGTGGCTGTGCTCTGAGTGCAGATATTTCTCTCCCTGCAGCTCCTGGGTGCTCACCTGTCCATCCTGCAGGAAGCTCTCACCCACAGGAAGATCGAAGCCAGATCCGAGGAGGTACCGGGGGGTTCCGTGTAGTCCCAGATTAATCTGGGAGAAACCCCCGGGTGGGGGGTGGATGGAGAGCCAGTTCTTAGTGTAAACCAGATCTCTCTGGCTGTCCCTCTCCTCCTCCACATCCCCTTTTCCCAGCCTGAGACATTAAACTAAAATAGATTGGAATTTTATTGCTGAACAAGGCAAGAGCGGTTAAAAAGCTGGATCAGGGACTTGTATTTGAGCCAAACAATTTCCCCTTGCCCAGTCCACGGTGCTTCTTGGGAGACTGGGCTGCACAAACAGAGAACACTGGTAAAAAACAGGTAAAAACCTGGTAAAAACCTCTACTTGAACATTTTGTATTTTTACTTTAATAATATAAAATTAAAATGAGGTCAAAATATTTCCCCACTTCATCTAAATGAATACCCACCAAAATGTAGTGCCCCGAACCTGCTGGCAGGTGGGGATACACCAGGCTGAAGGAACACTGATGGAAAATAAAGCTGTGGGGAGAATCAGGGAATCCCAGAGTGGTTTGGGTTGGAAAGGACCTTAAAGATGATCCCATTCCACCCCCCTGCAGGAATAGCTGCACTCCAGGGATGGCTGGATGGAGGACAATGTGGCCGCTTCTCCAAGCCACAGATGTGACCTGGCTGTGCAGAAGTTTGCTCTGATCCCAGCTGGTGTTTATCCTCTTTGGGATATCTTTATTTCCAGGTGCTCAGCCCGCTGAATGTGGATCTGGCATTCTACGCCCGGGACGCCGCAGCAAAGGCAATTTATGGAAGGACTTTCACTTGGCTCGTCAACAAAATCAATGGCTCTCTTGCCAACAAGGTTGGTTTCTTGTCTGGGGTCCTCTGAGACCCTGAATGCTCCTAAAATGCTGAGCAGTTTCTCCAGAGAGGTCGCACAACCCTCATCACCAAATACCTGGGATGCTGGATAATTGCTGCTGGGACATCCCCCAGCCCTGAGCTGGGAAACCCTTCAGTTACTCTCTGTTAAAGAGTTTCAGCAGTTCATTACCTGCTTTAAAGTGGCTTCTCCACTGCCATTTCTCTCCAAGAGAAAGTCTGAAATTCAGGTGGAAGCAGCCACCTGCAGGAAAGGAGCAATGGCAGAGCAGGGGTGTCTTTGACAGGATTCGACTAAGAAAACAGTTATTGGCCTGCTGGATATTTATGGCTTTGAAGTGCTGGACACAAACAGGTACAGGCTGTTCCTGGGATTTGGGGTGACCTGGGGGCACAGGAGGCCCTGCATGAATTTTTGAGGGTGCCCTCAGCCCAGCAGGGCAAGGCACAGGGGACTAAAATCTGGGTGCAGAGGTTTGCTGGACCCCAGGTAAAGCTTTACCTCGCGCTGCAGATCTGGTTTGGGCTGTGCAACAGTGTGGGAGTAAGGGGTGGATTTGGTCTGTGTGGGAATGGGGGTTTGATCCCTGTAAAAATGAGGAATTTGCTCCCTGTGGGAATGGGGTTTGGTCTCTGTGGGAATGGGTGGTTTAGTCCACGGAGGAAGAAGCAAAACTTCCCCTGGAACACATCAAACCCGGTGCTGGTTTAACCTCCCTGAAGCTTTGAGCAGTTCTGCATTAATTACTGCAACGAGAAGCTGCAGCAGCTGCTGATTGAGATGACCCTGAAAGCAGAGCAGGAGGAATATGAACTGGAAGGGATTGAGGTAAATTTTACTTCCCCCTCCCTTTTCCCTTCGAGCTGCCATTACACTGAACGCTTTTGATCATCGGTGTGAAAGTCATCCTGCTTTTCTAGTTTGTTATTGTTCCCATGGGAAGCGCAGGATTTGCCAGGGGGTCTCTTTCTGTAACCCTTTTGAAGTGCAATTTAGCCCAGACTTAATTGATATCGTTTAAGGAAGAAGTAGGGCCTTCCCCAAAACTCAGATGCTCGGCAGTGACAGTGTCCCTGGAGAGTGAGGGACTCCAGCAGTGTGAAACATGGGAAGATGGAGAGGATTAGTGCAGAGAACAAGAGGATGGGGTGGGCACCTGCAAGCAGAACTCTGGAGTGGGATCGTGGATCCCTGTGCTGTCAGCTTTTCCCTCAGCTGATCCTGATCCACAGCACTCATTTCAGTGGGATCTGAGGCTGGATCTTATTTAAGTTCCAGAGAACTTAAAAAATTGCAAAGAAAAGGTCTTCATCTAAACCTGTTCTTCCATTTTCCCTCCTCTAGTGGGAACCAATCCCATATTTTAACAACAAAATCATCTGTGACTTGGTTGAGCAGAAGCACAAAGGAATAATCTCCATCCTGGTAAGAACAGAGGTTGTGCTAAATTAAAGTGCAGGCCTGTGCCTTGCTCTAAGGGTCCTTAATCACATTTTCCCCTCTAATTATGGGATGGGTCTGTGTTATCCAGAACTTAAACACAGATTCCTGTAACAAACACCCAGAGGATGAGGCAGAGGATCTGGTTTTGGGGGGAGTTAAAGATGGGGGATGTTCTCCTTCCCCTGCAATGGGGCTTTGGGTCTGTGGGACAAAGCTGTGCTAAATGTTGTCCAGGAGGGAATATGAGCTCAGAGCAGCTCTGATCCAGTGCCTGCTGTTCCAGGATGAGGAATGTTTACGGCCTGGGGAAGCGACTGATTTGAGCTTCTTGGAAAAGCTGGAAGAGAAAGTAGGAGATCATGCCCACTTCGTGACGTATGCATTTACCCTCTGTATCCTATCCCAGACCCTTCCCACCCCGTATCCATGACAGGGCTGGGGAGGGAACAACCTCTGCCTTGTCCCAGAGGGAATCAAACAGCCCATCCAGCGTCTGATGTTGGAAACCTCTGCTGGTGGATCCGGGAGGTGTGAGCAGGGCTCTGTCTCTTCACTGGTCTGATGCTGAGCTTTGAGTCTGTCATTCCACACCAAAATTAGGGACTCCTGGGGTTTGGCCCAGGATTTTGGCCCAGGAAGGTGAGATGGCTTTGGCCATAGATGGCTTTGGGCCCCATGGACTGCAGGGAAAGCTGAAGATGTTGTGGCAAGGAGCCGAATGCCTGAGGCTGAGGGGGGATGTGTAAATATTTACACCCCGCGCGAGCTTGGAGTACAGAGAGAAAATGCTCCTCTCCCCCAGATGAGTGACATTTTGGTTCATACTCCATTTGGAGGGGGTTTGGATCCCATTTTGGTGGCAGCTGAGCGCGTTGGCGCCGGGCTGTGCTGGCACTTCCCCGCAGAAGCTGCTGAAGGGCTGTGACGAGCCATCAATTGGGAGTCACAGTGCTGAGCTGTCACTGTTCCTGCCGCTCTGAACTCCACCACAGCCAAGTGGAAAATTTGTAGCCAACTTCCTTGTCACCACAGTGTGCCTCAATGCTGTTCTGCCCGATTAAAAGCTTTAAATAGAAGTGCTGGAGCTCCTTCCACGGGATCTGCTCTTGGAAGGAGCTTTGATACACGAACGTGCTGTTGTGACACTTGGCTCTGCTGTTTGTGACTGCTTACAAAGCTGAAACTTCAACTGTGAAGTTGCTCTTTTTTTCTTGCTCAGGGTTTTTTTTTCCCCCCCAGGAATCCTTGCTTTCTAAAATATCCCTGCTGTTCTCGAACATTTGGATTCCTCCTTTGTATTTGGGTTCTTGCTCCAGGGCAAAATATCTGAAATCCTTTCCCCCCTGGGTTTGCTTTGGGGTCGAGGGAGCTGGTGATTTTTTTTTCCCACATAAGCAGTAAAAATGTATTTAAAGGGATGTTGTGGGAAGAAATCTTAATGTTTCTGGAACGGGTGATCACTGCCAAATGGCAGTGAGTGGGTCCCAGGTATCCTGAGGAGTCCGTGGGAGCTGCCTCCCATTCTCTGCTGCCAGCAGGGACAGAGGATGGTTTGATCATGGGCCATAACTCTGCAGCCAGAGCCACCACACCAATAGCATCAAACCCCACATTTCCAGCTGTCCCCCCAGCTGTGGCTCTCCCCAAGCTGAGGGAATCTCTTTGCTGCTCTTTCTCCTGGTGTTCTGTTGGGTTTTCCCCCCGGGCAGGCGCAAGCTGGCGGATCAGAAGACGCGGAAATCCATCGACTGGGTGGATTTCCGCCTCCTCCACTACGCGGGAGAGGTCACCTACTGTGCTATGGGTGAGTGAGGAACGGCCAGGCTGGAGCTCCTGAGCCTCCTAAACTGCTGTGGGTGATGATGACTTGATGGGAGGAGGAATTACAAAACACCTGCCCTCTGCAGGCACTGACCTTGAAGTCTTAAATGTGGCTGCAGCGAGAATTTTGAGGATGTGAATGCCTCAATTTTCTTCCTTATTTTCTTTTAATTTAATGGGGTTTTTTTTCAGGATTTCTGGAGAAGAATAACGATTTGCTGTACAGAAACCTGAAGGAGGTAAGCACAAAAAATGGGATCTCAGAGTGGAAGATTTATTTACTCTCTGTAGCAAACAAAAATGTCCTTTTTTTCTTAGCATTGATCTTTAGGCACCTCTGTGTGTGTTCTCAGGGCTGTGCTGCTCCCAGGAGGAGCTCCTCAATAGGGTAACTTTTATCTCCTCTTGTTTCAGGTGCTGTGCAACTCCAAGAACAGCATCATGAGGGATTGTTTCCTCCTGTCAGAGCTGGACAACAGGAGGAGACCAGAGACTGTGAGTTCTGTCTTTAGTCTTAACTCTGAATATCAGCTCAGCGCCCCAGGTTTTGGTTTAACCACTGATCCTTTCCTCAGTCCTGATGGCCATAAACTGAAACACAAGTTCCACCTCAACCTGAGGAAGAGCTTCCCGTGGAGGGTGGCAGAGCCCTGGGACAGCTGCCCAGGGAGGGCATGGAGTCATTCCAAACCCATGTGGACATGCTCCTGTGTCACCTGCCTTGGTGGGGGGTTGGACTGGGTGATCTCCAGAGGGCCCTTCCCACCCCATATATTGTGGGATTCAGGGATTCCTGCACTTTTTGCTGCCATCCACCCCTGAGAGCTCCCTGGCAGCAGAACGCTGGTGCTGCTGAGACAGCAGCCAGCAAAGTGACATCCCATAACACATCCCCCAAGGAGCAGGGAGCGCTGAGGGGCTGCCTGGTGTGTCCAGCTGCGTGGCCAGGGCTCAAATGCTCCAGCTCAATGCCGACACAACCAATCACGCTCCAAAATCTCCAGGCTACCAGTGCACCACCAGCTTTTGCTTCCAGGTTTAACCTGGGTGCAGGGAGTGGATTTCAGTTCCTGCAGGGAAGAGTTCCGAAGCTCAGGAAGTTTTTTTTTGACGCTGTCTTAGGTTGCAACCCAGTTCAAGAACAGTCTGACGAGTCTGATCGAAATCCTGGTGTCCAAGGAGCCCTCGTACATCCGCTGCATCAAACCCAACGAGAACAAGGAGCCTGGTAAGGCTGGGGCTGGAGACTCTGCTGAGTCCAAGGAATGGGCAGAGGGGTTTGTTTGGAGCAGGGTGCAGCGTGCATAGGTTGTGTGTTTGTGTTTATATTTATGTATAAATAGCTTGGTTAAGCTGGCAGCAAATTCATCCCCGTGGGGGCAATCGGGGGTTTGGTTCCTTCCCGATTTCCCCCAAAACATGGGCACGTGGGCGAGCCTCCCCAGGCAGAACTGACCAGTGAAGGTGTGCTCTTGCTCCAGGGAAGTTTGATGATTTCCTGATCCGACACCAGGTGAAGTACCTGGGGCTGATGGAGCACCTGAGGGTGAGACGGGCCGGCTTCGCGTACCGGCGCAAGTACGAGCTCTTCCTGCAAAGGTGAGGGAGCTGCTTCCCCTCTGCCCAGCAAACCCTGCCCTCCTGAGGGCTCCAGAGCAAGCAAAACTCGAGTCCCAGCGGTGGGAGTTGTCAGCAGACTCTCTTCTGCTTCAAAAATCCCCTTTGCACGTTGTGTTTTCTCTGCATCGTTTTGATCGGCGTTGGCGTCTTCTGCCTTGAGTAAAGCAGAAGGAATTCGAGGGGGTTCCTCCAACTTCAGGTCTTTTGTGTTGATGTCCCGCTGATCTTTCAGGTACAAAAGTCTCTGTCCAGCTACCTGGCCACACTGGCATGGGCCAGCAGCAGAGGGTGTGGAGAGGCTCATCAAACACATCGGTTACAAGCCTGAGGAATACAAATTAGGAAGGTAAACTCCTTGCTCTGGCTGCTCTGCTGCTCAGTGTTTGCCATCATGGATCTTCTGTCCTGTCTGTGGCAGGAGAGAGAGAAAGGAGAGAAAGGAGAGAAAGGAGAGAAAGGAGAGAGATAAAACCCCAAATACACAAATTTCCCCATTATTTTTACCTGTTTCCATGGGAGCTCGAATCCAGCCTCGTTTCTTCCATCTCTGGCTTGGGGCTCCAGCTTCTCCTGCTTCCCTGGGCAGCCTGAGGCAGCTGAGGCTCGGGTGGCATTACAGCTGTTTGGGGAGCTCTGAGCCTGCTCAGGGCAGCTGGAAGGATGGCTCACCATGGATAACCTGCTCCTGGTCTCTTTTTCAGAACCAAAATATTCATCCGTTTCCCAAAGACCCTGTTTGCCACGGAAGATGCCTTTGAGTACAGGAAGCACCTGCTGAGTAAGGTTCCAGTTCCTTTGGTCTGGGACAGAGGAGCCTGGGGATCCTTGTTCCTGGCTCTGGGTTGGATGGGGCTTGGAGAAACCTGGGATGCTGGAAGGTGTCCCAGCCCATGGCAGGGGGTGGAATGGGATGGGCTTTAAGGTCTCTCCCAACCCTGGTCTGCACAGTGCTGCAGAATCCATGGAAAACTCAGTAAAGTTGCTTCAGGCTGGGGAGAAATCCCTGCTTGAGTCCTGGATTTGTGACTCCTTTAGAGCTCCTCGGTCCCGTAGCTGGGATGCCATGCCCACACGCACCAAGTGCCTTTCCCTTGGGATTGGGATCTCTCCTGGCTCATCCTAGGGGGATACCTGTCTGTACCTGCTTGAAAAGCATCACTGACGGGCATGGTACCTACAGGGGCCACTTCTGGTCCCCTTGGTGTTGTGGCCCCTCTGTTCCCTGTGCCGTGGAGGGCAGGAACTGGGCCCCCCCATGCCCTGACCCTGCAGGTACCAGTGATGTCTCTGCCTTCTTTCCAGTTTCAAGACTCCAGGCCAAATACAAAGGATTCCTGGGGAAAAGGGCGTACCAGAAGAAGAGGAAAGCAGGTACGGGCTCTGGAATGGGGGATTCTCTTAGGGCTGGGCTTTCCACAGGAGCTGTCGCCTTGGGAGGTCCCGAATCCGTGGTGCTGTGGGCAGCTCTTGGGGCTCTCGGGGTCAGAGGAGGTGGCAGCTGCACCCCAGAGCATTCCCAGAGCATTCCCAGAGGTTCCTTTAGTTCTGTTTGGATCCTCACACCACGAGCTTCTCTTGGCCTCAGCTGTGGGAGCAGCAGCGCCTTCTGTCACACACAAGGGGACATTCCGGGGGACCTGGGGGTTGAGGGGACATTCTGGAGTACCTGGGGGTTGAGGGGACATTCTGGGGTACCTGGGGGGTCGATCATCAGCTGCTGGGGGGAGAAACACCTCTTATCACAGCAGGCTGATAGGAAGTTGCACCATGGAGCATAAGCAGCTCCACCATGGAGAAGGGAATGTTCCAAACGTGCTGTTCCCACCAGCTGAACTTTAGGGCTGCAAAATAACCAGTTCTAACTTCTGCTGGGTGAATGAGAAGGCCAAAGGCCCAGGACTGATTCCCTCTTGCAGCAATCAAGCTGGAGGCCTTTTGGAGAGGAGCCCTGGCACGGAGGGCTGCCAAGAAGAGGACGTGGGCAGTGCAGACCATCAGGAAGTAACTGTCCCAACCATATTTCCCAGCCAGAAATCCTGGAATGGTTTGGATTGGAAGGGATCTTAAAGCCCATCCAGTCCCACCCCCTGCCATGGGCAGGGACACCTTCCACTGTCCCAGGTTGCTCCAAGCCCTGTCCAGCCTGGCCTTGGGCACTTCCAGGGATGGGGCAGCCACAGCTTTTTCTGTGCCAGGGCCTCGCCACCCTCACAGGGAAGAATTTCCTCCCAATTTTTCCTCATACCCCTCTATTCCCTTCATCTTCCCTCTCCACTCCCCTAAACCCAGCTCCTGAAGTAGAGCAGATTCCTTCCGAATTCCAAAGCACCGTGATTTGGCCAACAGAACTTGGCAAAGGCTGTTAATATTTAGAATATCCTAAAGCTTGAGATTTGCGTGGCTGACCCTCAGTGCACCTGAGCTCACACCAGTGATCCTTAGCCTGTTGTGTGTCATCCCTCCCTCCGCTCAATTCCGTGGATTTCTGGAGGTCACGGGATGTTTTCTGCAGGTTCATAAACGGCTTCATCAATCGGAAGAAACCCCTTTGCCCCGAGAACAGGGACTTTGTGAGGCTCTCACAGTACTACTACCTGATGAAGCTCCGAGACCACCTCCCAAAAAACGTCTTGGATGAGAGCTGGCTCCAGCCTCCCTCCATCCTGGAAGAGGTGAGGGTTTCTGGAGGCTTGGGGAGAGGTGGAGGCGGCTCCTGTTTGGTGGCCGTGTGTGTGCACATTCCAGCTGGGAGAAAAGGATCTGCTGCTGGCTCACCCTCTGTTCAGAGCCTTTGGGAAAGCCCCAGATCTGCTGTGTTTGGGTGGGAATGGGAGGAATGGCGCAGTGGTTGGTGCTTCCAGGAGAAATGAGGAAGCTCCGTGTCGGTTTAAGCAATAAAAAGGGAAAATGCACTGAGAGAAAAGTGAGCTCACGAGCCCTAATAAAGACAAAATTCATCCCACAGTGTTTCAGGCTCATGGCACAGACAGAGCTGTTTGCACAACTTCCCTACTTTGTTTTTTTCCTGGGTTTTTTAATGCAGACATCGGAGATGCTCCGGAAAATCTGCGTGAGGAACCTGGTGAGGAAATACTGCCGAGGGCTCACTGCTGAGAGGAAGGTGCAGGTAACCAACCCCTGGGATGTAAATGGGGGAGTTCCAGCAGTGATCTCTGCTCCCTGAGCATCCTCGGGGGCACAGGCAGCACCTTCTGATCCTGCTGCTCCAATCAGGCCCTCAGGGATGAGAGCAAACTTCCCATCACAGGAGAGCAAAATCCTGGAGCCAGGGATTTCCTCCAGTGTCCCTCATAGTGCACAGAGCAGACACATGGGGCTTAATTTATGGCCTGAAAACTGCTCTCCATAGAATTGGAAAAGACCCACAAATAACAAAAACCTGCAGGATTTTCCCTGCTTGCCCCTTCATTTGGTGCAACACAAGAATAACCCCAAGCTGCCGGAAGAAGCGCAGCACAATTCCAAGATTCCGTGAGCCAGGTGGGCAGTGCGTGGGTGGAAGGATGCTGTGGAGCAGCAGCGTTTGCACTGTCCCTGCTGGTGTTCCCAGAGGAGGAATTCCGAGGGTAAAGGCCGCTCCTTCTCCCATCAGCTGCAGCAGAAGGTGGTGACCAGCGCTGTTTTCAGCGGGAAGAAGGAGGGATACCTGGAGAGCCTCAGCCAGCCCTTCCTGGAGACCCGCCTGAGTGAGTTCAGCAAACCCCTGGAGGCCTCAGCCACGTGCTGCTGGCTCAGGAAAGTCCTGCTTGACCAAACAGACTCTTGCCCAAGAGAATTTCCCTCCTGGCAGAGGCAGCATCGCCTGCCATTGGAGTTCCTCCCTCTGTCACATCGAGTGACGTGATGGATCTGCCAGATTGTTCTCAAGCTGGGGGGACTGGGATCCCTCTGGGACAGAGAGTCATAATCCTGAGCAGAATTCCCTGGAGGCTGGGATGGATCAGGGTCTGAACCCACAGCAGAACAGGCAGAAACTCCCGGTGTGAATTTACTTGTCAGGCAGGAAAAGGCACCAAAATGGGTTTGGGAGCAGCTGGAGGTGACCACCCTCAGTTTGGAAGGGAGCATTCCAAGGGGAAAAGGCCAGCTGGGATGGAGACAGCTAAAGCAGCTCTCTGGTGTCTGCTGGGGGTTGGGGAGTGTCTGTCTGGGGCTGTGGCTCTGTCACCCACACCCAGTTTCTCTTTCTGGTTTGCTCCTCAGGAGAGAACGACCTCAACCCCAAAGTGCTGCAGCTCATCCGTGGGGAGATCATCAAGGTAAAGGAAGGGACAGAACTCTTGGAATTACCTTCACAGAGTCTTGGAGCTGGTTGCTCCCACAGGAACTGATGAAGAGCAGTGGAGCCACCATTTCCTTGCTTTTAAGTTGGAGACAGGTCTCAAAACACACCTAATGAAAAGTTATTTAAGATTCCTTTTAATGAAAGCTTAAAGAACATTCCTAGCCCTGTCCAGGGCAGGAGCAGAGCTGGAGTGTCCATGCACTTCCCATGGTCATGGCATAGAGGGCACAGGAGCCCCATCATTCCCAGAATGGGATTCTGCCTCCTGAATTTCCCAGTGTAAGGAATCCAGACCCCCTGTGAGCTCACAGCTGCTGTGAGCTGGGACCTGCAGCTCCACGGGCAGAGCTGCTCCTCGCTGAGCTGCTCCCAGGCAGGAAAATCCAACCCCCTGGAGCAGGAGCTTGCAGTAGTGGAAATGCTGATTCCAACTCGTTGTTTTCAGTATGTGACCCCCGTGATAAAATATGACAGGAACGGCTTCAAGGCGCGGGAGCGGCTCCTGGTGCTGACCCAGAGCTCGGCCTACGTGGTGGAGATGGCCAAGATCAAGCAGAAAATCGAGTATTCCACACTGAAAGGTACCAGTGGGAGTCATTGTCCAAGGCTGGATGGGGCTTGGAGCAACCTGAGCTGGTGGAAGGTGTCCCTGCCCATGGCAGGGGGTGGAATGGGATGGTCCTTAACGTTCCTTCCAACCCAAACCATTCCACGATGGTTCTGTGAGTTGTTGTGGGGCTTCCTGTCCTGCCAGGAATCCTTGAGGAAGGATGAAATTCTGCAGCCTTGTCTTGCAAAGATATTTGAACGATCTGTCTCCATTTTCCTGGGGGCTGGACAAAGCCTCAAAGGATGATTTTATGAGTAGAAGTTCCTTGAAATGTTTAAATGCAAGAGGACATCACTTTCTACTGGTGTAGAGGGGAGGAAAAATAACCCAAAACCTTCCTACCCTGGTTTGTGGGTATTTTTTAATCCTGGCACTGCTGGAACTACAGTTCAGGAGTAGAATAGATCCTTCTCCCCCTTCTGGAAAGGTTTGGGGCAAACAGCTCGTGCAGGGGTTTAAATCACCACTGTTGGAATTGTGCTGTGGACAGTGGGTGACATAAAGGGACCTTCAGGAGGTCTGAATTTTGAAAATTCAGATTAATTAATCAAAGTGGGAGCTTTGTGTGTTTTGCTCTAAGAATGGGAATATTCTTCACTCTCGGGAAGGACAGAGCCCTCCTCCAGGAATGTGACTTCCCCTGTAACCACGTGGGGCTGGAGTCACAGCTCCTGGGGGAAGGGGCTGAGGGTGGTGTGGGTTTGGGAGGTTTTCCTCTAATTTTGGGGTTCTTTTGAAGGGATCTCCACCAGTAACCTGAGCGATGGCATCGTGGTCATTCATGTTCCCGAGGACAACAAGCAGAAGGTAGGAAATGGGGACGTAGCTCCTGTGTGCTGGTGGTTAAAGTGAGGTCACGGGGCTGATGCTCCTGATCTCATCCTATAAACTCCTGGAATGACACAATTCCTGATGTTTATTATACTCAGCCTGGCTTTTACCTTCTCGCTGTCTCAACATGAAAACTTCCACTTGGAATCCCAACCGCTCAGGGAGTTGTGGAGGGTGAGAAGGTTCCCTCTGAGCCTCCTTTTCTCCAGGCTGAGCCCCTTTCCCAGCTCCCTCAGCCCTTCCAGGTGCGATTGATTCTCCACACTCTTCCCAGCTCCATCCCCTTCTCTGGACACGCTCCTGCTTTTTTATTTTAGAACCAATAAATCCTAAATAATCCCTGGAAAAGGTGTTAAAATCACCTGAGCTCTGCCCAGAACTCACTGCTCTGGCATTCCAAAGGACTTTCTGTGCACCATCACATGCTGGGGTGATGCCAGGTGACTTTATCCCTCTTTTTTTTGTTTGTTTCCAGGGAGATGTGATACTGCAGTGTGAGCACGTCTTTGAGACAGTGACCAAGCTCTGCATATTGGCCAACAAGCAAAGCGTCGTGAAAGTGGTGAAGGGAAGGTGAGGAAGGCAGGGGGGTGCATGGGGAGCACTGGGCAGGCTCTGTTCTGTGGAAGAAACCTTTTAGGCCTGGACTAGGTCAAGCCTATTGACATCACCCAAAGCTGGACAGGTCTGGTGCAGCAGCATCTCTGTTTTTGTGACTTCCAAAAGCACAGGGGACAAGAGATGGGATGCACTGAGAGAAAATGTATTAAAAATCATTCCAACCTTTTCCCAGGCTTTTCCCAGGCTAATGAGTCCTGCTTCCAATGGTGGTTGCACCTTGCTAGGGGTGCTGCTCTGCTCTGAGAGCTGCCCATGCCCCACCTGCCTAAACCCAACTTATTTCTAGGTGATTGTACTTCAAACCCACTTTTTTTCCCCCAGTTTTCTGATGTGACCTGGGCGTGAGGTCATGGCTCCACAGGGGATCCCATCAGCCCCAGGAAAGCCAGCTGAGAGCCTGTGGGTCACCTCAGGACAAATATTCCTCTCCTAGAAGGATTGAGGAGGCCCAAAACGTGATTGCAGGATCCTCCCAGTCCCAGCCCCGGGCTCCTGGCAGGTGGATGCCGTCCGTGTCTCCGACCTCTCTGGGAATTGGAGCTGGCAGGTGAAACCTGCACTTCTGCTCCAGCTTTTCTGCCTGGCCTTTGCGTTTCAGCTCTAATTAGATTTGGTGTGCTCAGTGCTTTCCTCCAGGTCAGATCTGCTTAGCTTCCAGTGCTTAATTGCACCAGGAACACTCAAAATCCCGGGCTGGGCAGGCTTGTTCCATTCATCAACCCCTTCGGCTCGCTGGGATAATGCAATTGTTTAGGAAATTCACCTAAGCTGGAGGCTCTGATCTGCTCCTCTAACGAGATTTGCCCAGGGAACAGAAATAAAGGGGGTTTAGAGCAAAGCCTCTTGTGGGGAGAGCTCTCCAGGGGCATTCTGTGCTTCCAGCCTCCGGTTCCGCGTCGGCTCCGGCAAGGAGGGGACCATGGTGTTCACCGTGGGGCCAGAGCCTCAGGTCTTCAAGGACAAAACTGGACAGCTCACAGTGGTAAGGCCTCACCTGAGCTCAGGGAGGCACCTGGTGCTTCCTCCTTTGGATCTCCACCTGCAGAGAGCACAACCCCCCCCCCTTCCTGGGAGTCCAGGAGGGGCTGAGTCCCCTCCCAAAGCAGGAAGTGACCACGCTGTCAGTGTCACCTGCATGAGGGATGGGTGTCCCCAGCTCAGGGCTGCAGCTCCAAGGATGGTGCAGGGATTGCCCCAGGGATGGGGGAAATCAAGGCTGGCTCCTGGTGTGGGTGCTTAGAGGATTTAGCCTGACCCAAACTCAACGTGTGCCTGCAAAATGAGGCCTCATTACAAGAGGTGATGTTTTCCACCTCTTGTTATGCCTTCCAACCAAGTTATGCCTGAAATGCGTTGAGGGAGGGAGGGAAGGCACTTCTTGTCACCAAAGCAGGTCCTCTGAGGAGCTGACAGCTCCAAGGAAGAATTCCAGGTGGAGTTCTCCATCCTGCAGCCCAGAGATGGAGGGAATTGTCTCTATGTACCCATGGGCAAATAAAAACTCCACCACCACCACCTCTTTTCCCAAGCACCCTGAGGATTCCTGATTTAATGGCTCCTCCTTCCTCTTCCCCTCACAGGTGTCAACCCCGAGAAAGTCTTGATGAGAACCAGTTCCTGTTCCCAGCTGGGAACAGAAAGGAGCCTGCAGGATGAGACCAGCCCTCACATCCCCCCTGAAATCTTTGATGCCACGGGGCTGCTGTGATTTGAGAGTTTGTTTGCATCTTTTAGGCTCTTTTTTTTTATAGCTTAAAACTATTCAGCTCTAGATAAATAAAATCCCTGATGTTGCTGTAACATTCCTGGAAGGAGATGCTCGTTACAAGGTCACAGGGACATTTATCCCCCAAGTTCCGAGGTAAAATCTCCATCTCTGACATGTCAGGAAGGATTAGAACAGAAGCCAAAAGGCTTCTCCAGCTGTACTTTGAGTCACTACTCAGGAGCACTGCAAAAAGTGCAGATCAGTGTTAGCCCTGGTCTAAAAACACCTTTTCTCAGGGCAGACTGACTAGAGAGAATCCCAAAAGCTGGGGCCTCTCTCAGAGGGAGAGCTGGGAGGTCAAACTGACATTGATTAGGATGGAGATCTGATTATTTCATCCCAAAAGTTCCTCCAGCCCCACAGCCCACGGAGCTTCGAGCAAGTAATAAAGTGACTCGCATGTAAATATGAAATATCTTCTAATTTATTGTGTTATATTAAAAAAAACAAAACAAAACAAAAGTACATATTGCAAACATCAACCATACACTGAAATCCAGCTGAAGCTTGTTCTGTGCAGAAGTCTGGACAGGTGGGAATGATTGTACAGGACAGGAATTTGCTGTTGTCCATGAAACAATTCCGTTAAGACTGAAAGGTTCCACCCACGCTGTGCTCTAAGGTAGGATGGGAGCTTGGAGCCTTCCCGGGGTGCTGGGGCTCAGGGGATCCAAACCTGCCTTGGGGAAGTGCAGGAGCAGCTGCTTTGGTGCTGCAGAACACAGAGGGGTCAGCAGGGCTGGTCCCTGTCCCCTCCTTGTGCAGCTTCACAGGGGGACCTTGCTCAGCTCCCCTGGGCTGTGCTGTCACTGCTGGTGCTGGAGAATGGAAGCAGCTGGCTCTGCTCTCCCTGGCACTGGGAGGCAGGGAAGGATAATCCTAAGAGCTGCTTGTGCCCAGGACACCTGCCCTGAGCCCCAGCTGCACCTGAGAGCTCAGAGCAAAACCACTTAGGAGTAAGGAGGCTCAGGACTGAGAGCATTTGTGCAAGGGCAGGGCCAGGGTGTGCCCAGAGCAAGGACAGGGGCAGCAGCTAAAGGACAGTCCCCAGGACAGCACAGTGGCTGCTGTGTTGCACCACTCCAGCACCCAGAGGGTGAGCTCAGGAGTGAGTTAAGGCAGAGTCTGCCCACAAATGCATTAACAAAACTGAAATTGAAACT
The DNA here is from genome assembly GCA_013398015.1 of Oreocharis arfaki. Classification (NCBI taxonomy): domain Eukaryota; kingdom Metazoa; phylum Chordata; class Aves; order Passeriformes; family Paramythiidae; genus Oreocharis; species Oreocharis arfaki. Next base: position 10,594 of record VZRR01006273.1, on the reverse strand, counting down.
CTCCTGGAGTGACTTTGCTAAACCAACAGCTCTACAAAGTGCCGTACAAAGATTAAAAACAGCCCTCCCCTGGTTTGTAAGAACTTGAGTTTGCATAACCTGAAAGGGAAAAGCCTGAAGCCAGTTAAGGATCTATTTACAGAGAAGTTAATCACGTAGCTGTGACCTGTCAGGTGCTTAGCACTGCTGTCACCTCCCGGGGCTGAAGCTGCTCTGCCCCCCTGGCCTGGGGCTGCCGGGCAGGTCAGGGATGAGCTGCCCTGAGCCAAACCCTCCCAGCTGGAGTGAGCAGGGTTTGCTGCAGGGCTGGTGCTGGTCCTTGTTCACCCTCTGCTGAGACACAGCCTCCACCCCCAGCAGGGCTGTTCCAGATGCTGAGATGCCCAGGAACAGCCCAGTAATCACCAGTCAGTGTCAAAGTACACGGTGCTGGAGAAACAGCAATCCAGGACTTCCCTGCCTCGCCCCCAGCTTATCCCAGCCCTGAGGGGAGAGGCTCCTTCCCCCTCTGCACTGCTCCAGCCCCAGAGGGTGCTGCAAACAGGTGTTGTACAACCCAAACTGGAAGCCCTGAGGTGTCAGGACAGAGCTGGAGCTGCTGAACCTCCAGGGGGACTGTGGAGCTCTCAGTGAACAATCAGCAGCTGCAGGAGAAAGAGGAGAGGGGACAGGTACAGCACCCCCACCTGCCACAGCCACCAGCTGCCTTCAACGTGGAGAAGTCTTTGGTTACTAGAAAGATGGCCTCAGACTAACTTTGAAATCTTTTGAGCTTTACTTGATGATCCAAAACTGTACAGCCACTTCATGATGTGTTTCAGCCTCTACCACTGGAACTGGGCTGTAAATGCTCTGTGGGGGCAGAAGAACATGGCTGGTGCTGCTGCAGCACCTTTGGTTTTTGCACTGTTCCCATGTCCTTAGCAGCCCTGAGGCAGGAGCAGGGATCCTCAGAACACAGAGCTGCTGCTCCAGAGGAGTCTGGCTGTTAAAGCCGGGGTGAAATATTCCAGAGGAAGGGTCAAAAGAAACTCTAGCCCAGGGCAGAGTGCTCCGGTGTCACCCACGGTGCTGCTGCGGTGCGAGTTTAACACTTCCTACCTCGGCTTTCTGTCCCTCCCAGGACTGCTGAGCTGAACTGGCACAGCTGTGGCTCTGCTCCCAGCCCTGTGGAGTGACACCCCACCTCCCACCAGCGCTGTCACTTGACTCCAGACAGGCAACAGGAGACGAGGAGGTAGATAAAATATTCATGGACAAGAGAAAAGCACTCGTAGAAAACCACGGTGCAGTGGCCTTCTCCATGCTCTGCCCTTCCACACGCAGCTGCCATGGCTGGGAAGACTTGGAATACCCTCAGGATAAAGTCAAACAGGGAATATCTGCCTCTGGGTCACTGCCTGCTTCTCCTTCTCCACATTCAGAGCAAGGGAATGCTCCTGGATCAGCTCCAGAACGGAACCAGGGCTGCTGCCCCCCACCAAGAACCCCCAGCATGGGGGGATTGAACCTGCTGTGACTCCTGCTGCCGGGGAAACCAACCCCCAGCTGAGATCCAGCCTCAGGCAGAAGCTCTAAGCCCTGACGAGTACCAACACCACTCCCAGGGAAAGCAACTGTGGACAATTTGCTCCTGATCCTCCTCCTTTGGGAGGAATTTTAACCTTGAACCGTAGGGATAAAGCAGGGATGGGTGTCCCCAGCTCAGTGCTGCAGAAGCTCCACTGAACCCTTGGAGGAGCAGATCCTGAGAGCTGTGGGGAGCCCAAGGGAGCAAACTTTGCTCCCTCCCACTGCTCCAAGGGGTCCCTCTGCTCCCAGCACTGCAGGAATCTCATCAGCCTGTGCCATTTGTCCTTTGGGGAGTCACCCAAGGCACTCCCAAGCTCTCTCCCAGGAGCCAGGGAGCTGTGCAGCAGCTCTGGGTCCAGATCCCTGCCTTTCCCCCCCCAGCCCAGGAGGGTCAGGGAGCGCCTGGAGGGAAGGAGGGTGGCTGGCTGAGCTTTCGTTTGTTGTTTTGGTTTTAAAGTGCAGGATCATTACCAAACCCTCAGGAAGCCAATCCTCCTCCCCTCCAGCACAAAACAGCAACGACAAGAGTGCTAAAAATTCCGGGCATTTCTCCAGCTGCTCAACAGGCCCTTCCAGGCTGCCCAGTAACCTCATTGATCCTCGCCCTACAACTACGGCATTTAAATACCCCAAATAACCTAGAGCTTGTTACAAATCACAATTTACAGACTGTGCTGGACAGGAGTTGCACTGCCTGGTCCTGCTGCAGGGGCAGCCCCTTTCCCCAGAGCTGCAAAGGGGTCCCCCAGGCTCACTGGTGCAGGTGGGCCCTGTCGTCGGGGCGCTTGATGTGGATTCTCCGCACGCGCTCGATGCGCTCCCGCTCCTCGTCCTCCTCCAGGTGGTGGGAGCGCCCTGCAGCCCCTCCCGTGGCTTCCAGGAGGGCATTGTCCGGCCCCCTCCCATCCTGGGATTCGTACAGCAGAATGTTCAGGGTCTCCTCGTAAATTCGGGCTTCTGGGAACTCCACCTGGCAGGCAGGGAAGAGAAGGTCACTCGCTGCAGGCACCAGGTTACCTCGGTCTGGATTCCTGGTACCTGCTGTTACTGTTCCTTAACTGCACCCCAGCCACAGAAATCCTTTCAGGCTCAATCTTTTCTATTTTATTATTTGCTTCCAGCTTTTGAGCCCGACAAGCAGTTGGGTTTTTACCAGAACCAGGCAGAGCTCTCCTGGGAAAGGGAAGGATACAGGGAAGATGTGGCATTGCTGGACCCCTCCTTACACAGGAGTGGTTTGGGTTAGGAGGGATCTTAAAGATCACTTAGCTCCAACCCTCAATCATCTACTTGCAACCCCCAAACCCAAACGTGGTTAAATGCACAAGTTTGTCTAAAGATAGAGCTGGGCTGAACATTATAGAATATCACAGAGCTTTATGGAATGCCACAGGGCTTTATGGAATATCCCAACTGCCCTGAGCAGGCAGCTCCTGCTCTATCCCCAGGCTGACCTCCAGGTGCTGCCCCACTCTCAATGCATTGATTAACCTCCAGAGGTGCTGAAGGATGACAAAGTGCCAGCCTGTTCAGCTGTCAGGGTGCCAGGCTGGAGCATTCCCAGTTTTCCTGTACCTTGGTCTGCTTCTTCTCCGTGGCATAAACGATGGAGGTGCAGCAGACCTCGGCCAGCTTGCGGCCCTGCCCGTAGAAGGACCAGCAGCAGATCTCATCCCCAATGACATCCTTGATGAAGAGCACCCTCCCGTTGAACCTCAGGGACAGCTTGTCAAAGAGCTCGATGTTCTTCAGCATGTTGTCATCCGAGTTGCTGTGGGATGGAGGCAGCAGCAGGAATTTACAGAGCACGTGGAAGGAGTGGGAGTGCTGAACACTGAGAGCCCTGAGCACCCAGATTGCTGGGTCACAGAATCCCAGGATGGTTTGGGGTGGAGGGAGCTTAAAGTCCATCCAGTGCCACCCCCTGCCAAGGGCTGGGGCACCTTCCACTAGCCCAGGTTGCTCCAAGCCCCACCCAACCTTGGACACTTCCAGGGATGGGGCAAAGCCAAGAAATTAATTCTTATTATTTCAGTACTACAGGCAGGAAAACCTGAAGCAGCAGCAATACAACAGCACCAGCCCCGTGAACAACTGCCCAAGGCCCTTTCACCCAGGTGCAAAATCCTGTCAGCCAAATCAAACCACTCCTGAGCTCAGCACCAGCTGGATGGGCACTGTTATGGCATGAAACTTAGAAGGGAATAAGGGAAAGGGGACAAGGCTCCCAACTTGATGATTTCAGCACTCACTGAGCTGCCTGTGTTCAAATGCCACATTGCAATCCATGGGAATGCAGGCAGCACTTGGCCAGGAGGCTCTGCCAGCTGCACCTAAGGATTAGAGGAACTCCTCTGGCACAGAAATAGCACAGGCTCAGCCTTCCACTGATGGCAGCAGACTCCCTTCTGACTCCAGTTTGAAATTAATTGGGAAAAAACGGAGTGCCTGCCAACACCAATCTGTCATCAGGTCTGGGGGAAGAAAAAGGAAACCCTTATAGTGGATTTTAGTCTAGGAAAAACTTCCAAGAATTCCCAGCTGAAGTCATTTACCTGGTGTAAGAATATTTGTTGTTGCTTCTGTTATAGAGCAGCTTCACTGCTGGCTGTAAGAAACAAAGCACAGAGGAGTTTCAGGGAGCACAGCCAGAGTTGCAACCTCAGCTCACCCCAAGGCCCCCCAGAGAAGCTGCAATGACAAATTCCCTGTGGGATTTCGGTGGTGTTACTGCTGTTGTTGCATACCTGGGATGCACAGGTTGGCAATGGGGCTGCAATCCCTCCTGACCCCTTCTGGGACTGGATCCTCATCTATTTTTATCTTCCCTCTGTCTTATCAGCACCCCCTTCCCATGGACAGGGACACTTTCTACTACCCCAGCTTGCTCCAAGCCCCATCCAGCCTGGCCTTGGGCACTTCCAGGGATCCAGGGGCACCCACAGCTTCTCTGGGCATCCTGTGCCAGGGCCTCCCCACCCTCACAGGGAAGGATTTTTTCCTAATACCCATCTAACCCTGCCCTCCTTCAGCTTACAGGCATCACCCCTTATCCTGTCACTCCATCCCTTGTCCAGCTCTCGTGGAGCCCCTTTAGGCACTGGAAAGAGCTCTGAGGTCTCCCCAAAGCCTTCTCCTCTCCAGGATGGACACCCCCAGCTCCCCCACGGCACATCCCAGTGTCTCCCACCTTGTTGGAAGTTGCAATCAGCTTCTGCTCCTCCTTGGAGGAGGTGATCACCGGGACCTTGCAGAAGGGCTCGTACGCGTCCTTGTTCTGTGGGAGCAAGAACCAAACAGCAGCTGAGTGACAACAGATCCCAGGGCACACCCACATCTCCTGGGAATCATCTCTCTGAGGGGTCAGTGTCCAGGCTGTCCCAGTGGTGGTTTCTGGGCTGTGGCTGGCCAGGCACCGTTCTTCTGGGAGCACCTGAGGTGTCCGTTCCTGCTCTCCACCACTGAACGTCCTGTGCCCAGGTAAACAGCAGGATCTGGAATGGGGCTTCACTCAGACAGAACACCAGTGCCAGTGGCATCAAACCCAAGATGGGAACCTCAGAGCATAACAAAGAGCACAAGGGACTCCCAGCAGCTCTGGGAAGAAGCTGGTTTCCCTGGATGTGACCAGACTCCAGCAGATGGCAACACGAGCTATTCCAACTTCCCTCCCAGCCTCCAAAATCACCACGTGAAGACCAGGAGAAAATCCTGCTCTGCCCAGATCACCCCCAGCAACCCCTGAGCCCCGTGCCCACCTGCAGGGCTGCCTGGCACTCGTCTGCCAGCCCCTGCACCAGGTAGTACTTGGCCTCAGCCAGCAGCTCCTCGATCTCCCGGCGGCTCTCCGGGAGCGGCACGGCCCCGTCCCGCAGGTAGTTCAGGATTGTCCCAAAGTGCTTCCCACAGCGGTCGATCAGGATCCAGCCTGGGGACACAGGAAGGCCAAGGTAAGGACCACGAAAGGCCACAGCAGAGCAAACTGCTGAGGGACACGTTGGAACTGGGAGGGTGAGGGTGGAACGGGGAATGTGAGCGGAGGGTGCGGCACAGCCCCGGCCCTGGAGCTCAGGATCGTGGTGGGAAGAAAGTCATGGAATGGTTTGGGTTGGAAGGGAACTTAAAGATCATCCAGTGCCACTCCTGCCATGGGCAGGGACACCTTCCACTACTCCAGGTTGCTCCAAGCCCTGTCCAACCTGGCCTTGGACAGTTCCAGGGATGGGGCAGCCACAGCTTCTCTGGGCACCCTGTGCCAGGGCCACCCCACACTCCCAGGGAAGGATTTCTTCCCAATATCCCATCTAACCCTGTCCTCTGGCAGTGGGAAACCATTTCTCCTTGTCTTGTCCCTCCATGCCCTTGTCCAAAATCTTTCTCCAGCTCTCCTGGAGTCCCTCTAGGCACTGAATAGTGCTCCAAGGTCTCCCTGGAGCTTTCTCTTCTCCAGGGATGAAAAGAGCTACAACCAAAGCTGTGGGTGCAGGATCCACATTTCACCTCTCGCTGCTGGAATCAGGCTGGACCCTGGAAAAGCCAGGCAGTGCCGAGGCTGGAGTCTCCCTCAGTGAACAGATGGCCACTCTCACAGGCTGAGGCTCAGGAATGCAGCGAGGAAACGCTTGTGGGGAAGGAGTCATATTTTGGACAAATAAGGAAAGTAGGTTAAAGCAGCCCCTGTGTGTTCTGCATGAATGGAATTACGAGGGAAGTCTGAACATTTGGTTCAATCTGGAAAGGGAACACGGCCCTTTCTGAGGGAAAAGGAGACACTTTGGAGCAGTTCACTGCAGGCTCCCCAGCTCCCTCATTCCTGCTGTCCACAGACAGCACAATGTGTGCTCCCAGTGTGATTTTTACAGGCTGGAACAACAAACTGGAGACACAACTAGAGACAGGAATCACGGAACAAAGGACTGATCCAGGCTAATGGCTAATCCAACTAGAGCAGAAAAAAGCCCATTTGGCAGTGCAGAGTGTGGAAAGCAAGAAATCCCATTTTAGTGGCAGATTTAGTGGAAATCTGCCCGTTGCAGGGGGTGGAACAAGGTGAGCTTTAAGGTCCCTTCTGACCCAAACCATTCTGGGATTCTGTGATAAAAAGGAAGCACAAGCCATGGTCATAAACCAGGACATCCATATTCCACAAATGCAGCAGCTTCCCCAGCTCACTGGAGCACACAGAAAGGTAAAGGGCCAGCTGAGAGCACAATTGCCATCCCCAAACTCCTCTGTTCTCCTCTGTGATTCCTCAAAAATCTGCTGCAACTCCATGTTTACAGATGGTGAAACTGCAGCAGAATTGCTCATTTTCATGTGGGGATGAGAAAACACTTCCAGTAGCGTTGCAAAATCTGAGTGACCACTAAAAGAGCTTCAAAAAAACCCTTCTGCTCCCCCTAGACAGCCCAAAGGAGATGAGTCACAGGGAAGTGACCCTGCTGCCACTCGGCCACAGCAGAGCCAACAAGCGGGCTGAAGTTTTTTAGAGTTATTTTTTAATTGCAGTGTTCCAAAAACATCCTGTGATCCATTTGGGAAGGGACACAGAATCCATGAGCTGTATGGAACATAGAATCAGGGAATGGTTTGGGTTGGAAGGGAGCTTAAAGTTTATTCAGTTTCAACCCCCTGCCATGGGCAGGGACACCTTCCACTGTCCCAGCTTGCTCCAAGCCCTGTCCAACCTGGCCTTGGACACTTCCAGGGATGGGGCAGCCACAGCTTCTCTGGGAATTCCCTCACCACCCTCACAGGTTGGGATTTCTTCCCAATATCCCATCTAACCCCACCCTCTGGCAATTTGAAGCCAGCCCCACTTGTCCTGTCACTCCAGGCCCTTGCAAATAGTCCTTTCCCATCTTTCTGTCAGCTCCTTCAGGCCCTGGAAGCCACACTTAGGTCACCCCAGAGCTCTTCTCCAGCTGAACAATCCCAATTCTCCCAGCCTCATCTCCCAGCAGAGCTGCTCCATCCCTTTGACCATCCCAGTGCCTCCTCTGGACTCTCTCCAGCAGCTCCTGCACTGGGCCCCGGGGCTGGAGGCAGCTCTGCAGGTGGGGTCTCACCTGGGCAGAGGGGCAGAACCCCCCCTCCCCTCACTGCCTTTGTCCATGGACACATCAGACCTTTAGGAAATTCCTCTTTGTCTTACAGGAATTCTCAGGGACAGCATCCAAACACTCCAGGCTAAACCAGCCAACATTTTCCAACCAAGCCCTGGCAGGTGAAACAGGAGCCTGACACTGGACACTGCCTGAGGCTCCACTCTCTTATCAGCAGCTGGACAAGGAACAGCTTCCCCATCAACAGCAGCAGGGAGCAAGGGCAAAAGAGAATTGGAACCAGGTGGATGCACCTGGAGAACTCACATCCTTCTCCCTGCTCATTACCACCCAAAGGAAATGCTCCAAACATGCTGATTTGCTGCAGTTCATCAATAATTTCTAAGCTGAAAACAATCATCTGCCACCCACAGGCAGAGAAGCCCGGATTCTTCTCCTCCAGCCCGAGGAGCAGCAGGTTGGGATTGTTCAGATGGGGGGAGGAAGAGCTGGGATGTGAATCCCAGACCCAGAGCAGGACCCCGTGTGCCACATTCCAGACTGGTTAAACCCGACTCCTTCCAGTTGCTCCCCAAGCCTGGCTTCTTTTCCTAAGAAACATTTCGTTTGGTTGCCAGGTTTTGGGTGTGACCAATTCAGTGGATTTTGAAGAATTCCAGATAAAAAGTGTTTCCTTTAGCAGCCCCAGTGCTATTGTCCCAGCTTCCAGGCAAGGGGAGATAAAGCAAGAACTGCTGCAATGGGAGTGGTCTGTGTTACAACATACAGGAAGTATTGAATTCCTACCAAAACACAAACTGCTTCCATGGAACAATCCCACACAGACATTGTGGGAGCCACAGCAAAATAAACTTGTGATTTTTACATCCCAAACACGCTATTTTTAGCGGGACAAACTTCAGTTATCCTCAGATTTGGGGTGCAAACAGCACCTGCACTTCCAGGGCCCCTGAGGCCTGGGAATGGGATGCACCAGCCCTCCTGCACCTGCCCAGGACACTGAGATCAAGCCAGGGTGGGCTTCCAAGATGAATTTGGAATTTCTGATCCATTTCCAACCATGGGAAGTCTGGAATTATCACATTTACTGAAGCAGCTTCAGGGAGGGACAGGAAGATCCTGGTGGAGTTACCTCAAGTTCAGCAAAGGGAGAGGGTTCACAACATTTCCAGTGTTCCCAGTCCAAGTGTTGATTCCCATTTGACAGGAGTTTGACATTCCCCTTTTTTTTCCCAAATTTCACCCACAGACTGACTTTTTTAATGCAATCTCCATGGTCTGTATCCAGGAGAAGGATCCCTTTGATCCAGAGCCCCAAAGCACAGCACCCACATTCCTGCTTTATCCTGGGATAACACCTTGGAATAACACAGCTTTGTTTCCCCCAGCTTGAATATAAAGACTTCTGGCTAAACCAGGAATATTCAGCAAATCAGGCTGTATTTTCACATTTTTTGCTTCAAATCCACTTCCTCTTATCTCAGGAAAGCTTACCACAAGAGCCCTACAAACCTCTAAACAGACTATTTTGAAGCACTCAAAACTCAGTCCAACCCACCTCACCCTGCACTGTATTTTCTCTATTTTCAGCAAATTCAAACAAAATTTTCAACTAATAATTAACTAATCCCAAGGGAGGTGTTTGAACCCTCAGGCTCAGCTTTGCAGAGGCTGTTGTTAAAGAGAAAGGGTCCTTAAATAGTTATGGGTAAAACATCAGAGTGAAAATAAAGCTGAGCTTCCAATTAAACTCTGGCACACCCAAAGCATGGGAACATGGAGATAAAATTCCAAATTTTCTGAAAATTCTGCAACTAGTTCTGTTTTAGGGAAGTCAGCTGTCAACAGTCCCACAAGAAAATGTTTCATTTTTAAAAAAAATCAGCTTTTAGCTCATAAATCCCCATGTTCAGAGCATGTTTTATATTATATTTATAACCAAGGAGACAAGAAGAGGGAATGGCATTCTGAGCTTCCAAGAGGACACTCAAGTCCCAGCTCACAGATTCCTAATCACTATCCCCACCTTCTTCCATGGGCTTCAGAGCTTCAGTGTCAGTATTCTGAAAGGAAAAGATGCTCCAGGTGCCACCTGGGCCTGGCAGGAGCTTTGGCACTTCTTAGTGTCCTTCAGGCAACTACTCATGTGATCCTTGTCTTTTGTTCCACATTTTTCTCAGCTGTGTAATCATGGAATCATGGAATAACAGCATGGTTTGGGCTGGGAAGGGACCTTGAAGTTTAATCCATGGGCAGGGACACCTTCCACTATTCCAGGTTGCTCCAAGCTCTGTCCAGCCTGGCCTTGGACACTTCCAGGGATGGGGCAGCCACAACTTCTCTGGGAAACCTGTGTCAGGGACTCAATTTCTTCCCAATATCTAATCCAAACCTATTTTCTGGCAGTGGGAAGCCATTCCCCCTTGTCCTGCCACTCCAGGCCCTTATAAACATTCTCTCTCTGCTGTTCTTGTAGCTCCCTCAGGCACCGGAAGCCCAAAACTGGGTCACCCCAAACCTGCCTTTTGTCCAGGTCGAACAACCCCAACTCTCCCAACCTTTCCTGGTAGGACAGACCCTCCATCCCTCCAACCATCTCTCCAGGCCTCCAAACAGAAGTTCCTCTGACTTTTCCATGACCCCTGTGACCTTCCCTGCCGAGGAAGGACGCGGCGGGCGCCGGGAGCACCCCGATCCTTACCTTCGCTGTCCGTCAGCACTTCCATGCGCCCGCTGAACATGGCCTTGAGCATGGTGTCCTGCTTGGTCAGGGTCTGCATGGTGGTGTAGTACAGGGCCCCCCCAACGTTCAGCTTCACGTACTTGGAGCTGGGGCTGCTCCCCTTGAAGGACGTCGTGCGCGTCGCGGCCGCCGGCACTGCTGAGCTCACCACGCTCTCTCCCGACATCTCTTCCTGCAAGGAAATGGGTTCTCAGCTCAAGGAAGGAGTTCTCAC